>CM054062.1:277245709-277569231 GCA_028641055.1 Alopecurus myosuroides | reverse complement strand
AAGTGAAATTCTTTAATTTTACATCTTGCGACGTTTAATATTTATTCTTATAGATGTTTATTTTACCAACACGATTTATATTAACTCATCCATCAATTATGGAATATAGTCATAGTTTAAACAATCTTATTTATACTCACAAAAGACCGGAAGAAAATAACAACTTATTAAGTTTTTTAAGTAGATCTTGAAGACTTGGTTCGATACGACAATAAACATAATAAATCTTTATTTCCATTCTTGTCGTGGTTGATTCCATATCTATTACTAGTTCTTTTAAGGCCCTTTTATTTCTTGGATTGTGTTGCTTTGTATGATAATTCATACCAACCAATTCAGTATCAACATACCCCCAAAAAGTACTTCATTAACTAGTAATACATCTATAACTTGTATATAAAACATATACTCCTAAACTGAACTTCTCCAGTTTTCTTTTCTGCTATATACTTTATAAAATTCTATTTTCAGTATTTCCTTTCCTCTACAGAAAAATCTTTCAACATCAAACAATGACAGTTGAACTAGCACATTTTTCTTAGCGTGTTAGTCATATATTATCACCCATTGAGTCATACTTTGAAGCCATATTATTAGTATTCTTTAGGATTCCACTCTTAGCAAGCTTCAAGCAAGGTAACCGATTTTTACCCATATTTTTAATCTATCTCATCATAACAATTTCGTGATAAAACTATTATAGCTGAAAGAAAGGAATTTAGAGGATAATATTAGCACCCAACTTTTTGAGTGATTCAAACGCCTAGCGTTTTTAATCCTTGCATATATTCAAATAATATAAACACATATTGTCACACTAAATTAAATCCAGTCATGTTGCCACAAACAGGGTTCTAGATATCATTATATCTTTCGATCCTCGTTTGTTTCCGTACCGATTCTTTTGAGCTTCCTAGGGGCGGGGCATTGCGACCCTTGGTGTGCACAACGTCGGAGCCGCCGCATCAGGTTGCAGCATTCATTGATCAGACTACCATGCAATGGGACATGGAAAAATTACATTCAGCTTTCCTACCGATGGATGTAAAGGTTATACACGCAATACCGATCAGCATAAGAACCCATACCGATTTTTGAGAGTGCATAACAGTGAGCCAAAGGGTAGATATGGCTTGGGCACGAAGGGATATATCTAGAAAAGTTTTAGTCCCGGTTGGTGTCTAAAACTGAGACTAAAGGATAGTTTTACTCCCAATTTGAGACACCAACCGGGACTAAAGGTTTGGGACGAACCAGAACAAGAGTTGGAAGGACTCCGTTCGTCCCCCACCCAGTTGGAACAGTGACTAATGGTCTAATTAGTCCCGGCCCAAAACCCGACCGAGACTAGAGGGGTAGATGGAAGCCCCATTTTTCCACTAGTGGCATAGCACTATGAAAAACGTGGCATCTTCAGCGTGCGATCGGCTTATAGGATGTTGGCCACCACGAAGGAGAGAAGGGAGGCCTGACCATATGAGAAAGTTACCAGCTCGGATACACAACGACTGGGAAGCTGATGGACTAATCTATGGCATATCCAAGTACCAGCTAAGCTAAGGACCGTACCAGAAAATCTGGGGCGGACGCAGTTGTTGCATGCACGTCAGGCGAACAGAGAGTACCTAGGAGCTTCTGTAGTCATCTTTGAGGGGGTCACCGACCCGGAGGTGCTCGAGGCCTTGGTAGTAAGGGATGGGCTGAATCTAGCACAAGACCTCCATCTTTCCAGACTAACTCTTTGAAGAAGGAATATCTGGGAAGGTATAGTAGCATTCTAAATGAAATAACAGCAACCGCAAAGGGTTTTGGTGAAGTGGCGTTCGTGTATGAGTGCCGATGTTCGAATAAAGAGCCCCATCTTTTGGCGTAACGAGTGTTGGGGTCGCTGGCGGGGCGATATATATGGCTTGGTGATCCGCCTTCGGGCGACTGTATTCCTAAGGGATGCAAGTGGACGGTCCAACGGGCATGGCGGACTGCCAGCTAGACAAACTTTAAGCTAATCATGTTTAGTAAATTTGTTTAGCCAACCAAAAATCAATCCATGACGCAGCTTGGCGGACGGAAATCTCGTTTTGGCGGACGTCCGCCTGCATGCGTAACTATTCCTTTGAGTTTTGACAAGTTAATAAAGCCAGAACATTCTAAAAACATAATCGATGCGAGGGTGGTACGTCACGGCTCTCACGTCACAACGGTGGAGCCCGTTCAGGCCTTCGGGGCGGTGGTGGTGGACGGTGGTGCATCAGTCGCGCGCTGTGGCGGAACGCGGGCCGGTAGTTGGCTGGCGCGAGAGGTGTCCGAGTGGCCCACGGGGGATCGCGGTGGAGCCAGCCGGTTGCCCTGGCCGACGAAGCAAAGATCGCGTGCACCGGAGATGGGGACCGTGGCGTGGCATACGGACCTACAGTCCTACATGTTGTCAAAAAAAAAAAAAGACCTACAGTCCTACACCTCACCACACGGCGGCACCACAACGGTGACGCTGCCCATTGGCGAATTGGCCGGGTGGCGCTGGCCCGTTCCGGGCGCGGCTGCGGGCGGGAAGCGTGGCATGTCACAAGGACGCGTCGCGACTCGGGCGGCGGCACGTATACCGTCGCAGCACACGACGGCACGATCAGGCTGCCGCTGCCCATCGGCCTATGGGTGGTCCATTGGAGTGTATCCATAGTCCAGACTGGACGCCAACAACCCTCTGAGATCAAACCATGGGGCATGGGATTCTGATCTCTGAACCAGGAAACCAGCCATTTTATCAAATAGCGGTGGGACAACACTCATAAAACCAACTGCAGACACTGAAGTAGTTCAACATCATGGCTCAGCAAAAATAAAGAAGCACCATCACGGGCCCCAGAGAAGGGGAAAAAAAAGCAACGCATAACACCGACCGGGAAGGTCATTATAAATTATTAGTATCAAATACACAATGGTTCTAACATCGCAGATTCAGAGAAGTAACAACAAACAGTTCCTCGAACAGGTGGCGTTTTCGCTACTACCTAGAACTTGCCGCAAGCCTAAGCACGATCGGAGGGAAATGGCAGCAGCAGCAGCTGCATCGTCTCCAAATCAACCCAGGAGAAACCCAGATCAACAGCAGAACGGCAGTCAGTCGAACACCCAAGTAACCAACTACAACTACAGTCCCCAAATCTTACAGTTTAACACAGCATTCTACTCCCAAACTGCTGGTCACCACACCACACATAAGCCAAGGATGATTTGCCAGGGAACAACGGCGTCCGCCGCCGTCGCCCCCTCAAGCGCCCCCTCTCCCGCGATAATGGAAATCGCCAGACGACAAGGTGTGGTCGTGCTTCGAGAACATGCCACCGTTTGCGGGGCCGCCACCGGTGTGGCCAGGTCTCGTCGAGGCGGTGCCGCCGCCGCCAGAAGCCTCGGACTTCTCCTTCGCGTTGAGGAATCGCCCGCCTGTTCCTCGAGCCCTCTTCATCGCATGCTGGTGCCGAGATTCGTGGAGGTACGGCTGCACAGAGGCATGAGTGTTTATGTTGCTGAGTGTTTGTGTTGAAACTTGTACAGAAAGCAAAAGAAGCAGAAATGACCCCTATGGTACTATTTCTTTTCGAACAAAATTATGCATGACATCATACCTTGCGACTCTTCACCAGCTTATTTTCAGCCTCCAATTTTGCACGGAGCTGTCTCCTTCGGAGAATAGCATGGTACTGCTTTGCGTTTACATAAATGGGCTCTTCGGCAGCGGCTGGTTCAATTGGTAGTGGCACTCGAGCGGATGGTACCATACCCACAATCTGGGGGTGCATCTTTTTTTATATATATTGCATAAGATAAGGATGAATCAGTAACATTTCTTTTTTCAACATTATGAGTCAACAACATTGAGACTTTGAGAGGCAAGAATTAAACCTAACAAAAAAAGAAAACCAATCTGTGGCAGGGATGGCGATGAGATCACTTCTCAAAATAAAATAAGTTGCCACCTCCAGTACGCTACGGAGCACTGAATTTTTGACTTTAGGTGACATTGGTGTAATTAAACCCCATCATGTTTAGTTCTGTCTTGCCAGTCATTCCATTAACAGAGCACAAGTCGATTTCATCAACAAAATATAAATCTGTATCAAGCCCGATCCTGTCTTTTGGGTTTCTGGGTAAAAACCCCCTCATTACAAACTAGAGCAGATGCATACAATAATCCAAACAGTTGCAAAAGGTAAATAAGCAGCAGCGTCGAGCACAAAAAATTATGGCCGGAAGACAAGTAGACAAATTTAGTGAACGAACAGGGCTGGATAGCATATAAAACTTACAATAGCATGCGAGCCATAAGCCGCCATTGCACCACCATAGAACGGATCACTATACGGGTATGGCATGGCCTGTAAAGGTAAACATCTTACAGAATTCACATGCTTGCCTATCAACAAACAACTAAAATTAATAAATCAGTCGATGTTTGAGCAACACAACAGAGACTTACAAAGGGATGAATGCGGTCAGGTTTTGGCGGTGTGTACGCTGTATCTGTATTGCCCAGAGATAAAGCCGACATCATCTTGCCTTCATCACTCTTTGTGTAACCATTGCGATTGCCTAGTATTAGTGCAAGGAGAAAACTAAATGTATATTAGTTCTGCAACCATTAATATCCCCCCTTTCAATATTATTTTTGGATACTGTTCTATTTTTCATTTACAGGACAAAAGATGTGACAGAACTGTGACTAATTCAGGAAAAGCATATTTGGCGAGTCTAGTGCGAACCAGATTGATCATTCTGCTCATTCAGGCTTCCTTCGCTCATTCCGGACACTTCTTGAGGAGAATCACTAGCTGACGAGTCGCAGTTAGGTACTTGAGGACCAAACTGAATCATGATTGTGCCATTTTCTGCCAGAAGAACACAGAAGCTGTGTTACAACTCTAATTGCAGTAAATCAGTATACATCACATACATGGAGAAGCAGGGGAGTGGAACTGGCAACATTGGAATTGAGCAATATTACCATGCATATTTTCCTTGCGTCTCATCTCATAGGCTATACTCTTGCTTTTTCAGTTCAAACTGTCCATATAAGTAAACAGCAGGTCAGTCACAACAGCAGAATAAGAATGAACACTCCATTTTAGGTAAACAGAACGCTGAAACATGAAGGAATTCTAGAATCGTTCCTCGCATGAAAATACTAGGGCTATCCATATTCAGTTAAAGAGCTTTAGCCACACAACATGCAGGCAGTAGCCCCTTAAATTCACTAGATTAATTGGTCATGATGCGCATGCCAAATGTTGTCGTACTGATCGATGTATATGCTTGTACAGCTCCTCTGAATTTCACATCAACACTGCGTAGCTCAATCAGAAATTCTAATGGTTCATGTAAGATGTGCCAGAAGCATCAACTTATATGTGATGAGAAAACACCCCTCCTGCACGATTTGCTAGTTCCCCTAGTAGTAAAAAAATAAATTCGAATTGCTCATTCATAAACCCAGGGGTTCTCCCCTACTGACAGCTGTTACCCTGAACGTTTTTCAGACAACAACCGCGATCAAACAAAATACTACAGTAGATTTCTTGAAGAAGTTGCAAATCACAAAGTTCAGAATTGACTTTCCATCTGAATCCTCCATCAACAGATTTCAGTTCACCCAAGTAACACCAAATCGTTTAACTGATAAATTCTACCTGAACTAAACAAAAGAGCCAACACAAAAGCTATAGCAGACTCACGAGGCCACACTGCTCCCGCAACCACCACCTCACTCCAACCCAGGAATGCACCCACAAATCCCAGCAGCAAATCGACCCGAAACCAATCGAAACACCGAGAAACCAACCGGATCCAGCGAGAGATCGGCCAAGCAGACCAAGGAAACGGTCAGCAATGGCCAGAACCCCGCTCGGTCAGGAGCAGAGCTCGGTCAGAAGCGAGCGAGAGGAGAGGAGAGGAGAGGGGAAGAGAGGAGGAGACCTGCTGCGATATGATGCGAACGGGGGGAGCATGTCCCCTTTCCGGCAACCCTGGCTCCCTCCTCCCTTGCTCGCCTCTGCCGCGACTTGCTCCTCTCCTCTGCAAGTCTCCTCTCTCTCCCCCCTTTCTCTCTCTCCCCTTTGCTACTTGGGAGGGAGGATTTCTCTGTTGGCTTTATCTTTCCCTCCATCTGTCCACTCACCTACCAGACCACACTAAAAATAATACTACTGTAACGGCCCGGAGAATAGTCTCTCTCTCGCTCGGTGACACGAGACGAAAAACATTTTAACACGCTAGGCTACAAAATTGTTATGCAATTATAGAATTACTGCCTCGGGTACTTTATTTTTTTCCCCAAAAAAAGAAGAAGAGAGCGAGCACGGTAGAATCTGTGATCCATCCAAATCTTGCTGGACCGTGCCTCGGAATCGATTCTTCGTTTTTTTAATCCAAGTCTCTGAATCGACCGAAGCACAGCCGTGAACTGCAGCCATTGTTGCAGAGCAGTTTTGCCTGCATCGCTCATTGATTCGTTCCAGATCTGCGGGCAGGCTTGCAGCTCTTCAAAGGAGGAGGAGTAATAAAGACAGTTTTTTTTTTGTAAAACGTGGCACGCTACATCACTTACCGTGTCAATTTAGCAAACCATGTTTTACTTTACTTCTAAGTTATAATCCGAATTTCACTGCTACTACCTCGAGCGACGACGAAAGATCAACTGAGGTGACGGCAATCATAGTAAATGGACAGAAATGGGGAGGTGGATCCAGGGACGACTAGTCGGGGAGGGCATAAAGTACGGCTTAGACGGGCAGGAAATTGTCCATAAAGAATGGGCATCGTACTGCTGCTATTTAATTAATTTTTTACTCCGTCACTTGAGAGATCTTGGATCTTTAATCTTCTCGCTCCCTTCGCTAAGCTAGCACCAGTACGTGGTTGCTATCCTATCATCATCGCGTATAGTAAACCTGCGCCGAGGCCCTTCTTGTCGCCATCTCTACTTGAATATATGTTGCCGCGTCGCTTTCGGCTTCGTGTTGTAGCTGGCGTCACCGCGGCACGTCGCGCGGGCGCCACTTGTGGCCGGCCCCCGCGCTGACTCACCCCAACACCAAGCTGCTCTCTGTTTTTTTTTCCCATTGACACTGTTTGTCTTCTTGTTGCCACGAGGAGTTGCATAAACTTAATCTATGTTATGTATACAGATTATTCATCGGTTAGGATTTCATCAGGATCACTGGGTGCTGCTAACATGAGCGTCACGCTGGATCGCTCCTAGACAATGTTTTGATTTTTGAACCTTCCGGCGCGCACGTGAGTGATGCTGTATTTCTGAGATTGAAGAAAGCAAGAGCAACTCTTAAACCTGTTCGCGGCAGCGGCTACGGCGCGGTGGCAGGTAGTACAACACAAAAGATCTCTCATATTTCATACTACTTCAAAACTATTTTGCGGTATGTCACGGGTGTTTCGTCCAAACTGACCCCGCACATTGTGTACCATGAAAACAGATTAATCTCCGGCTATAACGTGAACATGCATGTATTTTCAAATTCGTCTCTGAATTTCACGGGAATAGTTTTTACTACTACTCAACACTAAACAATATTTTTCAAATGGCAAAAATTCATTTTAATGCTTGGTAACAGTTTTTTTTATCCAAAAGCATAGGTCATCATAGAACACGTACCAAATATATACAAACAAAAGTATGATCATGTTCATCATCCAAAGTCTATGGGTGCTGCTCGTTTCTTTGCTTTGGAGGAGAAGCTTCTTGATCTCTCAAATTTCACTTCTCATTATATCCGACCAATTTCCAACAATGTAAATAGCAATATTGAGCACAATTCGAGTGGACATGTTCATAAAAAATTCAAAAGACAAATGACGGAGGGGGAGCATTTGTGTGCGCCACAATGTGCAATGATCTCAACAAGCAAGGTGATGGTTCTGGCACTACCCGCTGAAGAATGTCCTCGATGTGTTGCCAATATATCTTGTCGGATTGATCATTGCCTGCCATCGCATCAAGTGTCGCACTCTCTTATGCCCTCAACAAAGCAATGTGCTCAACCTTTTGTGTGATTCACGTTTCTCTTTCATTTTTCATTATCTTTGATTTGAGAAGCATCAAACATTTCCTCCACTTCCTTCACTTCTTTCGGATCAACACCAAATTGCTCAAATGAATCAACTGCCACTCCATCTACGTGTGACTCGGCTCCAACATGCTCGCACAAAAAGGAAGTATCACGCTGAAGCTATATAATTCAAGAAAAAAACGAACTCATTAAGCATCAAATGGATGGGCATCTAACAAATTTGACATGACTTAGTATAAGGTTCAATTTATACCTCTTGATCGAACCATCGAGCATGTTGTGGGCGTCAAAGTCCATGAAGCTCGACTTATGAGTCATGTTCGTTGTCGATGACGGGGGAGGGGAAGGGGAGGAGGAGTTGGTCCACGAGTTGTCGTCTACTTCATCCTCATCGCCTCGGAAGCGTCCGACTTCTATCACCAAATTGGCACTGGAGGAGTCAGCCTGGACCCTTGCCTCGAAGCTGGAGTCAGCTTGGACCCTTGCCTGAACGTCGGAGGAGGAAGACCGGAGGACACGCCCGCGACGTCGCTATCCCTCATGACGATGCGCTTGCCCTAGCGCTTGGGCTTGGTCGGGGCAGCCGGAGGTAGTGCGGTGACGGGAGGGCAGGCGGCGTGCGAGACATGGGAGGGGTCGTTTGAGGCCATGCGAACGTATAATCGAAAGGCGGCGGAACAGCGGGGTCTCTGACGATGCTTGGACGGCAAGGGGAGGTCGGACGAGCGGCGACGATCCGAAAGTGCAAAACCAGGAGCCGCAAATATCTCTCTCACGAAGCTCGCAATGTACATGCGGAAAACCTGAAAATCCCCGCCTCACAATGGGTATATGCTAGATTGGGAGCTCATTTCCGCAAAACAAAATTACGGTTCCGGGCTTTTACAATACCTGATCTGTGCCTTTCTTTTGACCAAAACAGTAAACTGTCGGTTAAGTTGCGGTTCAGAACCTTTTGCTGTATGTGATAGAGTTGTTCTAACTAAAATTCAAAAATTCAAAAAAAAAAAGTTGTTCTAACTAGGCGAAAATAATTGCACTATCCACTTGCAGCCCACGTAGTCAGCTTTAACAGGATTTACCCGAGCAAACCAAGTCAGCCCCCACTTCACTCACGATGAGTGAGAAAAAAAAAGAGTAGTTCATGAGATGAGGATAAACACGGCGCTAATCACCGGATAAGGGAGTGGGACGTCCTAATCGCGCATCACGACGCTTAACCCACGCGCGCGCGGCGGCTGCTGCTGCTTCCGAAGCCATGGACGGTGGGTGCACGCGACGCCACGGCACTAGCAGAAAGGGGAGCGGGTTCTCTGAGAGCTTTGAAACACCACCACCCGATTATAATAAGTGTGTTAGACTAGTCCTAAAGCCGCCTTCGCCAACCCTGATTCATCTTATCCGGAGCCGAGGGTTCAGATCAGGTAATTCTATACTAGGCAGGAGGACAAAAGTACACTCACACACGACGCTGGACGCCACCATTGCCGGCCACTGATCTTATCCAGTCTCTGGCGGTTGATGATAAACCGATAATCCGAGGACAGTGCCATACACTAGTGAAAAATAAATTTCCTGGCGTCACGTGCTCATTGTCAGTCTGAGGCTAGATTCGAAAATAAATTAGGCGGTGATGCAGAAATACGATCACAGGGGAGGAGAGGCGAAGGGGATCAGATCAAGCCGCGGTGTTCGCTTAATAAGATGGTGGCAAACAAGTGTATCAATCAGAGTTGGAGGATCTTATGAAGGTTTGGAGCGGATATGTATGCTGACTGTTTGACTGACGTTACGTAAAACCTTAATACAGTACGCAGCAGCTTTATATATGGAATTGATGCAAAGGTGCACCAGTACCTATCAAACGCAAGGTATGCCTGCCATCATGCAAGAAAAAGAAGAGGAAAGAAAGGTGATTGACAGGAGACGACGTACGAATAGTCAGTACTACTGCCCTATCATAAAAAGAAAGTCAACACAAATGTCAGTGCTTGATGGTGGAGCTCGAGGGCCCTAGTGAGGATCCGATCATATCCAATCTCTTTTACGTCTTGTCCCTTGGTGGCTTGGTGATGCCACGCCTCAGTAGGGCCCACTCTCGGGGGAGTGGGGCGGGCTGTGGAGAAAAAAGCGTTTTTATATTTTTCAAGAGTCTACGGAACTGATTTATAATTCGGTATATCACCTACATTTGCGTTCTTAGTATTATCTGAGCATACAAATACAAGATCGAGTTGACGGGGCCGACAAAAATATCAGTGACATGAAATTAAACATCATTTAGCTGCAATCTTTTTTTTTCGCGAGAGGGATCTATACTTTTGACCATGCTCTAAATTCTAACATATCTTGTTTCTTCCACACTGCTTTTGGTGCTGCGCTAGGATGTGAATGGTTAGCTACACCGATCTTTTAAGCTCGCTGGGGCATATGTCCCAGGGACCGGTCCGGTAAAACCATCATCTTGATCATGCTAGACATGTCGTGTGGTTGTCCACATTTTACTTTATTGCATGAGGACTGAAACAAAACCCGATGTTTGGTTGGTTGCATTCTCTGGCAAGCTAATATAAACGATGGGTGTTTGGTTGCTCGCAACATGTTTAATGTGGTAGCATATGATCATGAGTGGTTATGTATCGCTCGTTTAATAGCATAGAAAAGTATAAACAATTCAAAATCAGGGCATAGTACTAGGCAGTACGACTAGCGGTGACTTTAAGCCCAATGAGGTTAAGAACATCATTACTAAACCTAGTAATGTGAAGTTGTGAACCTTTGTCAAACCACAAGCTCACAATTCCTATTTAAGACGAAGAGTGATAGAAAAGTTTAGCATGCTATGTAAGGCTCGTGACTAGAGGCAGCTGCTTGAAGCGGACTATAGTACATGTCAGGCAACACCGAGGGAGCAGATAGATTAGAAGAGCTAGGAGCCACGATGTCCTAGGATAGGTCAACACCGTAATCATGTACAAACAATCAAATATGTTCTTTACAACATCATTCAGAAGCTACTAAAGAACAATGCTAAACATAAATAACAATCAACAACATCATGATAACACACCGTCTAACCATATCCTGACAACAAATCATCTAACAACATCCAAAATCACGCACTACACACACAATCTACAACATGCAGGCTATTAAAAAACGATGGTTACAATAAATGACCATCCATCCTCATAGCAGATCGACAAAATAGATATTCAATAGCTACAAATAGGTAAATACTACATATCGTAGTCCGGTGCGAAGCTAAACATCGGACCGATCCCACGCCATCTATTTCCCATTCCATCCCACGGCCTGCACGCATGAAGGCTTCTCATGGAAAAAAAATCCCGTTAATTTCGCACGAGATTTCCCACCACCATCTATTAAATCCCCATATTTCCGTCATGTTAGCTCCTCCCCCAAAATCGATCTACTGCCTCGCCGTCCCGGCCGCCATTTTCCAGGAACGATCTCGCAGCCAAGTCGATAGCCGTCATCCCGTGTCTCGCTTGAACGCTCGAGCAACTCGGCTGGAGTTGCCGTCGACGGTGGCCTACACGATCTCGCCTCCAACACTCCAACAACCTCTCCTAGAGGCTTTGTTGACGCACGCCTACACTGCCACGCCGCAATGCTCCAGCAACCTCGCCTAGAGGAGCCATGGACGACCACTTGCACTCGCTGCAATGTTCCAGCAATTCCTCCGAGTGGTCACCTTGGACAACCACCTACGCTTCCTTGCCCCCGTGTTGGTGTTGTCGTAGCTCCTTGTTGACTGTGTTCCACACCACGTTATCTGAGGGCGCAACATGGTGGTTGTTTTCTTAGTACGAGGAAGAAATTTTGTTAGCGTAGCCTGAATTTGTCCATAGATTAGAAAATATGTCCTCGTCAAACTAAAGTCAATGTTTCCACCTCGTGTGGAGAGTGCTTCTATCTCACAAGATGAAGTTTTTTCTTCAGATAACAAGATGTTACCGACTATACTCCTATAATGCTTCAGTAGCACATATGTAGTACCGTGCAATGCTTATGTACGATTCCTACCAGTAGGTTGTAGTGCTTCCACCATCAGTGTATTATGTTTTCTAAAACCTAAATATGTGCTTCGGAACAATTGTTCATATGCTACATCATATTTGCCAAATACTAGAATAAGTGCTTCCTGACTATAATTGCTTTGCTTCCACACAAGTTATTGGGTATCACATTACAGGTGACATGCTTCAACATCCGAGAAAAAAGTTTCCTGTTATAAACATAGTTGCTTCTATCGCTTAATAGAACAATTTTGTTTTGAAACTACAATGTTTCCATCTTAACAAAAATATGTTTCTTAGGGCATCTCCAGTCGTTGCGCCCCTCCAGAGCCCAAAACGCCGCCGTTTTGGGGCCGCCGCGGCGCTAAACGGCGATATTCTGGAACCTGGGGGGCAGTGTTCCCAGTCGCTCCCCGAGCCCAAATTTTGGCCCAAACAAACGCAATTCGAAAATAGGCGAATTTTATTGAAAATAGGCGAAGTGCTTACGTATTCGGCGCGAATTTAAAAAACTAGAACTGGAATTTAAACTAGAACTGAAATTTAAATCTAATTAAGGCCGAGGCTGGCGGCGATAGCCTGGCTGTAGTCGTCGTCGTCGTCAGGGCCGTCGCCGGGGCGCTTGCTCGGCCCCTGTCCCTCGTCGCCGCCGTCTTCCCACCTGCTCGCCGCGAGGGCTTGCTGTATCACGTCCTCGTCGTCGGAGTCCGGGTCGAGGACGATGTAGACGTTCTCCTTGGGCGGCGGCGGGGGAGTGACGCGGAGGCGGGCCGCGTTAGCGGCGGCCTCACGGTCGCGCGCCGCCTTGCGCTGCTCGGCCTCCGCCAGCAGGCGGCGCTGGAGCTCCAGCTCCGCCGCGGTGTTCTCCCGCAGACTCCACGTCGCGGCGGCGTCGGCGTCGAGCGGCTGCAGCGTGTCCAAGGACAGCTGCCCCGCGACCTTCTGGTCGGGCCACTCATCCTCGTCGTCGCCGCTGTCCTCCGTCTTCGGGCGAACCACGCGTTGGAGGCGATCTCCCGGTCGCGGCGGCTGGTGAGCTGCCCCCACCAGAACTCGTCCACGCCCGTCTCCGGGAAGTGCTCGGGGTTCTCCATGGCGTCGCGCATCTCGCGGATGGCGCGACGGAATTCTTGGTCTGTGTTGGGGAGGGGGGGCACGGGCACCCCGCCGACGCTGAGCGCCCAGCGGCTCTGCCCCGCGCCGGAGCTCGGGAGGCGCATGTCCGGCGGGCAAGGGTAGCCCGCACGGTAGAGCGCCATCGCCTCGCTCCGGCGAAGGTGGCGGCGAGGGAACCCGTTGGCCGCTGCCCTGTCCTTGTCGCTGGCCATTGCATGGAGAGAAGAAGAGAGGAGAGCGTCGATAGGAAGAAGAGAAGAGGGCGCCGGTGGAAGAATGGCGGGCGCGGCGTGCGGCGGGGGGATTTTATAGGCGCGGCGAGCGGCCGGGCATTTACTGCGCGCTGTGTCCCCTCGCTGCCGCCCGCCACGCCATTACGCCGGCAGCCTTTGAACGGGGCGCATGCACTGGGCGGCCGCCATGCCATAAACGTCGGCAGCCTTTTGACCGCGCGGCAGCCGAGAAGATGATCACGGGGCGGTTCTGTTCCCGCGCTTTCTCGTCGCGTCACTAACAGAGCTGGCCCGCGCGCGGGGCCGCGCAATTTCGCCCCCAGGCCGAACCCAGCGGGCTGGGTTTGGCCTGGGTGCCGCGGCGCGAAATAGCGCCGAAACGACGCTATTTGGGCCTCTGGGGGGCCGAGTGGTGAAGAAGCGACGCTATTCGCCGCTTCCGCCACGAAAAAAGCCCCCTGGGAGGGCTCTGGGGGGACGGGTGGGGATGCCCTTAGCACCTACGTACATGTTTCCTTCAATATGTATGCAAATTTTGCTTCCAACTACAATATCCAATAATAGACATGCATATGATGCGGTGTTTTTTTTTGGTTTTAGTGAGCAAATCGAAGCATGTATGAACCAGTTTTTTAGAGAGGACGCAAATTTCAGGTAGATTAGGCGTGATCTAGGGCAGCGCTTACATCGGATTACTCGCAAGACGTGATTTGTGGAATTAGTTAATAGGTATTAAATGACCCAATAACTGCCACCACCACACCTATCCAGCCTCCCCCGCGCAATGAATCGGACGCTCAGAAGCACAACTATCCTACAGCAGCAAACTGGTCCGATGGAATAACAGGGATCGGCATTCGATTCCTAGTGGTCGCCATACAATTATCATCAGATCCATCCAAATCTATCGCGGATCTATCACATGCTCACAACTGTAAACTACAAGAACGAGCGTTTAGATGGTACTTATCGGAGTTGTGGAAGGTTGCAAAGCACAATCGAATTGAATGGATCTGTGGGCCAAGGGTTCATGAGTGAGAAATAGCGAGGATGGACTGGATTTAGGGTGTCCGGCTTGTACTTTCCAGCCCAATCAACCCGTGGCCATGGGGCAAATATTCAGCCAGAACGCTGGCCCATGGCAGGGGAACGGACGGTCCCGATTGTCCAACCGACGTGCACGCACGGCTCTCCACCGTCGGCGGCCAACATTTCTTTCCTCTCTACATTTTTTTATCGCGCAAAAAGAAAACATTGTTTTCTCTCTGAGTGGAGCTATCGCCGTCAGTCACCGCGTGTGGTCGCCGGCTCGCCGCCGCCACGCCAATCGTGCGCCTTCTTCCTTCCCTCCCTTCCATTGTCAGGACCATACACCACCCGCCTCTATCTCCGATCCTCTGATCCCCACCTCCACACACGCCAATTCCCAAGGCCAAGGGCAGAGAACTAGCTAGAGTAGAGAGGCCGGGAGCAATGGCGGTGGTCGGCGTTCTCGCGCTGCAGGGCTCCTACAACGAGCACATCTCCGGTAAGCGCGTCTCTTCGTCTCGCCTCTCTCCGCGCTCGTGTGTGTTGGCGAGATGTTCTTTATTGATTCCGTCGGTTGTCTGTCTGGGCAGCTCTGAGGAGGATCGGGGTGAACGGGGTGGAGGTGCGCAAGCCGGAGCAGCTGCAGGGACTTGACTCGCTCATCATCCCCGGCGGTGAGAGCACCACCATGGCCAAGCTCGCCAACTACCACAACCTGGTAGGTCCTCTATTCTTTTCGGTGTCTTGGATTCTCCGTGGATGATCATTCCTGAAATTCCGTTTCTATCGTGGAAGTAGCACGGCAAAATTGGTTGGTAGACCTCCAGAATTTCCTTTTCTGTTGTGGGCTTGTGGCACATCCAGTACTCCAAAATTGGTTGGCAGACATCCTGAATTTCCGTTTTTGTGGTGGCACATCGAGTACTCCAAAATTGGCTGATGAACTGACATGGACAACAATGGCACAAAATTGTATTCGTTGTAGGGTCAGAAACTCTAGATTTCTTTTTTGAGGGTTAAGAAAATAAACTCTAGATTGAATTGATAAGAATATTTCCAAGTTATAATTTGTCATACCTGAAAATTGATTAAAGTAGATTGTTTTTTCTCTTGTGGAAATCAAGTGGATTAGTAAACTGCAAACTTTGGATATCAAGTGGATTAGTGTGTTCATTCTGAACAACTACCCCTTGATCACACTAAAAAAAACACTCTTCCAATCGTTTCGCATTCCCTTCTGTCTAATAGAAAGTTTATTTAGTGCTTTCCTTGCATTGGTCAAAACAAAAGAGAACTACATGGAAGGCACATTCAATTACTTTTCTATGTTTCTGACTGCTGAACTTGCAATTCTGTAAAGGTTACTGCATTTGATATTTCTGTTAGTATTAGGTTACATTCTCGTAATTTTCTAAATCTCCTCGACATAGTTCTGGCACCGTAGACTTGTACAACATACTAATCAATGGCTTTCTGTCTTATTACTTTACAAGGCCCTATAAAATGTGATTATTCTTCTTCGCCAACCTCAATTATTGAGGAAGGATTGTACTATCTTGTAGATTGTAGTCCAGTGCTGGCAACCTGTAATGAAGAAAAAAAATCCCCTTGTCCTTTTGCTAAGAAGTGTGAGTTTCTAACCAAGAACGCGTTCATAGTTTGACTTGCCGGTGACCACTATAATCAATTGCTTTCTGATTTATTACTTTACAAGGCCCTGGAAAATGTGATTATCCTTCTACCCTCATCTTCAATTATTGAGGAAGGGATTGTACTAGCTTGTAGATATGTAGTTCAGTGCTGGCAACCTTTAGGGAAGAAATTTTTTCCCTTAGCTTTTTGCTGACGAGTGTGAGTGTCTGACCAAGAACGCGCTCACAGTTTGACCTGCCAGTGACCACTATATTTTTCTCTGTTGCTGCAAAGGCTGCTAGTGAGTGGTAGCATGGCTGGTAATTTTGCACTGTTTCAACATTTTATACATCTGACAGAGTACAACTTGTTACACTTTTATCAATTTATTGCACTCATAAATGTTCCAACGTTTCACTTCATTTGTTTTGCAGTTTCCTGCACTTCGAGAATTCGTCGGTGCAGGAAAGCCTGTGTGGGGAACTTGTGCTGGGCTCATTTTCCTTGCAAACAAGGCGGTAGGTATGTGGCTCACCAATCAGTAGATACTTTAGCTTTCATTTTCGTCAGATTAAGTGATGGGATTTCATGGTTATTACATAATGTTACTTGTAGGACAAAAATTGGGAGGCCAGGAACTTATTGGGGGACTAGATTGTACAGTTCACAGGAACTTTTTTGGAAGCCAGGTAACTTTGAGGACCATGCTGTATAATTGATGGCTGATTAGTTAGTAATATCATTGAATTGTAAATCTTCATAAGTTTTTGTCATAAATGTAGAATAATATGAACACCCATTTCATTGCAAACTCTTCTCTTGCAGGTGAGAAGTTTTGAAACCGAGCTTTCAGTGCCAATGCTTGCAGAGAAGGAAGGAGGCAGTCCTACATGCCGTGGAGTATTTATACGAGCACCTGCTATCTTGGAAGTAGGACCGGGTGTTGAAATATTGGCCGATTGCCCTGTTCCTGCTGGTACACCCAGCATTACAATAAGTTCTGGCGAGGGTGTCGAGGTTTGTTTGTTGCTCTTTTGAGTTTTGATCATAGTATTTCAGTTTATTGCAACTGAAAAAAATTTGGTCTCTTTCACAACAAAATAGATCTGTACGGTCCAAAGTAGATGAATTCATAGGATGAGTGTGCTGGACACTACCTTTCTGCTCGTGTTCGTTGTGAGACAATTTCTAAAGCTAAATTACAAATAACAGTTTCTTCAGGATTTATGTATTCACTTCCTTGCAGCTGTGATATGTACACTGCTTTCGTTACATCAGATGTGTTTATTTCATTGGAAGTTTTTTATTTTAGTACCGAGCTGTTGTCTGATTGAGGTATTTAGCGGACAATTTTTTTTTGAAAAATGCTAGTACATGAGTAGCTACTATGGTAATGAATTCCTTGTTGAAACGTACTCCATATCACTGCATCTCTTCTGTGCACCGACACAAAATGCATTACGCTGGCAGGAAGAAGTGTATTCGAAAGATCGGGTAATTGTTGCAGTACGGCAAGGGAACATCCTCGCCACCGCTTTTCATCCAGAATTGACATCAGACTCTAGATGGTAAGACATTTTTTTTTCCATTGCATGTCATGTATTTTGGTTGATCTCTGTTAACTCTGAACCCCATGTCTGAGCGCTACTCCTCGACAGGCATCGGCTCTTCTTGGATATGGACAAAGAGTCCCATGCAAATACCTTCTCTAGGCTGTCCTCAAGAGACGCAGAAGGCTGGTCGAAGACTAGGCCTCTTGATCTGCCCATATTTGAGTAGATAAGCAAACAGAAGGAAGAGTGCCAAAGACTGAAGAAAAAAGAGGATAACTGAATTTTGACCATTCAGCTGGTGACAAGAAAGCAGCTGGGGTCGTGCTCAGCCCAAATGATGTTTCTGGTGTTAGCACTGTACCAATCAAAACAATGACACTATATCGCAGACATCTGTAATCTTGCTCTTGGAAACTGGTCAGTTTAAATACAAGTGAATACACACACACACTTCCTGCTGCAAAGTCTGTGCCTTTTCATTTCAAGTCGTTCTGGCTAAACGAACTCTTGGCTTGCCAGAACACAGCCAAGTGGAGGAATACATTTGCCTATATATAGCACTGTAGATTTTGCATGGAAAGAGGGATTAAACTGAAGTATTTCTTGTAGAATGGAATTAATTGAAATAAGAAACAGGAGTAGATGTCATGGCAAGACCACAGTGCTGAAACCAAAAAATACCTAACAGGGCAGGAGACGACAGTGTTGACGACGTATTCACCACCTGTCAGCTTACTTGGCCGTCACTCGAGTAGCGTACGCCGGCCATGGTACGGCTCGGTTCGCTGTCGCTACTACTCGCCGCACGCACAGAAGAGGCCTTCAGGGCACGGCTCCACGGTACGAGGAAGGGCGGAGGCAGGCAGCCTTTCGGTTCAAGCAAGGTAAAGTTAACCGGCCGGCGCCTAGCCTGAGCGGCAACGCGAGTGAACGACTAATGTTAATTAACCCCGTGTCTCCATCTCGCAAGTAGTATATGCTTGTCTGCATGTGTTAATTAACGACGAACAGTAACTGACGACTGCTGATGTGTCTGGACCATTAGTTGCACTACATTACTTTGATGGTTGGGAGTCGGACGCCGACATCACTCCATTTCTGAATCCTGTCCTGAAATATACATGCACCAAACTTCTGTACTACGCCGTAGATCCAATGAATGCAACGGTGCTAAAAATAGTAAGGAGGCGAGTACAGTGGTACTGATCGTTTCATCTGCAAACTACTGTATATCCACCAAGCCGCGGCCTATAAGATTGTTTGTTGGGTCCCCCGTCCTATCACTAACCTTGGTCCCTCTCACGGCCATTTTCCATGCGTACTGGTCCAGCTTATAATGGCGGAATAGTTCGTGGACTCTGGAGGCCGGCGTTTGCGCAATGATGTATGCTGCCTCAGGCTGAGAAAATTACCTTTGCCTTTGCTGTCCCCAAGAATGCCTCCCCGGGCACCTCTATGTTCTTCTTCCCAAAAGCTTTTGCTTCGAAGTTCAGTTTGGCCCAGACAGTTGCCTATTTGGACAATGTTTATTTCTTTACTCACGCTCTTAGGGCATCTCCAGCCGTCCCCCCAGAGGGCTTTTTTCGCGGCGGAAGCGGCGCGCCGCTTCTTCACCACTCGCCCCCCCCCCCCCCCCCAGAGGCCCAAATAGCGCCGTTTCGGCGCTAGATAGCGCCGCGGCACCCAGGCCAAACCCAGCCCGCTGGGTTCGGCCTGGGGGGCGAAACTGCGCGCGGGCCAGCTCTGTCAGTGACGCGCCGGGAAAACGCGGGAACAGAGGCCACCGCCCGTGACCTCCCTCTCGGCGCCCGCGCCGTCAAAGGCTGCCGGAGTTATAGCGTGGCGGCCGGCCAGTGCATGCCCCCGGTCAAAGGCTGCCGGATTAATGGCGGGGGGCGGCAGCAGTGACACGCGCGGCGCGGCGACTGGCCCGCCAGGCTATAAAAATGGTGCCCGCGCCCTCTCCGTCCGCATATTCTCGCCTCCTCCTCGCCGTTCTTCTCTATCCTCATCGTTCTTCTCCATCCTCATCCTCGCCGCAATGGACCATCTCTGGGACGCGTGGCCCGAGAGCGACAACGACGAGCTGCCGCCAGCGCAGCAAGTGGCGCCGGAGCAGCTTCCAGCGCAGCAGGTGGCGCCGGAGCAGCAACCGGCGCAGCAGTTGGCGCCGGAGCAGCCACCCGAACAGGACGCGGCGCGGGAGGCCCGGCGTCGCTGGAGGAGGGAGCTGCGGAGGCAGCCCATATGGCCGGAGCAGCACGCCGGGCTGCTCTCCTTCGAAACCGCGCAGAACGAGGGCGCATACCGCGAGGTCCGCGGCGTCCTCGAGCAGGCGGCCGAGGCGGTGGAGGCGGCCGCCATTCGAGCCTCTCTGGAAACACACCAGAGGGAAGAAGCAGCGCGAGAGGTGCGCCGGCAGATGGCCGAGCAGCGGGGCATCATCGCCCTGTACGAGCAGGACCGGCGGCAGGTGGCGCTGCAGAGCGAGCGGCGCAACCGGCCGCCCTCCGAGCAGACGCAGCTGCACCGCCTGCGGGTGCAAGCCCGAGCGAAGCGGGCGGAGCAACGCTGGCTCGCCGCGAGGCAGGGCGAAGCTGGCCCCTCCAACCAGCGCCGCGACGAGGACGCCGCTGAAGACGACGATGCGTAGGGGTAGTCGTCATGTAGACCAATAAAAAGTTGTAGTTTAAATTTCCGTCGATGTTTAGTTTGAATTCGCGCCTAATATGTACGCAGTTCCTAAATTTCAATAAAAATCGACTAGTTTGCAATTGCGTTTGTTTTGGGCCGATTCTTGGGCTCGGGACGCGACTGGGAAACGCGCCCCCCCAGGTTCCAGAATAGCGCCGTTTAGCGCCGCGGCGGCCGCAAAACGGCGGCGTTTTGGGCCCTGGGGGGGCGCAACGACTGGAGACGCCCTTAGAGCTCTGTACCACACGAATTACTGGATCCGCTAGTTGCTTCGTGTAGTCCTGTAAGGTGTCTAGATAATAATGCAGGAAAATCGATGAATATTCGACGGTGCACTTACCGTTGCCGAAAATCAAGTCGTTCCTTACGTGCCAAGTCCTCCACCATAGCATTAACAATTTTTGCGCAAGATATGGAAGTTATATTTGGAGTGCTTTCATCGTGCAAGATATGGAAGTTAATGAATTTGAAAACCATTTTGGTCTACTAGCACCTAGAACAAGCTGAGAGCAGAGCACGTGATCTTGACCGGCGAGCTATAATTTGGGGCCAAGGTCTCAGCAGACGGCGGCTCCACCCGGCCGGCCATCGCGTTGTGCTGATGACATGACCCCTCGAGCATCCAACGGCCGCCTATCTCCGTTCCGGTCCGCAGCAGCGAAGCCCACAAGATTTGCCCGTAGCACACCGGTATCCTCCGACTCTACGGGCGCCCACCAACAGAAAATCAACCTGCCCCGCCGCCGGTCGCTGCACACATGCACCGTTGCACAAACCCAGACATACAGAAGAAACAAAGGCTGGGTTTCCTCCTTTTGGCAAAAGATAAACAGAGGAAAAATACACAACCAACAGATAATCTAACATATCGGTGGGCATTGAAGGAGCCAGGCTGTGCTGGAATGAACCATGAGTATCACATCTTGTATTTGGTGTTTTTTTTTTAACATACGCCTCCCCAAGAGGAGCCGGGTTCCATTAAATGCATAACAGAACAAGGTCTTTTACAGAGCAGAAGAAATAAACCAGCAAAAGGTAGAGGTAGGAAAGAACTAGCAGCCATACAGACGTAAGGTTAAAGTTTTAACGACTTATTACATGAACGTGGGGGTAGAGAGGCACCCCATCAAGAACCCATAGAGAGTCTAAAAACCACCAAAAGACACGTCACTGTTTATAACTGCAACTAAAACCATTTTGCAACACCACTCTCAGCCTCCAGCAAAAATCATTGTAGGTCCATTTGCTTTGTTCTTCTTTCTCAGCAGCACATGCATTACTTATTCAGACAGATTCGCCTTCATCTGCACCAACCATTTGGTTCACTGTTGTTCTGCTCGAAGACCTTGACGAGGTTGCTGCATAGCCTCTGACAGCAACTTCTTCAATACGATCAGCCCCATCAGTCAACACCTTCTTGTCAGCTTCATTCTGTAGTCCTGCCCAATAACGAAGAAACACATTCATATAACAAACCATCTCAACAGGAGACGATATTAGTTTTCCTTGAAAACATGCGCGGTTACGCAACTTCCAAAATGCCCAGCACAAAGCCGCAATCCCAACCACATGCAAATTAGTATTGCCAAGGAAAAAACTCGAGATCCACCAAAAGTAATGGGAAAAACCAACATGTCTAGCCCTAGCCCCAATGGCATTATAGAGCGAACTCCAAACAAAACTAGCCGCTGGGCATTCAAAAAACAAGTGCACAATCGATTCATAATTGTGGCAGAATCTACAAACAGGGCTACCCAACCAATTTCTTTTAATCATATTATCTTTAGTTGCCATTGCATTATGCCAAATCAACCACAACCAAATTTTGATTTTAAGAGGAAATATAGCTTTCCAAAGATGTCTTAGGATCTATGAGGTCAAGCAGAAGAGAGTTTATTATAAAGAGATTTGACTGAGAACACTCCATTTTTTAGTAAATTTCCACTTTGGTATGTCTCTCCCAGTACCCAGAGCCACAGTACTAAGTGCACTTCTCATCTTATTCATTTGATGTTGCAATTCAGGAGAAAGCCATCTTCTAAAGGAGAAGGCCCATCTTGAAGCATGCATATCCTTGACGGAACAATTTTGGACATTGCATATCTCAAAAAGCCCAGGAAAAGTATCACACAGAGGGGAGTCACCTAACCAAGCATCAAACCAAAAACTAGTTTCATTTCCACTCTGAACACACATCTTCCTGCCCATCAAATAAAACTTTCTAACCTTCAGCAAATCCTTCCACACAGGGGAATCATTTTGCCTGGGTTTAATAAACCAAATACCTTGAGCAATTTTATATTTATTTCTCACCAGTAGTTGCCATAAACCCTCATCTTTTTCCAGTCTCCACCACCATTTACACAGCAAGCAAATATTCTGAATCTTAAGATTTTTAATCCCTAAGCCCCCTTTTTTCCTTGGCCTACAGATTGCTTGCCATTTAACCATATAGTATTTTCTTTTATCACCGGTCCCTTGCCAAAAAAAACCTCCTAATGATCTTAGTCATAGCCTCTAAGTTGGATAAAGGTAACAGATACATAGACATGATGTATATAGCAGTCCCCCCAGGGAAGACTGTATAAGAGTCACTCTTCCCCTCAAGGAGGAATTGTTTCCCACCCAACCATCCAGTTTCTTCTTTAATTTGTCAGAAACCCCAACTAACTCATCCACATGAAGCCTAGAGCCACTCAGAGGGACTCCCAGGTATTTAATGGGCCAATCTCCTAACTGACACCCAAACATCTCAGCATACTGCAAACACTTAATGTCATCCTTTAGTACCATCATCACCTCACTTTTCTCAAAGTTGATTTTTCAGACCTGACATAGCCTCAAACATAAATAAGATAAGTTTCAGGTGTGTTGCCTGCTCCATCACATCTTGAATAAGCAAAATGGTATCATCAACATATTGCAAAATATCCACCCCATTGGAAATCAAATGAGGTACCAGACCAACTATCAATCCTGTCTGTTGAGCCTGTAAAATCATCTTAGATAAGTTCTCAGCAGCTAGGTTAAAAAGGAAAGGTGATAAAGGGTCCCCCTCTCTCACCCCTCTGTGGCTAGCAAAATATTTTCCTCTCATATTATTGATTTTAACACAAAGATTCCCATGCTGAACAATGCTCTGAATGATATTCCTCCATCTTTCATTAAATCCTTTCTGAGTAATTGTTCTTAACAAAAAACTCCAATCTACCTTATCATAAGCCCTTTCAAAATCCAACTTAAGTACCAGGCCCTGTTGTTTCTTTTTCCTAGCCTCATGTATTATTTCATGTAAGGAAACCACTCCATCCATAATGTTTCTGCCCTTGATGAAAGCATTTTGACGGGGTGAAATTAATGGACATATAAGGTTCTAATCTACAAGTCACTATTTTGTCAAAATTTTATACAACACCTGTAACAAGCAAATAGGTCTGTATTTCTGGATTGTTTCTGCATCAGGAGATTTTTGTAACAAGATAACCATCCCAAAATTCAACCCGAATAGAGGCAATCTCCCATCAAACCAATCATAGAACAGTTTCATAATGTCTAGCTTAACCAACAGCCAGCATGCCTGATAGAACTCAACAGGAATCCCATCAGGCCCTGGTGCTTTGTTGCATACCATTTGATCAATAGCACACTTAACCTCATTCTCCTCAAAAGGAACATCCAATGCAGCCAAGTCACTGGCAGAGAGTTTCTCATCCTCCCTCCACACATTATCATCTGGCATAATCTCACAATTGGGCCCATGACCAAACAGGGTCTTATAGTACTCAGATGCATGGTCTAAGAGGGAAGTAGTCCCCTGCACCACTCCCCCAGTATGTGATAGAGAATACATAGTCGTTTTCCTTCTTATACCATTAGCAATTCTATGGAAATAAGCAGTATTAAGATCCCCTTGAAGCAGCCAGTTCTCACTAGCTCTACCAAACCAGTACTTTTCCTCCTCTTCAAGAATATGGAGCAATTCTTTCTGAATCCAACTTTTTCTCACATAATGATCCCCAGTGAGCATACCATCCTCCTCAAGTTGTTCTAGAATTTCCAGCTCACCAGTTAAATGTTCCTTTCTTTGAATACTATCTCCCCTAACATTTGCACCCCAACCTTTTAAGCTCTTCTTAACATTTTTAAGCTTTGCTTGAACAATACCAATGCTGTCAGTGACATCCACAGAGGAATCCCAAGCAGCAGCCACCCTTGCTCTGGAACTTAGGATGATTAATCCATTTTTTTTATCAAATCTAAACTCCTTGAATCTATTTTCCATAACTTCCCTAGTATCTAACATAAGAGGATTATGATCAGACATAATCCTAGGAATCTTTTTCACCTGGGTCAAAGGAAAGCAAGTTTCCCAAGCATTATTCATGAGGACCCTATCTAATTTTTCCAGAGTAGGAGTCTCCTGCCCATTAGTCCAAGTGTACTGACCACCTGACATGTCTACCTCCCTTAAACAAAAAGAGGCAATAATCTGATTGAACCTAGCTGAAAATCTAGATATCCCAACATCCTTGTTTTTCTCATTTGCAAACCTTAGAATGTTAAAGTCACCACCAATGATTGTAGGCAAATACAACCTAGGGCATATTACTGTAAGTTCATCTAAAAAGGAGTCCTTAAACTCATCCTAGGCATCACCATGAACCACTACAAGGCATAAGTTCATATTGATTTTCCTATCAAACACATTTGTTAACACATGATACCTTCCAACTTCAGAAGAGACAACATTAAATCTAGAGGATTTAATGCCACACAAGAGACCACCAGACCTTCCCACGGAGGGGGACCAATTCCAAGTAAAAGAGTTGTCAGGATCAAATTTCCTCCAAAGGGAGCAATCAATCTTTTTCTTCATAGTTTCTTGTATTCCAATAAATTCCAACTTATGCTCCCTAATCAAATTTCTAAGAGAAATGGAAAAACCTTTCTTCCCCACCCCTCTACTATTTAGGAAAGCCCCAATCACTGAATTTTGCTAGACTTACTCCTAGTTCTAGGACCAGATACTACATCACTCCAAGGGTGATTAGTACTAATCCTAGATGGAATTTTAATACCACCGAGGGGTACCCCCTGACATGAAGATTTTCCACCTGAATTTTTCTTAGCATTTCTTTTAGATTTTCTGGAAATAACAGTAGTAAAGCCATCACTAACAGTTTCATTTTCCTCACCATCAGGTTGATCAAGCGGAGTATCAGAGGGGCAAAAACCCTCTTCCTCAACAATTGGAATACATTTACTGTCAATATTGCATACAACTTCCTTAACTACTATTTCTTTTTGCTCACTTAAAGTATTCCTAGAAATTTCTAAATCTCTAAGCATGTTGATGGATTGCAAGGACAAAGAAGACACATCAATACCTATCTCAAGTGCTTTATGAACAATGTAATAATCAGACAAAACTGAGAAGGAATTAATAGATGAACCAACTATTTTGCCTTCCTTTTTGTCTCTGGATTCCAAGTACTCCATAGCTTTCTTCAGAATGGGGGCATTAGCATTAGTGCCATATTGGATCCTGGAACTTCCCCTGGAAGGAGCAGGTTGGTCAGGCGTTGGAACAACCAGCACAGAGGGCTTGGCCCTGTCCAGTGGCTTATCTCTCACATCAGGACTAGCAGGCAGTTCAGTTATGACAACTCTTGAATTATGAACCTGTGTAAATTCATCAGAACCTGCAGATTCCACTCCCTCAATAGATAGACTGTTTAAACTATCCTCACGACTTGAACTCAAAGGAGATTCAATCACTCGATCCACATCATCCCCTGAAATCTTGGACAAATGCTTCCTCCATTCACATTTTTTCGCTATTTGTTTCCAACAACTGTTTCAGGAATTCTTCATAGGTTAGTTCACACTTTAGGGGCTCATCAGGGTCTTGAACAACTCCTGCAGTAATCCTGGAAGTTTTGAGATACTCCAGGTATTGATCATAAAAATCCACAGTAGGAGGTGGCCTGGATTGATTATTTGAGGGGCCAGCACCACCTTGATTCACTGAGGGAACCAAAGCTGCACTATAACCCAACCTGCCAACTCTCCTTTGGAACTCCTCTTCATCACTGTCCTCTTCCTCCCGTTCAGACTCAGATGCCTTCCTTTTTCTCTTTCCCATAGATTCAGCATCTTTCTTATCAGCTTCTAAGATCTTGCCAGCACCAGATTGCACATATGATGTCCTAGAATCTCTCATGAATCCCCCTTGCACAACAGGTCTATTCCCAGTCCTAGCACTGCCAGCATTAACTTGATCAGTCCTCTGCTTCTTGGGAGTGTGTGAGAAACCAGCCTCCCTAGCATCAGGCATATTCTGGTCAGACTGTTCAACAACAACCTGGGTCATGTCCTTGTCTACCTTCCCTCTAGCAATTTCCCTTGTGAACTCCAGATCATAAAAGGCTCCACCAATATTCAAATTTGGAACAATAGGGGGAACCAAAGAAACATCAAGATTGCCAATGAGGATTCTTACATAATCCACATTATTCATACTATGTCTATCAACAGATAGAGTTCTGCCCACGAGACTACCTGCATAGGAAGCAGTTGGACAGTTTCTATTTTCTAGAGGTATGCCCCTGACCTGAAACCAAGCAATATCAAGTTCAGCAACAACCCCATATCCTGGGAACCAATAATCAACCTGTAACACAACAGAAGGAAGTGTTCTCATGTTGATTTTCCCAAAATGTATCAAAGCATCAATGTCTCTGGAACTTGGGAAACGCATTAGAAACTTCTTCGCAGACATCTGCTTCGCATACCATCTCCAATTACACCTGTTGCCTGCCCATTGAGTGAATTCTTCTTCAATCTGTCTAGAAGACACATCCCCCTGCAGAATTTCAACCACAACCTGGTGAATTTCTTTTGTGGGTACTGGATTTCGAATTTCTGGAATGACAAAGAAACCCCCATTTGGTACAACTGCGCCCACAAAGGGGGTTGCGAGCTCCCAAGGCCTGGGATCAGTGAACACCAAATTAACATCATGATTTGCACCACATAGCCTGCAAATCAGATCAATGTCCACAACTTGATTCTGATTCTCCCTAAATTGGACCGTGCGTGCATTATCTCGTTCACCATCCCGATTTTCCTCCAGAGGCTCAAACCTAGCCCTATCAGGGTGCTCTGGCGCATGCACAAGAGCATTAGACGCAGCAGCAGAAGATAGGCTAGGAGTATTCATGCGCTTGGCATTCACCTGAACCTGGATAGGATACGCTCGCTCATTAGCAGAGCTATCAGAATCCGCGTCGCGCATCTCAGATCGATGGGATAACCTATCACGATTACCACCCCCAGTTCTTCCAAAATCAGAGGAGACATGCTCACGCGGTGCAATAGCACCCAAGCTGTTAGAGTTACCTCCCCGAAAGTCGCGGCCTCCACGGAAAGGCTCGTTGCTCCTGGATCTTGGATTGTTGTTGAATCCTCCTCGATTTTCCCTGCGCATCTGCTCGCGCCCCCTCATATTGGAGTCTTCTAGATCACGCGGTCCCGCACAAGGGCGTGGACCGTTCTTGCTCTGTCCGCCGCCGCCGCAGCTGGAGAGCCACCAACTGACCTGCTCGGCGGGAAATTGGGCCTTGATGGAAAGCGACCCCCCTCGAGCGCTGCCGCGGTTGTACTGATACGCCATGGCAAGCCCAGCACCAGATCTAGCCACTGCTGCAAAGGAGCGGTGATCTCCTGCCGCCGTGCCTTTCCACAGAGGTTGCGAAGAAGTCTTGAGGATTGCGGGTATGATTTTCTCGGTGACGAAGACAACCCTAGGTTTTCGGCCGCTCGAGCTCTCACCCAGATGTGGCTAAATCTCGATCTGAACGGACTGGAGGAGGGGGGTGGGGGTGGAGGGGGTATATACCCTCTCATTTTGCAAACAGCCCCCCGAGGCATTACGAAAAACACGCCACCCTTTTTGGAGTTTTGTACCCCACCAGCAGGCGCACCTGTAGAGTCGCCGCCACTGAGTGGGGCCACCTCCTCAATCATTCCAAACAACTCTTTGGGAACCAACGGACGTCGTGTGTGCATAGGAGACCACGGCAACCTCGCATGTTCCCGTTGAGAGAACCACTTAGCTCCGACCACCGCCGACAAGAAGGGGAACAACACCGGCGAACCCTGCTGAATCACCTCCCCCGGCTCAATTTGACGAACATCAATCGCAATCCCCCCTCGATCTAACAACACTAAGCGCTTATCCTCAATCCTCAACAGGAGGCCCCCCGATTGAGTCTGATTAGAGCCACAACGAGGTCTAAAATCAACGTCCCACCTGAGCGATAATGGCGATGTCGGGCACTCACCGTCGGTAGGATTCGGGAGCCGCACACCCACCGTCACTCTGAACTTGTTGAGGTCGACGACGTCTCCCTCCACGACCGCGGCATCTTCGAGCCACGGAATCCAATCGACGATCACCTCCTCCTCGTCGAGAAGCACCACCCGCGAGCGATCCCACCGGAAAACCAAGTGGCCCTGACTCTGTGTGCCCCCCGACGAGGGAGGGAGCTGGCTGAAACTGGCGCGCCACCGTGCGGCCTCCCACTTCGCCCTCACCGCCGTGCGCTTCGCCTCGTAGACCGCCTCGCAAACCGTTTCGCGACCCATCTTCTTGTCATCTTGTACTCTTATTAAGCCGTGCACGCTGCCCTTGCCCCCGGTGCGCACGACACCGGCCATCTTCTGCAGCTTTTCGACGTTCATCTTGGGCAGGCGGCGTCGGCGGCGGCCCTTGTATTTGGTGATGATTCGCTAATCCTTATGAAAGCAGACTTAATCAATGGAAACTCATCAAGACACCATGTTTGACCAATATTGTGAAAATTCAGCCCTAATGTTGATATTGAAATCATTATTGAAGGGACAAAAGGTCAAACATAGACCAAATTTTATGACTCAAAGTGTCTCGGACAAATACATGTGGGTCTACATGCTAACATGCAACGGTGGGTATGGACAGAAGTAAAATTTCATTTATCTGTTGGAAAGAGTAATTGCTAGATTAAATGGTTGGATGGAAAAGCAACTTTTTATGGGTACAAAGCCGTAGAAGGCGGTTATCTAATCTATATTTGTGTTTGCACCTCTATCTTCCCCTTCTACAGTAAAATAGGTCCATGACAAGCAAACTACCAATCACTTCTCTAACAAGAATTTTTTGTTTATTGGTCCAAGTAAATTTACCTCTAACCCTCAATTTTTTTTAACTAAACATCGGCAGTGAACTTATTGAAGGCCACCATCCTTCTAATACGAACATTAAATGTATCTATAATTTTTTTATTATTTAATGCTACTTTTATACCATTGCTACATATCTCTAGTGTGATTTAATATCATTTTATAGTGATTTTATGGACTAACCTAATAACTTACTGTCAAGTGTCAGTTTCTTTTTTTTTATTGTCTCAACATCGCAAAAAAAATCGAAAAATATATTTACTCAGAAAAAATCCAGAATTTCTAACTTCCCGAGACGATAAGAAAAACCAAAAGCTGACAGCAGGGGGCACACAAGCCATGTCACGGGCCCCACACCCGTGGGTCAAGGGGAAGCGTGGGCCGGACTCGTGGGGCCACCTCCTCGTGACGCCCCTCCGCCTATAATTTTTCCTGACCAAACTCGACGACACAGGGAGTTATTTTTCGGAATTTCGATATAGAGAGCCACCGCCATTCAAACCCTAGTTCGGGGGTCTGGAGGTCCTCTTATGACACCTTGCCGGGAAAGGAAATCCACCTCTAGAGTCAGCTTCATTGATCGTGTTGCTCCCAATGGTAATGTGTGAGTAGTCCACCCTGGGGACTAAGGGCTTGTACGAGTAGCTAGATATTTATCACTCTCCCATGATGTGATCTTGATGGTGATCATGAGTTAGGTTAATGTTGTTAAATTGTATCATGATTCCCCCTCTATTCATTTATGTAGTTGAATTTGGGCCAAGGTTGATGGCGTGAATCACAAGCACCTGTTGGGGGACCCCAAGTGGAAGGTATGATGTAGCGTAGCATCAAATTTATCTCAGTTAGAAACCAAGGTTAACAATCCAGTAAGACTTCAAAGACGATCGACGAGGCACCAAAAAACCACTTGCGTGTTGACGGGCATGGACCTGCACACAAGACACAAACTATCCTTCGTCCCCAAATTTCAATAATGTTGTCAAGCTTCCCTTCCTGTTGTAAACGAAGGAATTAAATGTATGTAGTATTTGGAACCAATAAAAGTAGAATGGAACAAAGACAAAAGGATAATTGAAAGGAAGTAAACGAGATTGCAATCAATGTAAAAGAATGGACCAGGGGCCATAGTTTCACTAGTGGTGTCTCTCCATAAAACAATAAACATGTTGTGTGAACAAATTACAGCCGGACAATTAAAAAATCATGTGGGTATAATAATGCTATTATGATAAGATAAAACTCATTGCTCTATTCATGCAGGCAGTACATCAAACATATATAGAGCACTATCCAGCAGACATCTATAACTAATAATCCATCTTGAGACCGCTATCCAGCATGCATCTCGCTGGTATTAAGTGTTGGAGGTATACCCTAGAGACAATACTATTCAGTTATTATTCTATCTCCAAGTTTAGAATTAAGTTTGTGTCATCATGCTACAACCGCTATAGCACGTGAAAAGTGAGTTTTCAAAGGAAAATCTTTGTGCGGATGTGAAGACATAAACTAACATGTGTTCCTAATCTTGTCTCTAAGATTAGCTTATGGTTTGTGAGATGATCATATTTTCCTGGTCATGGACTTGGATAAAAGTCTAGCAAAACATAAGATTTTATTGTTAGGGTAACAATAGTATTGAACCGACCCAAGTGTACGTCGTTGCTAAAAGAGACTAAACAATCATGATGTATTTTAGCAAATACATATGAAGTTAATATTGACTATAATTCCTATACTATGAGAATACTAGTGACCGCATGATCGAAATTTATACTTTGGATATCATAAACCGTCTTGCCATAACTGGGGATTATAACGGTGATATCTGGGTATTACATATAAAGTGTAATGGAACTGAGATCGTTCCAGATTAGTACTTAACTCCTCTATACGATAGAAAGATACATTCTCTGGGCCCTATCAGTATCACGGATGACATATGGTCTGGTCAGACACGGTGTGATTTATCACTGGTTCATCGGGGATATGGATGAGAAAAGAGAACGATATCGGTAAATGAGTTTTATGTGTTATGATCAAAGAGTTTGATCAGACCAGCTCACATAGTGTCACCTCGTGATACGTTGGTATTGTGAATTGAAGGGAATAAGTGCAATGAGTAACTTGTAAGGTCCCCTCGTTCAGGGCCGGACCCACAGTGGTGCCAACTGTGCGGCCCGCACAGGGCCCAGAATATTTGGGGGCCCAAATTTTTTATTTAAAGAGTATACACATATTTTCCTAGAGCTAGTTGTTCGAACGAGGAAATGCGAGCCCTTTCCTGCCTTCCTGTCGCTGGGGCTGGTCGCTATGCACGTCAATAGTCAATACACTACAGCGTTGGGCTACTGCTGGGGCTTTTTTACCATCGTCATCCGTGACACGAGACACGGTCTCCCTAGTTAATCGCTCTGATCGGCCATTAGCTGATTCAGCTTCCTTCCATGCACAATCGGAAACAAGGGCCGGCGCAGGGTGTCTTTGCGAGTCTGTCTTCCGATTCCGAGAGACCAGTGTTCCTGCGACAATAGTTCCTCGATCCTCTGATCCTCTTTTTTGGTTAATTAGTTGAATAACTGATCGTTGGTAGTCCGCTCACTATCAATTTTCACATTATATTTCAACTGATTGGCTCCTTCTCTGATTTACTAACTCCCAGTTAACTTTTTATAGGGACTTTAGAGATTGGTTCTCCTTTCTCGATTTTCTTTTTTTAGATTAAACTCCATTCTCGTTTTCTAGATCACAAATCACGGTATAAGAGCTCAACCGGACAAGACATGAGACTAGGTGAGTTATAAGGTTCGTCTAATTGAAAAATATTGACGCATAATCTCCAATTGATATATGATGTCATATCACTTCAATTTAATTTGGTTCATCTTTTATATCTTTTATACCGATCTTGTGTTTCGATAAAACAGATTTGAGTCATCATGGGGAATTAAGAGTCTGGTTACCTGAAGCGCAAGAGAAAAGAAAAGGAACGAGATTGCATCATCCCAAGTGGCATCCGGTAATGAATTTGTTGATCCTTATACACTTGCACTAACAATTGTTATGTAAAATTTTATGTCATACATATATTAGAATTTTTTATTACTTCAATTTTCATGTGAGATAGGGCCGTTTCAAATTTTGGCACTGGGCCCCAAATTTTGCCGGCCCGTCCCTGCCCTCGTTCTTCGGGAACACACAGGAGCCATCATGGACGTCCTCGGTCCCGCTGTTGGTTAGTGTTCGGGGCGTTCCAAACATGTCTCTATGTTATCGAGCTCTAATCACATTTGATTATTGTTCGGATTCATAATAGTTCTAATAACAGTTGATTAGAGCTACCATTAGCATTTGTTTCTCTTCGTCGGTGCCGAGTCCTGGACGGCAGAGTGCTGACGGGTTGACACGAGCGTACACGTGCACACCATAAGAGGGATTACACGTGTGATCCTTGACGAGGTAAGACTTAGCGACATCTTTGCAACTAGGCCTAGTTGTCAGGATCTACGGTTGTTCAAAACTCTTCTACGACTACATCAAATACGATGCTCGGTGAGTCATGATCCTGATCCTCGCATGTATGAGCATGCGTCGTTATCTGCATAGTGATCTTGGCGAACTACGTAGGGCAAAAAAATTAAATTCTATAGTGTAGACCAGTAGTGGTATTAGAACGTATTATGCATAGATACGATTGGATCTAGAGCATATTTTTGTGCATGTATTGCATAAGCTTGTGCAAGTATATTAGAAAGTTATCTAATATTCAGTTTCTTTTCGTTGCTTCTCAATAAGCCATGTTTATTTTGTTTCCGGTAGCATGGTATGGCTTTTTACAAATTTCTGACAATCCTAGGACGCTTGAGTTTCCCCTGGCGTATCTCGTTTGATTCGAGAAGTGCTTCATTAGCTTTGGGTCGCACCATAGTTGGTCTCATATAACGACATGGTGGAAGGGGCATATGGATTGGATCCACACGGGGGTCATGATTATAAATAAGTTTAGATTGAGGCTCAAGAAGTTTTCGTAATGTCTGTGTTTGAATCACCCCGCAAAGTTAATCTAGCAATAAGAATTAACATACCTCGCATTGCGTAGGTGATGCCGATAGTCATCGTAGAACCTACATCCATGCTAAAACTTGGAAACAAAATGTTAGAGGCGTCTAACTTGTTTTTGCGGCATGTGTGTGTAATTTGGTATAGCTATTGTGTTACTATGTTTTGACATGATGGCCAATGCCAAAGGATTGTCATTGTTCGACATCGACAATCAGGCGCTCATCGTGGAGCTCGGAGGAAGTACATGATAGGAGAAAGTGCTTGTATCTCCATCATGGAAAAACTTGAAGCAATTTTCACCGCAGCGGAATTTCCTCAGATTTTGTGCTATGGTGAGAATAACGGAGATGGGGAATCCTCGTTGGAGATTGATGACCCACAAGTATAGGGGGTCGCAACAGTCTTCGAGGGAAGTAAAATCAAAATTTATTGATTCGACAAAAGGGGAGCCAAAGAATATTTATAAGACTTAACAGATGAGTTGTCAATTTAGCTGCACCTGAAAGTAGACTTGCTCGCGACAGTTTATCAATGGTAACAGTTTTATAGAGTAAAATAACAACATGAGTAAAATAGTAACAGCGATAGCAATTGTGGGAAACATCAGGATTAAAGTACTGTAGGCATAGGGATGGATGAACGGGTGTTGCATGGATAAGATAGTTCATATAATAGTCAAAACATGAGAATTGCAGATAGATAATAATAAAGCATCCAAGTTCTAGGCAAACCATAGGGCATGTGTTCCAATTTAGTCGTACGTGCTCGCAATGAGAAACTTGCACAACATCTTCTGTCCTACCAACCCGTTGCAGCGGGGCCTCAAGGGAAACTACTGGTAATTAAGATGCTCCTTTTAATAAAGCACCGGAGCAAAGCATTAACACTCTGTGAACACATGTGATCCTCACATCACAGCCATTCCCTCCGGTTATCCCAATTTATGTCACTTCGGGGCCTTGGGTTCTGGACAATAATGTGTGTAAACAACTTGCAGATATGATCAAGAAACATAATTATACTCATGAAACAATAACATGTTCAGATCTGAGATCATGACACTCGGGCCCTAGTGACAAGTATTAAGCATAACAAGTTGTAACAACGATATAAAGCACTAACAACGGATACTAGGCACTATGTCCTAACAATCTGGCATTATTACATGTCGATCTCATCCAATCCCTTCCATCCCTCCCAGCCTACAGCGGGGATTACTCACACATGGATGGGGGAATCATGGATGGTTGATGGAGAAGTGGTGGCGATGATGATGACGATGGCAGGGTGCCAGAACAGGAACTTTTGATCCCCGAATTGAGTTTCGAGGTGGCGGTGGCACTCTAATGTGTTTTTCTTGAATATGACGACCCCCCTCGGTTTTTAGGTTACGAAGCTTAAGTAGTCAAAAGGGGAGCCCGAGGGGGTGCCTGGGGCAGCCACACCACCAGGCGGCACGGCCTAGGGGAGCGCTAGCCCATGGTGTGGGCCCCTCCTTGCCCCTCCAGCTCTTCTTCTGGCTCCGGGGGTCTTCGGGTGAAATAAGGACTTTGGGACCTGTCGCGGGATATTCACGGCAGACGTTACCGGAGGTAACTTAGGTTGGGGTGAATCGACTCTGGTGTTTGGGAGAGGGTTTAGCTCAGAGGAAATCATGTCAATTAGCAATCTAGGGTTCCTGGCTATAATGTCGCCGAAACTCCAATCTAGGGTTACAAACTCGAATCCTCCTGTCTCTCTTGAAACCTAGAATACTCGAATATCTCAAGAGGTTCCTGTTTCTCTGCCCAGGAGCCGGTTTATATATCACCCGACTTCCTGGCTTTCCATCCAAGGTACATCCGGAATCCTACCCAGAACCCACACATAACCCTAAGTTTCACAACGTGACCCCCAAGGCACGAATTACTAGATCCGCGCTTGCTTTTAGGCCTTCTAGAACTTGCTCCCTCTTGGGTCGGGTCTCGTGCGATCTCCTTCCGGCGGGGTCTCGCCCAGGCATGGGCCTACCGGGTTATCATCCCCCCAACAGTAGTCCCCAGAATAGCTTGGGCATCTTGGAATCAACCACGAAGCGCACACTATTCCCTGCAAAACAATAAACATTTATATCCATAACATGACGGGTTAGATTGCTTTAACTATAGCCATGCATGCTCTTTTGGCGGTCCATCTAATAACCCAGTTTTCATTCAATCCGGGTATCATTCCCCGAGTTAACACTTCGAGGCATATTTTGTAACCCGACTTCCATTTCTCCACCTGCTAGTCCGAGCAACAATCTCTCAAGTCCAACTCTCTCAACAAGCTCGAGTAACCCGGACATTTTGCGATAAATCCTAAGATCCTTATCCCCAAAATCACGGGCCGGATCAAATCTTTCCGAAAAGTACTCCACTTACCGTTTGGCCCTAGGGTTTCCCTGCGCCTATAAACAAGCCTAGGGGGGAAACCCTAAAATTTCCAAACGCCATTCCCATCTTCTTCTACCTCCCGCTCGTTCCTTCGCCCAAAAAGCCCAAGGCCGAGCCCTAGCCACCGGACCCGCGCAAGCGCCACCGAGCTCGACCGCCAGCCGCCGCCCGCATCAGCATCCGGCGCCGCCATCTCGCATCACCGTCCGGCACCGCCATCTCGCGCCTCCGTCCGCGCTCACCGGATTTCACATCGGGGACCCGCCGCGCCATTGGAGCACTAGGTGCTACTCGAGCCTCGAACGCCTAGGCGCACGCACCCCGCTGTCAACGAGCCGCCGCGCATGCCACCGTCAACGAGCCGCCGTCGCGCGCCAAGCTTTGCACCACCACCGCTCCGGTAAGCCCCATTAATCTTAGATCTAATGTTTTGCTTTTCCCAATCTCAGATTAATGTTCATCTTAGATGTGTTTTCCATGTTGCCTACATTTCTCTTCCATTGCTCTACAATTAGATACAATTTTCTGAATTTTGGATCTGTACTCACTCCCATTCAATTTTGTCTAGATTCATTTCATGGCTCCCAAGGCTAGCGCCAAGCTCAAGGGAAAAACCCCGGCTTTGAAGCAAAAGTCGGGTCAGTCGATTTCCGCCAACTGGGCGAAATCGACTGTTACCAAGGCAAAACTCGAGGAGCTAACCGAGTCTGGGGTTCTGCTCGCAGAGTCGGAAATCTCGTGGAGGGCGCTAGGGGAAGAAACCTTGCCTTCACCCGGTCCAGGTGAAGTAGTTGTTTTCCTCGAGCATGTGATCCGGGGTTTCCGTCCCCTGGGTCACCCTTTTCTCCGCGATCTTCTGGACCACTACAAACTCCGAATTTTTGACATAGGTCCAAACTCGATCTTAAATATTTGCCACTTCATCGTTCTTTGTGAAGCCTATCTTTGCATACCCCCCCAATCTTACCCTGTTTTTGGAGTTATTTCAATGCAAGCCCTGCCGGGAGAGCACGGACGGGCCCCTCCTCGTCTGTGGGGGGGGGGGGTATCCATTCAGAGACGCAAAAATTCTCTGATGCCGACTCTCAGCCTTCACAGTCATGTGAAGCACTGGCAGAAGACCTTTTTCTACTGCCAAGAGACCTCCATACCCAGCCAGAAGCCTTTGCCGGGTTTCTCTGTTGAGACTCTCGCCCTTTCCGATAACCTTAGATCCTTTGCACCGGAAGCCGATAGACAAGCTATCCAACCTCTCCTCCACAAACTGGCCGTCCTAGCAGCCCAAGGCCTCTGCATGCTAAACTTAGTTAAAACCTGGGTTAGCTGTAGGATTCAGCCAAACAGCATCCGGCCCAAGCTTATCTGTGAATATTCCGGTCACCTAACCGACTCTCTCCGATACTCGGAGAAGTCATACCCGACAGCAGATATCAACCGGACTATGAAGAACTTCCTGGCCGAGAAAGTTGACGTTATTAAGAGCGTCTCCGGACTCGGCCCCTTCACTCGTGCAAACCCGGCTCCTCCAGTAAGAACCGGCTAACACCTTCTGTCTGACTATTACTTGAAATACACTCTTACTAACATTTAACTTGGCTGTTTTTTACCCAGGAAAACGACGCGTTCTGGAAGATTGTTACCCCGCCACCTTCCGAAAACTCGGAAGAAGAAGAAGAACCGAGTGATAGCGAGGAAGGTAATTCCGAGTCACTACTTAATAGATACTTTGTTGAACTACTAGACCAAAATTCTCCTCCTTCCGACAATGCACCACCATCACCAGCACTGGCTGATAAGGACGGCTCTCAATCGGAGGAGAGCGAGGCAGAGCCGGAGATTGAGGTTGGCCAGAAGAGGAAACCCAGGGGAGTCACTTTCAAGGTGCCGTACTCCTCCATGACCTCAGATCCGTACTCCTATACCGGTATGTGCAAACTTAACAAATATCTAACCACTATATCATCTCTGAAGGACACAACTCTAGCCAAGCGACGGGCAACCCGGACTTCTCCGGGTGACGATCCCCTCAACCCCGGGATCCCTATGTCGCCTGCTCGCCGAGCCGGTACTCCTTCAACTCATTCTGCCCACATTCCTCGAAAATATTCATCTCCCAAGCATCCGTTAGCCGGACAGCTCCGGGTCTCACTTTCCGATTCTTTATCAGTGTCCTCCGGGTCTAGCAACGATCTTCCAAGCGAATTTGTCGTAAATACCGGGTAATTCGCATACCTTATTCGCCAATATCTTTTAATTTACGCATTTTCCCTCTATTTCTTACTAACTTTTCGCTTTTCTTTCTTCAGAGTCAAGGTCACACTTAGTGACTAAGAGGAAACCCCTGTTGATAACCCGGCGATGGAAGACCCGGAGAGCGTTGTTAAGCCCCCATTCGTGGAAGAGCATGAGCCGGAAGACACATCCATTCCCAGGTCCGAGTCTCCTCCGCCCATGCATCAGTCGGCTGACCCCGACATTGAGTATGTTGGGACGCAGAGGGCGGCTCCTGCTCCCAATACCCAGGCGACCAGAGTCGACCCGCTCAAACAGGAGGCGACCCCACCACCGGGTAACCAGAACCCCAGTTCTTCCAGGCCAGCTCTGAGCGGCCTTGAGTTTGAAAAGATATTAAAGGAGTACCACTCTCTGAAAGCCACTGAAACGGAGATTATCGAGTCTCTGGCGGCTGAGCATCACGTTAATTTAACTAATACTGTTTGCGTACTCATCCTAGTCCCCAAGTTCCGGGTGAACTGTCAACAGTTTATTCAGTACTTTTGCAGCTATATAATCATTCTCGTGCAACTTTATCCTTTTGCTGACTGATGTTTCCTTGTCTTTTTTCAGGCTTATGTGACCCGGACGGACGGGATGTTGGCAAAAACCAACGAACTCCTGCAGGCTGAGACCAAACTTCGTGAAGACCTGGAAGCCGAGGTGAAAGAGCTTTCTAAGCAGTGCAAAAAGTACAAGAAGAAACTCCATCACGCTGAGGAGTATTTGAACAAGCTCTCCACTTTTATTGCCGATACTTATAAGTCCATCGTTGGTAAAGCACATCTGTACTCCTGATTATCACTCGGAATTTTTATTTTATAGGGTCTTTTAACCCGAGTCTCACCACCTTGCTTTTCTTTTTGAACTGCAGGTCCGGGTGAAGTTGTTGGAGAACATGATGATCTTAAGAAATTGAAGATACTCAAGACCGTCATCCGGCAATTCTCAGCAGGGACAAAGTGGACCCTCGAGGCTGTGAAATGGACCGGCACTTATGGCGGTATCACCCAGATGCTTGAAGCCTACTCGACGATCCCTGCGTGGATTGATATCTGGAAACGCTCGGCGTGCCGAGTTGGAGTGATACGCGGTCTTGCGTTAGCCAAAGCCTACTATCAAAAGATTGAGCCGGCCACGCTTGTGAATGGATTTCCCGAGTTTAATACTGATGGTTCGAGGTTCACAGTCAAGGACCTCAAAGTCATCAATACTCAGGTTCGTCACTCGGCCAGCCTGATTGCCGAGAAGCCTGATTGCCGAGACGCTGAAGATAATCCGGTACGCTCTGATTTCCCTGCTCCCTTTGACATATTTACCCGGTACAAGGAAGAGGTTGCCAAGAAGAAAACCGGGGCCGGCTCTGCGCCAACGTCATCGACTCCAGTTGTCCCTCCTCCGGCTCGCGCTGACTCCGCGGTTGACCCGGACACAGAGGCAGGGAAAGCTGCAGAGGATAACACGGAAGACCCGGCTGCCAAAACCACCCTTGATGACTCGGCTATGGACGCCGAGTAATTTTCTCGTCTTTATCAACAAACACTCATTCGGCCAATAGGCATTTGTAATATGCCTGCTACACTTGTTTATTTGATAGTGCGCTTGTGCACTTTTGATACTACTTTGGTTTGTAATACGTTTAAACTTCAATGGCTTTGATGGCCCTTCTGGTCATCCATTTGGTATGCACTTTTTGACCTTATGTTTGCATATTTTTGCCTTCGGTATATGTTTCTTTGCAATAGGTACCGGGTCTGGATTGTGGGATCGTGAAGATTTTCTTCCAAGTCCCCAAGACCCGGACTTTGGGTTAAGGGTTTTCTGGCTTGGGAAACTTTGCTTCTTAAGTCCCCAAGACCCCGAGACCCGGACTTTGGGTCTTGGGATCCTAGACTCAGAAATATTTTTTGTTTTCTCAAGTCCCCAAGTCCCTGAGACCCGGATTTGGGGTCTGGGAGTTGGTGGGTCTGAGAAAACCTTTTATTGTCTCCAAGTCCTCACCGTACCACTATCCTTTATATGCTTTGAAGTTTATGCTTAGTATATTATGAATTTCCGGCTATTGCCTTTATTATGCATAACTTATGGTTTGGATGACCCTTTTGACCCTCTTTGTTGTAAGTAGGCTTTCGCGTGGATACTCAATGTTGCTATAGCTCTATGAAAACAGGGTCAGGCAAGTCCCCATGGGCATCATGACTGATTGAATTTATAGGCTAGCAAACATGCCACTTTGTTGCGAGTCACATCGAGCTTAAACAAGAAAGGCCAAGAAAAGTTTGGCTCTATTGTACAGGTTCTGAGATTGCGACTGTACTTATTACAAGTAATCAGCCCTCATACCTTAATGGCATCGCGGCTGGGTCTGAGTTTGTAACCGTGCTATTCAAGCAATCAGCCCCCAAGACCTAGGTATATACTATGCAATACTAGGCTTTATAGATAACTTAAAAAAAACAAAAAGGAGTGTAAACCTGACACTATATTTCTCATAACTGGGTAATTATAACTAACTAAATGTAATATACTTACCTAATATAAATCATGATTAGACATAGAAAAAACATGCAAAAGAAATAAAAATACAGGAAACGTAAGAACTATAATGATTTAACCATCTCTTTATTGATATGAAAAGGTTAGGTCAGCAGGCCGCCTCATTAAAGACCCTCCAGTCCCCTTAGGTACCCTGGATAGGAAAAGAGTGCGTCTGAAACTTGTTGCCTGTTACATCGTGCAATACAACTTGCAAACCAAATCTATGCTAAGTATAGTAGGGACGTAGCTGAGCCACGTTCCATGGCCTTTCTCGCTCTTGCATAGATGAAGTGGTATGGGTGGTGTCATTGACAGTATCCGACTCTTCCCTTGCATCTATCAAGTAATATGATCCACTGTGCAAATTCCGGCTTATGACGAACGGGCCCTCCCATGGGGGGGATAGCTTGTGCTTTCCTTCCTTGGATTGTACTAAGCGCAACACCAGGTATCCTTCCTGAAAGACCCGGGTTTTGACCCGGCGACTGTGATATCGCCTCAAGTCCTGCTGATATATAGCTGATCGCTCCAAAGCTTGCTCCATGTGCTCTTCTAACATGTCCACAACGTCTTGCCGGGTCTTCTCGTTTTCCACCTCAACGTAATCCGCCACAGGGGGCGAATCATGGATAATATCACTCGGAAGGACTGCCTCTGCACCATAAACCATAAAAAACGGGGTCATCTGAGTAGATCTGTTAGGTGTAATGTTAATTCCCGAACCACAGAAGGTAACTCCTCCACCCATGCTCCAGCAGCTCGAAGACACGGGACTTGTAGTCGTGGTTTCAATCCTCGAAGTAACTCCTGGTTTGCACTTTCCACCTGCCCATTGGCTTGCGGGTGGGCCACAGAGGCTACATCAAGCCAAATACCATTGTTTCCATAAAATTTCTCCATCTCTCCTAAGGACATGTTGGTTCCATTGTCTGTGATTATGTTGTGGGGGTATCCAAACCGATGTATAATCTTCTTTAGAAATTTCACAGCTGTGGCCGCCTCACAATTTGTAACAGGCTTGACCTCAACCCATTTTGTGAACTTATCAATAGACACTAGCAGATGGGTCTTTTTGCATGGAGACATGTGGAAAGGACCTACCATATCCATACCCCAAACAGGAAACGGCCAAGTCAAGGGAATCGTCCGTAACTCCATAGCCGGCACATGAGTTTGTCGAGTATACCTTTGGCACCCATCACATCTTGCTACTAAGCGCTCTGCATCTGCTATAGCCGTGAGCCAAAAGAAACCGTGCCGATATGCCTTAGCCACAAGAGATCTCGTGGAGACATGATGTCCGCAATCACCTTCATGGATCTCCTTCAGTATTTGACGGCCTTCTTCTGGGGCCACACAGCGCAGAAAGACTCCTGCAGCGCTTCTCTTATAAAGTTCTCCGTTAATGATAGAATAACCCTTTGCTCGTCTCAATATTTGCCGGGCTAAGACCTCCTGTTGTGGTAACTCGCCCCGTAGCAGGAACGCTAGGAACGGTTCTGTCCATTCCGGGATAGCACGTACTGCGGCTACTAACTCCAAATTCGGGTCTTGGTGAGCCAACTCTTCTTTAGATTCGGTTCTAACAGAGGGCCGCCATAACTCGTCCAAAAAGACATTAGGCGGAACCGGCTCTCGGCGCGAACCGAGTCTGGCCAGCGCATCTGCTGCCTTGTTCTTTCGCCTATCAATGTGCTCCACCTGATACCCAGAAAAAGACCCGGCTACCTTGTCCACTTCTCTGCGGTAAGCTGCCATTGTTGCATCCTTTCTGTCCCATGTTCCTGAGACCTGCTGTACCACGAGATCCGAGTCTCCGTAGCACCTTATACGCTTAATGTTCATCTCCTTTGCCACTCGTAGTCCATGTAACAGGGCCTCATACTCAGCCACGTTGTTAGAGCAATCAAAGTGGATTTGTAATACGTAACGCACCTTATCACCTTTTGGCGACGTGAGTACCACACCAGCTCCTGACCCCTCGTACTGCTTGGAACCATCAAAGTTCATCACCCAAGACTCTGAACTTGGCATCATTATGGGCATGCTTGTGTGAGTCCAATCGTTGACGAAATCGACTAAAGCTTGAGACTTGATCGCGGACCGTGGCTCATAGTTGATGTGGTAGTCTCCCATCTCAATGGCCCACTTGGCCACCCTGCCTGTTGCGTCTGAATTTCTTATGATATCTGCCATTGGAATTGAGCTTACCACCGTGATGGGGTGTTCCTGAAAGTACGACTTCAATTTCCGGCTGGCCATAAATACCCCAAAAACTAGCTTTTGCCAGTGAGGGTATCGCTGCTTTGCTTCCGATAAGACCTCGCTCACATAGTAAACCGGCCTTTGCACCGGGTAATCCTTCCCATCCTCCTTGCGCTCAACCACAACCACTGCGCTAACTGCCCGGGGCCCAGCCGCAACATATAGTAACATGGGTTCCTTGGGACCCGGTGCCGCCAGAACCGGCGCCTCAGATAACTGCTTTTTCAGGGCCTCGAATGCTTCGTCCGCCTCTTGGTCCCGCACGAACTTGTCTGTTTTCTTCAAGAGTCGGTATAGGGGTATCGCTTTTTGTCCGAGCCGGGATATAAACCGGCTTAACGCGGCCACGCATCCCGTAAGCTTCTAGACATGTTTCAGCTCTTCCGGCCTTTTCAGGCTCTGGATGGCTTTGATCTTTTCCGGGTTAGCCTCAATCCCCCGCTCAGAAACGATGAAACCGAGTAACTTCCCCGCGGGAACCCCAAACACGCACTAGGTCGGGTTAAGCTTCATCTGGTATCTCCTCAGGTTCTTGAATGTTTCTTTCAGGTCGTCAATGAATGTTTCTGCCTTCCTTGTTTTGATCACCACATCATCAACGTAAGCGTGGACGTTGCGTCCAATCTGATCCTCGAAGCACTTCTGAATACACCGTTGGTATGTTGCACCTGCATTTTTCAATCCAGAGGTCATAGTTTTGTAGCAAAAGGCCCCAAAAAGAGTTATAAATGATGTTTTCTCCCAATCTTCCTTTTTTAGTTTTATCTAGTGATACCCGGAATAAGCGTCTAGGAAGCATAATAGGTCACTTCCTGCGACTGCATCTATGATCTGATCTATCCTTGGAAGGGCAAATGGATCCTTTGGACAATGCTTGTTGAGACTTGTATAATCTATGCACATTCTCCACTCATTGTTCTTTTTCAGCACTAAAACCGGGTTTGCCAGCCAGTCCGGGTGAAAGACCTCCATGATAAAGCCGGCTGCTAGGAGCCGAGCTATCTCTGCCCCTATAGCCTTTCTCCTTTCCTCGTTCATTTTTCTCAGGCCTTGCTTCACTGGCTGAGACTTGGGATCAACATACAAGCTGTGTTCAGCGAGCTCGGTCGGGATACCCGGCATGTCACTCGGTGTCTAGGCGAACACGTCCTGATTCCCGCGAATAAACTTTATGAGTGTCTCTTCCTCCTCATTACCCAGGTTAGAACCTATAGCAAACTGTTTGGAAGAGTCACCCTCAATAAAAGCCACCATCTTTGTATCTTGGGCTGCCTTAAACTTGGCTCTCTCATCGTCCGTGTTTGGTTTCTTTAAAGCTGTTCGATCTTCCGGGTCTACCTGAGACCGGTAATACCTGAGTTCTTCCTTTGCACAAGCTTGTTCTGCAAGTGCCGCATCTCCCTCATCACACTCGGCTGCCACAGCCCTGTTTCCATGTATAGTGATAGTTTGTTTAGGACCCGGTATTTTTAGCTGTAAGTACACATAACATGGCCTAGCCATGAATTTGGCGTAAGCCGGCCTTCCGGACAGCGCATGATAAGGACTACGCAATTTCACCACCTCGAATGTGAGCCACTCTACTCTGTAATTATCCTTCGATTCTCCAAAAGAACCTCTTGTGTAATCTTTCCCTCAGGGGAGGCCGAATGTCCTGGCACAATGCCATTGAAAACCGTGGAACTTTTCTACAACTGAGACTCCTTGAGCCCCATACGTAAAAAGGTTTCCCAGTATAGGATATTGATGCTACTCCCACCATCCATCAAAACTTTCTTCAGTTTGTAACCATTGACCTGTGGCGCTACCACCAAAGCTAGCACACCCGGATGCTCTATTGCTTCTGGGTGATCTCTCCTGCTCCATGTTACTTCTTGATCTGACCATCTCAGGTATCTTGGGACACCCGAGGAAACCGAGTTTACCTCTCTCTTGAGCACCTTTCTCTCCCTTCTAGAGGTCCCAGTGGTGTGGACATGGTATTGCCCTAATTGCTTTAGATTGGCCTGGAAGCCACCCGCACCACCCTGGTTATTACCCGGATTACCGCCTCCCGCGTTGCAAGCGGGGGGTGGTCCGTTGCCCGGGTTTCCACCCAGAACCGGTCCTCCTCCCCGGCCTGCGCCTCGTAGGGCCTTCTGTATCTCCTCGTTTTTTCATCTCTGTAAGTCCACGCACTGCTCCAGTGAATGATTAGCCGGCTTGCCATTCCTACTATGACGCGGGCAAGGCATCCTGAAGGCTTCTATGTGGTTAGCCGGCCGCGGTGGTCCGTGATAATTTCCTCCTCCGTTGAAGTTTCCATCTACCCTGGGCCTTGGGAATCCGGCCTCGGTATTGGCGACTAACTCAGAGTTTCCCTCGTACGGACGTTTATGCTGGTTATTTCCTTTACCACCTCCATTATTACCCGGCGTAGCGCTGTTGCCGGGTTTCCCATTACTTCTCATGGTGGCCTTCCCTTTCTTTTCCTCTATGTCCTCTTCCGTGATATCAGTGGAGGCATGCTTATTGCACGCGTCCATTAATTCCCCCATAGTGATTTCCGACACATGCATGCTGTATTTCATGTGCACCAATTTTTGCACCAAAGGCGTGTATCTGCATGTCTTTGCCATGGCTTGTATTGCATCTTTCGGTTGAATGTCTGTGGAAGAATGAAGTATCTCCATAACCCGGCGTACCCAGCTGCGTGTCGATTCTTCTTTCTTTTGGATACATCTGTCCAAGTCATCGACTATATATAGTTTCCTGCATATTCCATGAAAATGCTTGATGAAAGCCGATTTTAAATCACTCCACGAATTGATGGATTTTTCAGGCAGGTTGTTGAACCATAATTTTGCTGCTCCTTCAGACATCATAAGGTACATGAACTTGGCTTGGAGTTTTTCTGATGCATTGCGAATAGACATCGCCATTTCATAACTACTCAACCAGGTCTCAGGATCCATGGTTGGCTCATAATTGACAACTTTACCCGGTTCCTTGAATTTATCCGGGTATGGCTCAGCTCTGATGGCATCCGACAGGCACTTGGGCCCGGCTAAATTTGTCAGAACCGGCCTTGCGCGGGAAACATGAGATTCGGCGGGCGCCGCAGGGGGCACACCACCTACTGGCCCTCGCACCGCAGACCCGGCCATACGCCTTGCCCGGGAGCTGTTGACAATTGCTTGTGCCGCCGAGGCCGCGGGAACCGCTGGCCTGTGAGGAGGAGGCGGCATTTGCTGCTGCTCTGCCCTCCGTCACGCCGAGCTTGATTGAATATTTCTCGTATTTCCGGGTTGCCGACTGACATACGACGCCCGTGTAAACCGCTTCTGTTGTCCGGGTAATTAACCTGCTGAGGCACCACGGTCCGCAACATCTCTATAGCTCGCCGGGTCTCAATCGCCTGGGGCGATTCTCCTAATGGAATATGGTCGAGCGCCAAAGTCGCAGCGTACACGTTATCCATGGGGTTATTGAAGTGACCCGGAGGGGTGTGAAATCGTGACGGTGGTGGCGCCGCATTGCCTCCAAGGGTCCCGGCGGGCAACGCGGGTACGGTTGGTACGTTTTCCGGCTGCCCCCCCGAGCGTCGCTCCTTGAAACCCGGTTCCCTGGTTCACAGCCGGAATTGGCTGATCTTGGGGTGTAATAAACAGCGTGGCCGACTGTAGGTTTCCACCCACCGCCGGTAGCCTCTTCTGATGCCTCTGATTATATATCCTAGTTGTTTGAGCCTGAATACGATCCTCCAATTCTTCCAACTCACGCTGGCGTGCGTCCATACCTTGCCTCTCAGCTTCTACTTCCCTTCTTTGTTGTTCCAATGCCCGGCGGGCTACATCTAGATCTCGGGCACGCGCTGCTGCGTTTTCTGGGGTTATCACCGTTGCCAATACAGTGGGATCCGAGATCAGGTTATTGCTGAACAGAGCCGGGTTTTGCGGACGTGAAGTTCCTGCTCCTGTTGCTCTGTTTGCCATGAACCCGAACGTGTTCCTGAGATATGCATTTTCCCCTGTCTCGCTGGTAACTGATGCCGGCTCACCATCAACCCGTGCTGCAACCGGGTTTCCGTTAGCCGGTGTTCGTTGCTGGGCCAGCGGTTGCGCCGCACCAGCCGCGGCTACCGTCACATCACCCTGATTAAGATTTATTGCAGGGGCTGTGTAGACCGCGTGATGGGGGGATAGTAACCCGGTAGGCCCACTTCGAGGTATAATCCGGCCCGAGGTGAGCTGAGCAATACCCGGATAGGGGTAAAGAGATTATTAGAAGGCCCAAAGGCTTGTGAGATGCGTAACCCGGCTTGTGGGTTGCGATAAGGAAAGATAGGCTTTATATGTGGAGTTCGAGTAGGACTCAAAGATGTGCCTTGAAGGGCAAGTTAGGGGTGTACGGGTGCTTTATAAACCGGCCCCTAGGTTTAGTTTGCCAGAGATTCAAGTCATAACTGTAACACCTATTATCGAGTATCCAGTATAATCATATCGAGATCCGGCGAGTTGTTTTCCGGCTCTTAGATTGCTTTTCGCCATGTCTTCCTTCGAGCTAAACCCTCTCCCAAATACCTGCGTCGACTTGCCCCTAGATCAGTTACCCCCGGTAACATCTGCCGTGATTATCCCACGACAGTTGGCGCCCACCGTGGGGCCTGCGTCCAAAGGTGTTTACATCACGGGAGAAGCTCGGAAGAACATGAGGAACCTCGTCGTCGGAGAAATCTACGTCAACAACCAAGGAGAGAAGATGGTAGACGATTCTGGCTGGGGGCCAGAGTCGGATCACCTCGAAACCGGATCCGTCGTGACAGTCGGCCGCATCAACGTCTTCATCGGTATGGTATGTGCTTCCAATTCGAGCCGTGATAATCTTGAATCTGATTCTGTGTCAGGGGAGGACACGCGTGTTCAATCGGAAAAAGAAGAATCGATCGGAACAACGGGTCCGACAGAGAGGGAGGAAGGTACCGAGTCTATACGGGATTTATCGGAGGACCGATACGAGAAGGAAAATAGCGAAGAGGAAGAACGGTACGAATCTACGCCAAGCATTATGCGCCGGGTTGCAGTTTATGCGGCCCCCGCAATCAATACCACTCAAGGAAACGCAGCCGCGGCGCCAGTCGGGGCGGCGCAGGTGCTGGCTCAGCAACAAGGTACGGCTGGCCCGATCTTGGCCCAGGTCGATGGAGAATCGGCATCAGTCACCAGTCGCCCAGCGGAGGAGGAGCGACACGCAAATATGTTTGGGTTCCAAGCAAACCGGACACCGGGGGCGGGCCCCTCGAACCCTCGTCACCCAGCTCTGTTTGATAATAATTTGATCTTGGATCCCACAGTCCTAGCTACAGTTATCACCCCAGAAAACGCAGCAGAGCGTGTAAGAGATCTGGACGTAGCTCGTCGTGCATTGGAGCAGCAAAGAAGGCAGGTAGAAGCAGAAAAGCAGGGGATGGCAGCGCGGCAGCGGGAACTGGATGACCTAGAGACCCGGCTTCGGGAGGAGACGACGAGGATTCACCAAAGGCACCGAACTATGCTACCGGCAACAGGAGGGGTTATCAACCCGACTGCCCTGGTGTTCACGCCTCAAGATCAGCCAATCCCACCGGCGAACCAAGGGACCATACCGCAACCAGCAACGGGAGTGCAGCTGGTAAACGCGCCAGCCGGATTACCCTTGCCTCGGGCGGGGGCGACAGCCGGCAACACCATGCCGCCTCCACCATCGCGATTCCGTACCCCAGCAGGTCACTACAACAACCCCATGGACAACGTGTATGCAGCAACACTCGCATTAAACCAGATTCCTGTAAGAGACTCGCCGCACGCAGAAGAAACCCGGCGAGCGATAGATCTGCTGCACACCGCGGTAGCACAGCAAGTCAATTATCCAGATCACAGAAGTGGGATGCATGGGACGCCATACGTGAGTCAACAACAGGGCAACGTCCAAACAAGCGCGGCACGACGAAGGGAAGAGCAGCAGCAGATGCTACCCCCACCGCGCGTCCAGACAGTACCGGCAGTATCAGCAGCACAGGCAGTAGTGGACAGCTCCAGGGCCAGAAGAGCCGGGGCCGGGTCTGCAGCGCACGAGTTACCGGTGGTGCCGCACCCCGCGGTACCCCCAGCCGGGTCACGCGTTTCCCGGGCAAGACCGGCCCCAACCGCCCTTGCGGGACCAAAGTGCCTTTCGGACGATATCAGAGCAGAACCTTACCCGGAGAAGTTCAAAGAGCCGGGGAAAGTAGTAAATTATGAGCCAACAATGGATCCAGAAACGTGGCTGAGCAGCTATGAGATGGCAATGTCAATTCGCAACGCATCCGAGAATCTCCAAGCCAAATTCATGTACTTAATGATGTCAGAGGGAGCAGCAAAATTATGGTTCACCAACCTACCGGAAAAATCGATCAAATCGTGGGAGGAGCTAAAGACCGCATTCATCAAGCACTTTCATGGGACATGCAGAAAGTTATTTACTATTGATGATTTAGAAAGATGCGTTCAGAAGAAAGGAGAATCGGCACGCAGCTGGGTACGCCGGGTTATGGAGATACTCCACTCGTCTACGGATATCCAGCCTAAGGACGCGCTACAAGCTATGGCAAAAACATGTAAGTATGTTCCTTTAGTGCAAAAGCTAACTCGCATGAAATCTAGTAGGAATGCAGCGGAGGTTACAATGGGAGAGTTAATGGATGCGTGCAACAAACACGCTGCAACGGACACCACAGAGGAGGAAGTTGATGACAAGAAGGCAAAAGCAAGCGCAAGTAACAGTGGGAAAACCGGCAATGGATCGGCGCTAAACAATAATGGAAGTAACCAGAACAAGCGCCCGTTTGAGGGGAATTCCGAGTTTGTGGCCAATACGGAGGCCGGGTCTTCAAGACCTAGATCCGAAGGGAATTTCAATACTGGAAATCACAATGGGGGACACTACCAAGGACCTCCAAGACCAAGCAACAGTTGGGACATATTTAGGATGGCGTGCCCGAAGCATAGTAGGAATGGCAAGCCGGCCAATCATTCACTAGAGCAATGTGCCGACTTACAAAGGTGGAAGAACGAAGAAGTGAACAGAGCTATGCGAGGTGCGGGCCGGGGAGGAGGTCCGGGGCTAGGTGGAAACCTGGGTAACGGGCCGCCCCCAGCCGGCAATCCGCCAGCTGGAAATCAAGGTAACAATCAAAATGGAGCAGGAGGCTTTCAAGCTAACCCCAAACAACTGGGTCAATATCATGTGCACACTACAGGAGGCTCTAACAAGGATAAGAAGATACTGAAACAAGCAGTTAATTCGGTCTCTTCCGCTGTTCCAAGGTATTTGAGGTGGTCAGAACAAGAGGTAACATGGAGCAGGAAGGATCACCCGGATAGAGTTGATCACCCGGGAGTTTTAGCTTTGGTAGTGGCACCACAGGTCAACGGCTACGAGCTGAAAAAAGTCTTGATGGATGGAGGAAGTAGTATCAATATCCTGTACTGGGAAACTTTTCTGCGAATGGGCTTAAAGGAATCGCAGCTGCAAAAGAGTACAACAGTTTTTCACGGGATAGTGCCGGGTCACTCAGCATGCCCTGAAGGAAAGGTAGCACTGGAAGTAGCTTTTGGAGAGTCGAAGGATAATTATCGAGTCGAGTGGCTTACCTTTGAGGTAGTAAAGTTGCGCAGTCCTTATCATGCATTGTTTGGAAGGCCGGCTTATGCCAAGTTCATGGCAAGACCGTGTTATGTGTACCTACAACTGAAAATCCCGGGTCCCAAGAAGACCATTACAATACACGGAAACCGGGATATAGCGGCTGAGTGCGATGAGGGAGACGCGGCAATGGCCGAGCAAGCCTGCAGGAAGGAAGAGCTCAAACATTACCGTTCTCAGGTAGACCTAGAAGAGAGGACAACGTCAAAAAAGCCAACCCCTGAGGGGGACAAAGCAAAAGTTAGGGCAGAACAAAACCCTAAGATGGTAGGCTTCATCAGGAGCAATACTTTCAAAACCCTCAGCAGGGAAGAAGAAGACGTACCACCATCCGCAGCTGATCACGTTTCAAGGACGATATACCCGGACTGGCTAGCAAATCCGGTACTCATTACGAAAGGGCATAGCAAGTGGAGAATGTGCATCGGCCGTATCAACGCGAGGCCGACTCTCGAGAATAACTAAAACAGTGTAATGGGCGGCAGGTTTCATACGCACTCTTTTCCTATCCAGGGTACCTAAGGGGACTGGAAGGTTTTTAATGAGGCGGCCTGCTGATTCAAAAAAGAAATTTTTATCGATAAAAGAAGATGGTTTCGAGTCTTATCATGGTCTTTGCTTCAGTTACAAGTAAGTAACATTCTTACTATCAATACATCAGTATCATCGAAATACATTACATGAATATAGGTCTCCGGGGGGTGATCTGCTTCAATAAGTAATCACAAAACCCGGAGACCCGGCCATGATGCCTATGAGTTATGAGGGCTGATTACTCGAAAAAACGGGTACAGCTGCAATCTTATAACTGGACAAAGGAGCCAAATTTCTTGGTTATTCTTACTTAAGCTCGATGTGACTCGCACTAAAGTGGCATGATCTGTTCACGTACGATTACAATCAAACTATGCAGCCCAATGCGGCTTGCTTGATCTTGTTTTTCGTATAGATGCAACGACATGGTATCCACGCGAAAGCCGGCTTACAGTACAAGATAATCAAAAGGGTCATCTAAACCACAAGTCCATGCAGAGTATAAGGCTAGAACAGCCGGAAACTCAACAAATATTAAGCATGACTTCAGTATTTATGTAAACAGCTATTGGTATTCAGCTTGGTAAACAGCAGTATGTCATCTGAGAAAGGCCACACCCCTATGGCTCGTACTTTGGGTCATGGGGACTGGGGACTTCGAAACAGAAACAAACTGTTTAACTACCAAAGCCTGTAAACCTTAATTTACGAGTATTGGGGACTTAAAGAAAAGTTCATCTATCAAAACCTACGATACTCGGTTAGCCGAGTCTCAAAAGGAAACTGAAAACAAGAGTTCGAAGTATCGAGAATAAGCTTATAAGTGACACAAGGATCGAGATTATCAAAAGCCAGGGGAGGCAAAGAGTTATCATAAGTTAATAAGCATACAGTCATAGTATCAGCATCAATGGTGCACAGGCGCACCGCCAAAAATCATATCAGTCTCGAGAAACACAAAGCACTAGGTAGCGTCCTACTCGGCGTCCTGAGAGTGGTCCTCCGGGTCTAAATCTTGGACTTGCTCCTTGGCCTTACCAGCAGCTTTACCCGGGCTCTTCACTTCTGGACGAACAGGCGGGGGCACGGCTGGGGTAGAGGTAGACGGCTTTACGCCCAGTTCTGCTTCCCTCTTTGCAGCCTCTTCCTTCCTCCTAGCCAGATCAGTCGACCATTTGTCCAACATATCAATAGGGGGGGGTGCCTCCACCAGGATAACCTTGCCCTCAGAATCATACGAGCTCATAATTGTGTTTAGATCCATCTTGTCGGCCAAAGCTGTGGCTGAAGGACGTACCGCAGATTGTATAGATTTGAAATCCTGGGGCTTGAATTTGGACCCGTCAGCTTTAAATTCTGGGAACCCGGATACTATCTTCGCCGGGTCAAGCTTTGGAAAATAAGCCTTCGCCAGCGTTAAAGCTCGGGTCATCCCAATTCGGCAGGACGAACGCTTCAGTATTTCAATCCACCCAGGTGCTGTGGAAAAGGCCTGTATAAGGGTCTCCTCGCCCGGGTATACCTCAGAGGGCCACTTGATAGCATCAAGCAAAAGTTTTGTGCCGGCAAAAAACGTCCGGAGCACAGTCTTCAGAGTTTTTACTTGAGTAGTGGCATTCTCTTCCGGAGCAGCAAGGTTAGCACCTGCAATCCAAACATGCAAAAGCATATCAATCATGTTGGTTATTACAGCGGCAAGATAGAGATACGCAAATTAATCGCAAATAGCAAACTTACTTAGCAAGAGACGGTAAGTGTCCGTAAGCTGAGCGGACAGGTTATTCAGCAAGGACTGGGCAGCATTGTACTTCTTCTTGTATGAGGAGACATCTTTTTTCAAAGTCTTTATCTCCGCTTCAAGGGCCTCCCTGCGCCTAACTTCAGCCAGCAAGAGCTGCTCAGCCTTAAGTAACGCTTCATCTGATTGAGTAATCTCTGCCTGCAAAGGCCGGGTGAAGCTGTAAGCCGGATATCGCGAGAGTATTTTAATTGAGGAAATGATTATCGGCAAATACTATGCGAAGTACCGAGGATAATTAAAAAAAAATTATACTCGGGACTTGGGGACTGGATGTATAATAAGGAGTATCAAGTAAAAATTACCTGATGTGCTGCAGCCATACGTTCTAGGACAGTCCCTTCTGAAGCTTTCATGGCAAGAAGAGCGCTCATCAGCTGGTTAAAGTCAGCGTTATCCGAGTTAGATGGCTCGGATACCTGGAAAGTGGGAAAAGGAGCATTTCTTGTAACAGGAGGTGGCACCCGGGTCATCCGAATGTCGGAGTTTGGTCCCCCTCCCGCGCTTGAAGATGCTCCCTTCTCCTTCTCGTCTGCATGTGAAGCGGTTGGATATTCGGCGTCATGCCTAGCTGGCTCCGGTGGCGACACTTGCTCGTCGCCAGCCGTAGTGAAGGCATCATCAGCCGGCTCGTTCTCGACCCGGACCTTAGCTTCGGTGTCCTCCTGGTCGCTACTAATAACCGTGGCTCTGAAGAAGGTGCAAAGGCGCAATTAATCTTTTGTTATGGAAAGAAAGGGGATGAAAGTTCGGTATAATATCCGGAAAAGACGTTTACCCGGTGTTTACTGGGAAGTCCGAGGGGAAGCCGTCACTAGACCCGGAAGAGACTGAAAAATGGCAAGAGAGGTCTGGGATTACGTTACAAAGGAGTGACTGGAAAGAAATTTTGTTCGCAACAAATACCAGGGTGTTGAACCGGGGGCGGCGAAGCGACCGGGTTAGGGGTCTCGTTGCCCGGATGATTCCGGGTTACTCGGCGCCTAGTTGTGGGTGGCTCCTTCGGTTATGATCAAAAGGGGTGAAGATGGGGTCAGCCCTGGAGTGACGTTATGGGAGCAAAAAACCAAAGTGTGAGGACATGAAGTAAAAACCTGGAGGGCTATCCTCTGGGATTTCCTCTTTGTTCCGGTTCTGGTGGCCGGCTCCGGCTCTTCCTCCTCGCTGGTGGACCCGCCCCTGCTGTCCGTTTCTTCTTCTTCTTCGCTTTGGTCCCCTCGCTCTGAAAAATATCCGGGTTACAGCATAAAGAAGAAGAGAAGGCAGGATATAACGTGTGCAAGGGAATCAAGTAGGTACCTTCATTCGAGTCAACGGCATCGTCTTCCTCCTCCTCGTCTTCGGAATTAGGAGGGGTGTCGACCGTCCAAAAGTCATCATCGGCCTGAGGAGAAGATGCCAGGATAGTGATTAATATCGAGTCAAGAGAAGCGAATAAAAGTAAGTATCAGAGGTCAAAGTCAAAAGGCAGAAAACTCACCGCGGGGGTTGGATTCTCGAGGGTAAAGGGTTCTAATCCGGCTATGCTCCGGATTACCTCGAGTTTCTCTGTCAGGAAACCCTTAATCGTTTTGTTAATGTCACCCGGAGCTAGGGTGCGGGTAGAGAATCGGATCGGGTCCGTGGTTTGACCCGAGTATTCGCACATCAGCTTCTCACGAATGGAGTTTGGCTGAATGCGGAAGCTAACCCAGGTCTTCACCAGGTTAAGCCCGATAAGGCCTCGGGCGGACAAGATGGAGATCCTAGCTAACAAAGGCAAGATCGCCTCCCTGTCCGGATTAGACGCGAAGGCGTTGAATTTCTCGGAGATGTCAAGTTGACCCTCCGAGTAACCCGGCAACTTCTTTTCACCGGGTGGAGAGGTATCCTGGCAGTAGAAGTACGAAAGCTGCCAGTGCTTTACGTGGGAATTGAGAGAAATAGGAGGCATCAGGGAGTTCTTGCGGCGCTGGATGGAAACCCCGCCGCAAGTGAGAAGTGCGCCGTCGCCGCTTTCGCGACACGGCTTGCACTGAAAAAGTTCGACGAAGAGGGCTAGACTTGGCGGAGTGCACAAGTAAGATTCGGAAAGAACAATAAAATGGGAGATGTTCAAAATGGAGTTTGGACCTATGTCGAAGATACGGAGGTTGTAATGGTCTAGGACGTCACGGAAGAAGGGGTGACCCGGAGGCCTAAAGCCCCGGGTCACATGTTCAACGAAGCATATTACCTCATCCGTCGCTGGAGAAGGCCGGGTTTCAGTGCCTGGCACTCGCCAGTGGATAGACTCCTGTGGAGGTAGGGTTCCAAGCTCGACCAACTCCTCCAGCTTGGCCTTGGTAACGGAGGATTTCCCCCAATTGGCCGATATGGAGTTCGTGGATTTAGCCTTAGTCGGCTGTTTCCCCTGCCTCTTGGGTGCCATGGGATTGACCTGGTAAAACATCGAAGAAAAAGACGTAAGGAACAAAAACTTGGAAGTTAGCAGGCAAGCAACTACTCGCAATTTGAACATAACCCGGCTATTGCCTCGCTGGGTCAAGAATGATTTGTCCGGGTATCAAGTGACCTTACAGAATACATGGAGCTTTCCGTAAAAGCAAATGTTTGGAGAAGTTAGGGGGATGCTTATATGCTTATCATCTGTGAATGAGTCGGAGAAGTAAGATTTTCTGAGGAAGGAGAACAAGGGCGGAAATCTTAGGTGGCCCGAGCCTAGATTGGGAATCCTATTTCTAAAATTACGACCAGATTAATGATTACTGGAGTTAGGGGAATAATATGAGCTATGAATCCTATCCATAGGGGCGTTTATGGTAAGTGTCCGTGAGATAATCCGGCGCGGCCCGATAAATTGCGGACCGCTCGATCCAGATCTAATCTGAGGAAGAACCAAGAAATTGCGAGGGTAAGCTGGAGGATGTAAGGGACTTACCGAAGGAGATTGGAGTAAGGCCTTGCGGAGACAGATGGCGCAAGATTCGTGTCCGTTCGTGACCGTTGGCTGGCGAATCGGAGGCTTGACGGTGGATTCGGGGGCTGGAGCGGCTCGCGCGGTGGCGGAGCGCCAGCGAAGGCGGACGGGCTCCGGCGAGATGCGTGGGGTTCCCGTGATGGCACTCTGCGAGCTTGAGCTTGGGAAGAAGAGAAATGGGGAAAGTGAGCCGTTAAGGGTTGAGTTTGCTTCCTGGGGTTTATTTATAGTAAACCGGGTGGAAAAACTCATCCTAACGGGCGAAACCCGGGAGTTGCGGAGTAATGGTTGGACATTTTGAAATTTGAAAGGCGCATTCCGTGAACAGGCCAATATGATCCCGAGAAAGGGGGAGGGGGAATTTCCTTCCTAGTAACAACGACAGTTATTGAGGAGGATGTGAAATCATCAAGTTTCCTATTAAGACTCAGGTCTGGAAGATTGGGGGAGGGCCTTTGAGGGAAAGCCGGGTTGTTACCTGATCCCCTGGGTGTCAATCCCAGCCGCTTGTCGGCATATTGTATCTTGATCTTTATGTATTCTTGTATCCAGTATTTCTGCAGGGAATAGCCAGCACTTCGAAGAGTAAATCTTGGAAGCCCAGGCTATTCTGGGGACTACTGATGGGGGGATAGTAACCCGGTAGGCCCACTTCGAGGTATAATCCGGCCCGAGGTGAGCTGAGCAATACCCGGATAGGGGTAAAGAGATTATTAGAAGGCCCAAAGGCTTGTGAGATGCGTAACCCGGCTTGTGGGTTGCGATAAGGAAAGATAGGCTTTATATGTGGAGTTCGAGTAGGACTCAAAGATGTGCCTTGAAGGGCAAGTTAGGGGTGTACGGGTGCTTTATAAACCGGCCCCTAGGTTTAGTTTGCCAGAGATTCAAGTCATAACTGTAACACCTATTATCGAGTATCCAGTATAATCATATCGAGATCCGGCGAGTTGTTTTCCGGCTCTTAGATTGCTTTTCGCCATGTCTTCCTTCGAGCTAAACCCTCTCCCAAATACCTGCGTCGACTTGCCCCTAGATCAGTTACCCCCGGTAACATCTGCCGTGATTATCCCACGACACCGCGACTCGGCGCGCAATGCCTGGTGAAGACTCACATTCTTCCTCTTCGTCGATATCTTCTTCGTACCGATCTTCGAGCAGATGCAAGATAGATTTGGTGTCATCTTCTCCAATAACCTGGCCACGCGGGGTCCATACCGGCTCCTCCGGCTGTTCCCTCTTCGTGGTGGGGTCCTTCTCCGGCTCTGCTGTCCCGACCGACTCTTCTCCGTCCGATTGAACACAGGTATCGTCCCCTGACACAGAATCATACTCATTATGGTCAGAAACAAAACCAGATGCACATACCATGCCGACGAAGACGTTGACCCGGCCGATCGTGATAACAGATCTGGTTTCCAGCTCATCGACTCTGGCCCCCAGCCAAAGTCATCTACAATCTTCTCTCCTTCGGGGTTGGTGACGATCTCGCCGATGACGAGGTTCTTCATGCTTTCCCGAGCTTCTCCCGTGACGTAAACACCTTTGGACGTAGGCCCCACGGTGGGCGCCAACTGTCGCGGGATATTCACGGCAGACGTTACCGGAGGTAACTTAGGTTGGGGCGAATCGACTCTGGTGTTTGGGAGAGGGTTTAGCTCAGAGAAAATCATGTCAATTAGGAATCTAGGGTTCCTGGCTATAATGTCGCCGAAACTCCAATCTAGGGTTACAAACTCGAATCCTCCTGTCTCCCTTGAAACCTAGAATACTCGAATATCTCAAGAGGTTCCTGTTTCTCTGCCCAGGAGCCGGTTTATATATCACCCGGCTTCCTGGCTTTCCATCCAAGGTACATCCAGAATCCTACCCAGAACCCACACATAACCCTAAGTTTCACAATGTGACCCCCAAGGCACGAATTACTAGATCCCCTCTTCCTTTTAGGCCTTCTAGAACTTCCTCCCTCTTGGGCCGGGTCTCGTGCGATCTCCTTCCGGCCGGGTCTCGCCCAGGCATGGGCCTACCGGGTTATCGTCCCCCCAACAGGATCTTTTTCGGGCAATTTCCCGAAAGTTGATTTTTCTTCACAAAACGAGACACCAAGGTAATTCTGCTGAAAATAGCATTAGTATGTGTTAGTTGTATCCAAAACTCACAAGTTTAGAGGCAAACAACGTCAAAAGTGTTCGGAAAAGGAGATACGTTTTGGACGTATCAACTCCCCCCAAGCTTAGCTTATTGCTTGTCCTCAAGCAATTCAGTTGACAACTGAGTGCGATAAAAAACTTTTACAAACACATTTGTTTCATATGATGAAAATATTCTCACTATATGATCAAGTGCTTAGGCAATTCATAATAAGAAGTATGCAAATAAAGTCACCTAATAATTATGCAAACCATGAAGAGATACCAACCCAATAATAATAAGCAACATGAAATATATCAATCTGTAGGACTTGCAATGTTCATAATAAGGTATGATAAAGTGTACTCGCTTGCCCTTAATAATGGAGGAAAATATAAATGCCATGGTACCTCTGAGGTTCAAGTGAAGACTAGAAGTAAATATATCAAAGATACAAGCATCAAGGTTATACCACAATCAACCGTGTTCTGGGACAAGCACATTAAACTAAGAACGACAGCTATGCTCTCAAGAAGGTGCATAAAGTGAGAAGGTGAAGACTCAGCGTAAAAGTAAAAAAGAAAGGCCCTTCGTAGAGGGAAGCAGGGATTAACTCTTGTGCTTGAGCTTTTTATTTTATAAACAGATGTACTGAAAACATTTTGTAGAGAGGTGTATGCTTATGTCAACAAATGGTAAACAAACAATGCAGTACGTCACAAGCCAACTAGACATTCTAAGAGCGTCTCCCATTGAAGGACGCTGCTGGTGTAGTAGATCATCTCTCTTCTCTTTTGTTCACACAATTATGCTTTGAATGATAAATCAGGGGCAAAAATAGTGAAGGAATTTATAGTAACCAATTTTGGGGCTGGTCCCCCCCGCTGCCAGCTCTTCTATCAATTTGGATAAGCGGATGTGCCACTAGTCCAGGTGTGCAAAGTCCAATCAACAAGTGAGATAAAGATTCTATATTTACGTCCTCATGAGCTAAAACAGGGGCACAAAACATGAATAATTTTGAAGGTTTTAAAGGTAGCACATTAGAAATTTACTTGGAGTGGCGGTGAAATACCAGATATAGGTAGGTACTGTGGACACATTTGGAAACTTTGGTTTTGGGAGTTGGATGCACGAGTAGAGCTCATACTCAGTATAGGTGAAATTTACTTGGATGCATTTGGAAACTTTGGTTTTGAGAGCGATAATCAAGAGAGCAACAACTGTCATAATCATGCTTACGACAGAACAAAATTAACAGGGGCATAAAAGTGATACAAATACTCTGAGACAAAATAAAGCATCGAGGCTTAATTTACTTTTTGTTTTCAGTCTTATGCATTTGTGAGCATGTGCCAAGTCGATTCAAGCGAAACATTTAGAGCATGTCATCTAATACTGAAAAGATGGAACTACTCATGAGAGAGCACAAACTACTAAGCATCAAAATAACATACACCCTACACTAACAGACTAAGCATGTCCACATGGATGAGTATATGTACAAAAATGAAAACAAGTAGAGTTCATACCAGCCTCTCATCACAACTTGGATTGTCGTAAATCGTCATTATTGCTCTTCACTCGTGTGGATTGAATAATATAGAATGATAACCAAGCTCCAACGGAGTCATGGAGGACTACTGAACTCTGCAGCAAACTTTACAAAACCAAAGAAGAAGAACAAATATTTTTGGGTTCCCAAATTTAAAACAAGAACAGAAGGAAACCAGCAAACGAAGCAAAATCTTTTTGGATTTCTAAATATTAAACCGAAACGAGAAAGTAAAGCAAACCAATAAAAGAAGCAAATAAAGAGAAACAACAGAAATATTTTTGGTCTTTTTGTGTTTTGTAAGCAAAAACAAAACAATAAAAACAAAAGGAAGCGAAAGAAACGAAAACAAGCAAAATAAACAAAAACAAGCAAAATAAAAAAAACATGGATATACAATGAACCGACCGAAACGTGATATGTGGACGAGCGTGATGTAAGCATACCTGCCCCCAAGCTTAGGCTTTTGGACTAAGTGGAGATCAATCATGGCGCAGGAAGTAACCCCATGCTTGTCGTACTTAGGCGCCCATGAAGAAGATGAAGCAGCAGGCGCATAATCATGACCGGGGTGCTGGTATGGAAACCCCGCAGTGTCGGAGGGCTGGACGAAATCATTTTCGTCTCCCTCTCTAGCATCCTCTACACGCCGGGGGTGCACCTAAATGTATGCATCTAACTCACTCCTGAGAGTGACCATCCTTCCCTGCCATTAAGGTTAAACAAAAGAGATGCGGGCAAAAGTACTACTCTATCAGATTTAGTCACTCTCCACCTTGATTTCTTGGAGAAAGTTATTTCATAGGATAAATTGTTCAGGTTAGAATAGGTGGAAACAAATTTATGTTGTATCATGGAATTAAGATCCAGCCTCTCTACGGGAAACTGAAGGTCTAAAAGATGTGGCTCCACACCATGCAAATCTAGCAAACAAGAGGGAATGAGACCTCCACAAATTCCGCCCTTCTCATGGTTAAGTGCGAGACGAAAAGAAATTAAAGCACAAAAATTATAAGACCTATCATGCCTCAAAGCAGCTGAGATAAAAGCTAGATCATACATAGATAACTTGTTGGCAGTTTTTCTAGCAAGCACATACTTAGCAATAAAATAGGCAAAATACCGAATAGATGGGAGTTGAATGTCTCGAATTTTACCACTCTCTTCTGTGAGGCTTCTACCTTGGAGAATTTCTTCATATAGATCCATCAATGCTTTGGGATGCCCTCTTATCTTTCCACTTGATCCCCATTGTGGCACTTTAATAGCTGCACAAAAATCATCGAAAGGCAAGTTGATAGCTTTGTTCTAAATTTTATAATGGATCATGGGGTTAGGCAAGGACCAGCTAAAGCGAAAATCCTGCACCACAAACATAGTTAGTTTAATATGTTGGATACGTTCATCCTCAATAAAATGCTCCAATCATGCATTAGCCACAAGAGTTTGGAAATCTTGCAGAATTCCTGTAGCGTGCATGAATTCCTGGCATGGATAAATGGATGGAAATACTCTTTATTCACGGTGTACTTTCATGACCTCATGCCACTCCAACTCATGCTGGTTAAGTTTGTATACGGTGTACTCCATTTCTTAATTTTTTTAACAAGCATTACAACAATTGATTTCAAGCAACTATATGATAGGAATTACTATAGACTAGTAGGAAGGCTAAACATGCATCAAAACAAATTATTTCACACAAATCAAGCATTCTAGCTCACACAACCTGTCACCTACAGTACCAAAATACTCAAGAAATACTTCATCAAATAAAATTCTACTTGGATAATCGGAGGAGTCACATACCGGAGAGCAAATGTACCAAATTTCAGCAACAAAGATGGGCTGAGCAAAGATATCGAAATTCATAAAGAAGAACAATAAGAACTCGGGTTCCAGGAATGTTTTCGAGTTTGGGAGAGAGAGGGTGGAGTGTTTGGCAGGGAGGAGAGCAAGTGGAGGGCCAGGGGCACACACCATGTGCTGGCGCCACCAGGGGCCTGGCCGCGCCAGCCCATGGTGTGCCCGCATGGTGGGTACCCCTGGGGTCTCCCAGGTGCCTCTCCGCCTCATTTGTGACGTAGAAATTTAATATAATTTTCTGGATTTTTTAGAGAAACTTCATTTTCGAGCAATTTTTAGAATTTAATAAATGATTAAAAACCAGGAAAAAAATGTAAAAAGGTGGGAAACAAAACCAAAACCAGAACTACAGAGGTTCTAAGACACTCCAATAGGAAAATAACCAAAGGTAACAAAGGAAAATATAGTGAAAACAAAAAATGTGGGTGGTGAAAACATGAGTAACCACAGTAATCAAGATGAAAACATGACTATGGATGGTGGAAACATAATTATACTAAAGTAGCATGGTGAGAACATGGTGAAAACATAAAGGTAAAAGTGAAAACATAGTGAAAACATTGTTATCTTTATTCAAAATCACTTTGTTAACAAGGTTGATCAAGTCTTGTTACCAAAACAAATTTTATACGAAGCAAAGCTTTGCTTATCACTAAATGATTATGTTATCTCAACTTTGATAGACATAGTCCCAATCATAATAATTTCAAATTCTTTTGGTGACATTAGAATGGGACAATAGAATTCTCCAATCTTGATGGTCTCAATATTTTCAATTGAATTTAGACCATATTTCCCATCAATCTTCTTGGAAAAATAAACGGTGTGCTCTTTATCATTGACATTAAAAGTTATTTTTCCTTGGTTGCAATCAATAACAGCTCGTGCAGTGTTAAGAAAAGGTCTCCCAAGAATAATAGACATATTATCATCTTCAGGCATTTCCAACACAACAAAGTCAGTGAATATCAAACAATTAGTAGTCACTTGAACAGGAACATTCTCACATATACAAATAGGAATAGCAGTAGATTTATCAGCCATTTGCAAAGATATATCAGTTGGTATCAATTTTTCCAGAGAGAGTCTCTTATGGAGAGAAAAAGTCATAACACTAGCTCCTGCTCCTAGATCACATAAAGCAGTTCTAACATAATTATTTTTAATAGAACAAGTAATAATAGGAATATCAGGATCTCCAAGCTTCTTTGGAACCTTGCCATTGAAATAGTAATTAGCAAGCATAGTGAAAATTTCCTTATTTGGAAATTTCCTTTTGTTAGAGACAATATCTTTCATATATTTAGAATAAGGAGGCAAATTAATAGCATTAGTCAAAGGAATTTGCAAAAACAAATGTTTCATCCATTCACAAAACCTGTTATAATGTACTTCCTCCTTTGATTTGTGTTTCTTATTAGGAAAAGGCATTGCTTTTTGTACCCAATGTTCTCTCTCATTACCATGTTTATTAGAAATAAAATCCTCCTTAGTATACTTTGCAGTTTTAGTTTGCTTTTCAGGTTCAACTTCAGTTTCTTCTTTATCAGAAGCATCACTTTTTATCATTTTTTGCGTAGAATTTCAGGAGCTCTATTAAGAAATGGTTCCGGTACAATCAGCCTGAAGACTGGTTACAAGAAAAGTTGGGCTCTCATCTAGCCAAGTACTAGTCACGCTAGCGTACAAGCGAATTTTGCACATAGGTGTGCTGAATTATTTGCCGACCGTCTAACATGTTGTACTGAGAATGAATCAAGATCTGAAACCAACTCCCCAACTTCATCCAAGATTGGCGCCACCATTGAGCGATCAACCTGACACGAATTCCAGAGATTAAGAATCTCTAAGCAATCTGTCCCCATCACCACATGTGAATAACCACGCAGTTTGCGAAAATTACACCATCACGGAAGGCCATAACTTCAGCTGTGAGTGGGTTAGAAACACCCATCATAGGCTTACTCCATGCATCGATGAAAGACATGTGAGACCGGGCAACGCCACCGTCGCCCCCTTGTGTTCTTCCTCATTGATGGCACCATCTGTATTGATTTTAATCCATCCCGTATCCAGAGGTAGCCAACTCTGTCCTAGAAGGGTTTTAGCCTTTCCTTTATGAGAATCGATCAGCTGTAATTATTCTCTGACCTTCTTGAGAGAATGATATAGATCAAACTTCTCACCATCATGTGTTACTCTGTTACGTGTAGACCAGATGGAATACATTATGCTGATTATTTGCACCCGTTGTGTACTAGTAAACATTTGGTCACATAAAATGTCCCGCAACCAAGTACTATGATGAAGCCTAGGAAGTTTTAGATCCAGCACCTTCCTCGCCTCCTCCCAAAACCTCTGAGCATGCGAGCATGAAATCAACACATGCATTAATGTTTCCTCAGTAGCTAGACAAATATCACATCTGCTAAGCTCTCTAATATGACGATGTTTCAGAGTATAAGCATCCGGGAGAATACCTCTGATAACCCGCCACCAAAATACCTTGACCTTCGGCAAAACATTGAGTTTCCAATGGGATTTCCACATCTGTTCGTCAGCCACTGAGGTTCCCATAACCTGCCCTTCATCCAGAGCCGAACGCTCTTTTTGAGTCACCAAGGCACGGTATGCAGATTTAACAGAATAGATCTTCGTCTTCTCAAAGTTCCAAGCCAAAATATTTTCCCCTCCAATACTCCGTAGTGGAATATTTAGAATTGCGTCCGCATCTGGAGCAAGAAATTTTTCCCTCCGACAATTATTTTCCAATTTCTCGACTCTTGATCAGTTAAGTCAGAAACTTTTTCTAGTGGAAGTGTACCTAGTCGTCCCATTGATTTCAGCGTGTATGTACCAGGTACCCATCCATCTTCCCAGGTAGAAATTGAGGATCCGTCACCCACTCTCTTAATCAGGCCCAACTCTAGGGCCTCACGTCCAGCAATTATCGCCCTCCAAGTAGATGAAGCACTTGAAGGAACAGATGCATGCATGAAATCTGTGTCATGAAAATATTTACCTTTAAGAACCTTAGCGCACAGAGAGTCTGGATGTGTCAAAAATCTCCAGCCATGCTTACCCCAAAAGTGCCAAATTAAATAGCTCGAAATCTCGGAAGCCAATGCCTCCCTTGACCTTTGGTGCAGCCAATTTGTCACAAGAGAGCCGGTGTAAAGATATTCTATCCACGGAGCTACTCCACCAAAATCTTGCCATTGCCGCCACTAAACTTTTACACACTTTCTTTGTGAATTTAAAGCAACTCATTGCATAAGTTGGGATAGCTTGAATCACAGCTTTGAGTAGAGTTTCTCTAGCTGCACTTGATAGCATACACTCCGACCACCCCTGCATACATCCCCGTGAACGTTCACCAATATGGTCAAACGTACCACTGGTAATCCTCCCCACGACCGTTGGTATCCCTAAATATCTTTCAGAGAAGGCTTCCACAGTAATACCGAGGATATCTTTTACTAAATCCTTTAGAGGATGCAATGCATCCGGACTAAAGTAAATCGAGCTTTTGTCCTTGTTAACCTTCATCCGAGCATTCAACATATATATCCAAGATGGCACTCAACCGATCCGCACTTTCTGCACAAGCTCCCATAAAAATGAGACTATCATCTGCGAATAAATGATTCACCCATGGCGATCTATAACTCACTCTAATGCCTCTATCAATGTGAGTACCAAATTTATTCAGCAGAGTTGTAAAACCCTCTCCACAGATCAAGAACAAATAAGGTGACATCGAATCACCTTGTCTCAATCCTCTCGACGGAGTAAAATACGGAAGAAGCTTCCCATTAACTTTGACTGCAAATCGGACAGATGACACACATTTCATAATTAGCCTCACGAAGTTGTCATCAAAACCCAATTTTAGTAGCATCGCCTCAAGATAGTGCCATTCCACACGATCGTACGCTTTCATCATATCTAATTTGACCGCACAAAAGGCTTTTTTTTTTGCATTTCTTCTTCTTCCTCATGGCATGCACACTCTCATATGCCACTAAGACGTCATCGGTTATTAATCGTCCGGGGACGAAAGCACTCTGTTCATATCCAATTACCTCATCCAAAATCCCTCTCATTCTGTTTGCAATAGCCTTCGCTGCTATTTTATAAAGCACTTGACAAAGGGAGGTCGGACGATATTGAGAAATATATTGCGGGTTCCAGACCTTTGGGATTAGGGTAATTGTTGTATCATTCATTCCCACCGGTAGTTCACCACCATTCAAAAAATTCAGCACAACCATCAGTAGGTCATCTCCCAACAACTCCCAGTGACGCTGGAAAAATCTCGCGGTAAGCGGTAAAACCATCTACACCTGGAGCTTTTGAGGTTGCCATTTGACAGAGTGCATTTTTAATTTCCGAAGCCTCAAAACCTCTTGATAATATGACGTTCATCTCCTCTGTGACTTTCGGAGTAACTAAATTGAGTAAGTTGCTCATGTCATTATATCCTTGGGTCTGATATAAATTCGAATAAAACTTCTGGATCTCCTCGCTCACCTCCTCCGGATGTTCACAGATACAGTCATGTTTTGTGCTTTTTAGGGACGTGATTCGATTTATCCTTCGCCGCTGGGCTGCCTGCGCATGAAAATATGCCGTGTTCCGATCACCGGCTTTCAGCCATTGCATCCTACTTCGTTGTTGCATCCATACTTCCTCTTGGCGTAGAGCCTCCCTTAATTTATTTGAAACCGATCGCTCCTCCTCGGATGGACCTCTCAACATAGAGGATGCTCTAAGTCTCTCAAGGTTTTTCTGCAACTTTCGTACTTTCTGTCTCAAGCTGCCAAATTCACGTGCACCCCACATGCCCAAATTATCCTGCATTTCCTTGAGAGCCGTCACCACTCCTGTAATCCATCTTGGCCAACACCCCGCTGCCAATTTTTCTTGACCAGCTCATCATACTCACAATGAGATTGCCAAACATTCTCATACAGAAAACTCCTAGCACGTCTTGTATTATAGCCTTCTGACTGTCGGAGTTCTGTTAACACATAGCAGTGATCAGACTCCGTTGATCTGATGTGCTTCATGTTGGAACGCGTAGAGATAAACAAAACTTTTCCTACGCGGTACTTCCAAGATCTAGCCGAGGTAGAAGGCCACGAGGATTACCACTAGACGCGCGGTTGCGGATTATCGATGCAGCGCGTCGATGCAGTGCAGTCCCACGATCCGATCCAGCCGATCCAATCCCACGAACGTCGGAGTGTTGAACGTACAACACCTCTGCCGGTATCCACACGTGCGAGGAGGAGCTCTGACGGCGGACTGCTAGGTCCGGTGCGACGGCTGGACTGAGTGGGGTTATGGTTCCCAACGCATGGGATGAAGTCACGTGCCCGATGGGCAACCTGCGCCCCTCTTTATATAGCGGATGGTAGTGGGCTTCACAATACTTGTGGCCCATTCCCTCTGTGAGTCCGACTCACAAACTCAGTCCATTTACGGTTCGAGTCCAACCCGACCAATATAATTGCTCCCGCTCTTAAGTGTGCGACCCTGCAGGCTCATGGCGACTTGGACACGATTGGAGTCCGACTCTTAATCGATCAATCGGGAGCGGCTCCTAACAGAACGTGCCGACTCCCAAGTCCCATTGAGTCATGACGACATACCTTCCAATGTGACTTTCATCTTAGTCCCTTTTGCCTCACGATATACCTTGTCGAACTATAGACGATTTATTGTCATCTCTTAATAGCTCAACTCTCTTCTCGATCCGTGATGTATGATTCATCTGACTAACACTTAGTCAACAGACTCAGTTAACACTTAACCGAGTTGCGCATGGCCATGCTTCCGGAATCATATCACTCGAGAGGGCCCAGAGAATATCTCTCCATTCGGAGGGGCAAAATCCCATCTTGATTATCCACATCACGCAGCTTGCTTCTCATTCGACCCGAACTCTGCCTTTATAACTGCCTTGTCACAGAACAGCGTTTGACAGAACCTAAGTCGGTGATCCACAACTCGGATTGTGCGACAACCTCAGGTCTAAGGATTACATTGATTGAGACATGCAATGACGACTTACTCGTTGCATCTCAATATGGGTCAGTCCGACTTGCTAAACTCTTTAGCCAAGTCTGTGAACATTGGAATGGCATCATCATGACCATGACAAGTGGAACCGTGTCATCAGCCAACACTCACATTAGTCTAGGGTGTGTGTCCACCACAACCTTTAATGACCAAGGACAATTTAGTATGAACAACATGAATACATAGTTCCACAATCGAATCACATATTCAATGACTTATATCAGATGTTCATAACAAGGACGACTAAAATCTTTATGAATACATTGGGAATACATCATACATGATTGCCTCTATGGCATATTCCCAACAGTCTCCCACTTGCACTAGAGTCAATCATCCTGACATCATATGACTAGGTATCGAATGCCCATACCTCTCATGTGCGCCTCATGCTTAGGTTGTGATAGCGCCTTTGTCAACGGATCTGCAATGTTTGCATCCGTGTGTACTTTGCATAACTTGATATCATCTTGTTCGACAAACTGGCGAATGAGGTGGTAACGCATGAGTATATGTTTGTTCTTCTGGTGTTGTCTAGGTTCCTTGGCTTGTGCGATAGCACCATTGTTGTCACAATATACGTCCAAAGGATTGGACGCGCCCTGAACCACACCAAGATCCATCAGGAGGTTCCTGATCCAAACAGCTTCCTTTGCAGCCTCCGAGTCAGCAATATACTCAGTCTCTGTTGTAGATGCAGACACGGTATCTTGCTTGGAACTCTTCCAGCTCACAGTCCCTCCGTTCATTACGAACACGTATCCAGATTGCGAACGAGAATCATCTGAGTCGGTGAGATAACTCGCATCTGTGTAACCCTTTACACTAAATTCCTCATCACCTCCATAAACTAGGAACATTTCCTTAGTCCTTCTCAAGTACTTAAGGATGTTTTTAACCGCTGCCCAGTGGGCTTCGCCAGGGTCAGCCTGGTATCTGCTCGTTACACTTAGAGCATATGAAACATCTGGCCTAGTACAAATCATGGCATACATGATGGATCCGATTGCCGAAGCATACGGGATCACACTCATCCGACTTCGCTCATCAGTCGTCGAAGGACACTGAGTCTTGCTAAGTTTTATACCATGGGACATCGGTAAGAATCCCTTCTTAGACTCTTCCATTTTGAATTTCTTCAAAACTTTGTCCAGATATGTACTCTGACTCAATCCAATGAGCTCCCTTGATCTATCTCTATAGATCCTGATTCCTAATATGTAAGTCGCCTCACCCAAATCCTTCATCGAGAAACTCCTTTCCAATGATTCTTTGGTTTATTTCAACATCATGACATCATTTCCCATCAGTAATATGTCATCCACATATAAGATTAGAAAATTTACTTTGCTCCCACTAAACTTCTTGTATAAATAAGAATCATGATCGCTCTTGATGAAGCCAAATGATTTGACTACCTCATCAAAGCGAATGTTCCAACTCCGAGATGCTTGCTTCAACCCATAAATGGATTTCTGAAGTTTGCATACCTTGTCAGCATTAGCTGGATCGACAAAACCTTCGGGCTGTATCATATACACGTCCTCAGTTAAATTTCCATTAAGGAAAGCCGTCTTGACATCCATCTGCCATATCTCATAGTCGAAATAGGCTGCTATGGCTAACATCATCCGAACTGATTTAAGCATCGCTACGGGCGAGAAGGTATCGTCGTAGTCAACTCCTTGAACCTGTCGGAACCCCTTCGCGGAAAGTCGTGCTTTATAGACGTAAATATTTCCATCCATATCAGTTTTCTTCTTAAAGACCCATTTGCACTCGACGGGTCTTGCACCGTCAGGCAGATCAACCAAATTTCAAACTTGGTTTTCATCCATGGACTTTAACTCGGATCTCATGGCTCCAAGCCATGACTCGGAATCAGATCCCACCATCGCTTCCGAATAAGTTGCCGGCTCGTTACTATCTAACAGTAAAACATCACGAGCATTTTGTAATCTGGCAGATCTCCGTGGTTCAGGTGTTGTTGCCGGCGTAGGTACCACGACTGGCTCAGCCTCCAAGGCCCTTGCCAACTCGCCCCTAGCTGGTTCCTCTCGAATTTCTTCGAGTTGCACTGTGCTCCCACTGACTCTCCGACTGAGAAACTCTTTCTCAAGGAACACACCGTTCCGAGCAACAAACACTTTGCCCTCTTCTCGGTTATAGAAGTAGTACCCCAAGGTTTCCCTCGGATACCCCACGAAAATACACTTATCGGACTTGGGCGTGAGCTTGTCCGGCTGTAGTCGCTTGACAAATGCTTCACAACCCCAAATCTTAAGAAAAGACAAACTTGGCCTCTTGCCAGTCCACATCTCATACGGTGTCTTATTTACTGACTTTGATGGTACTCTGTTTGGTATGAACGCTGCAGTTTCTAGACAATAACCCCAAAATGATAAAGGTAGATCTGTCCGACTCATCATTGATCGTACCATGTCCAACAGGGTCCAATTTCTCCGTTCCGATACACCGTTCCTTTGCGGTGTACCCGGCGGAGTGAGTTGAGGAACTATTCCACAACTCTTTAGATGGTCATCAAACTCATGGCTCAAGTACTCGCCTCCACGGTCCGACCGTAGAAACTTTATTTTCTTGCCGAGTTGATTTTGTACTTCACTCTGGAATTCCTTGAATTTCTCAAAGGCTTCCGACTTGTGTTTCATTAAATAGATATATCCATACCTACTTAAATCATCAATAAAAGTAATGAAGTACTCATAACCACCTCTGGCTGTCGTGTTCATTGGACCACATACATCACTATGTATTAGTTCCAACAAGTCGGACGCCCTTTCACAACTCCTTGCAAAAGGTGTCTTGGTCATTTTGCCTAGTAGGCATGATTCGCATGTCTCGAACGACTCTAAGTCGAACGAAGTTAGAAGTCCATCATCATGGAGATTCTTCATGCGCTTCCAACTTATATGGCCAAGCCGACAATGCCAAAAGTAAGTCATATTCAGATCATTTGGTTTCAACCTTTTAACATTTATGTTATAGACCGATTCACTATCAAGATTCAAAATAAATAACCCGTTCTGAACGGGTGCAAAGCCATGAAACATATCTTTCAAATATAAAGAACAACCATTATTCTTAATATTCAACTCATAACCTTGTCTCATCAAACATGAGGCGGAAATAATGTTTCGACTAAGCACTGGAACATAATAACAATTATTCAGTTCCATTAAAAATCCTGAAGGTAAATGAAGTTGCATCGTGCCGACTTCCAACGCAACGACTCTCGCCTTGTTGCCGACCCGAATATCAACCTCTCCTCTTGCCATGCTCCTAGTTCTTACCAGTCCCTGCAACGAGTTGCATATGTGAATAACTGATCCGGTATCATATACCCAAAAACTGTTAGGTGCAACAACAAGATAAATGTCTATAAAATTGCACACAAGCGTACCTGAGTTGGAAGTCACACCTCCACTCTTGGCTCTGTCAGCCAAATACTTGGTGCAGTTCCTCTTCCAGTGGTCATCCTGCTTGCAATAGAAGCAATTGGCTCCGGTTGTAGGAGAAGGCTTAGTCTTTGAGGAAGCGCTCTAGACAGGTCCATGGGCGTTGCCTCCTGACTTATCCTTCTTCTTGTTAGTCCAAAAACTCTTCTTGAACTTAGCCTTATTCTGCACCATCAACACTTGACTGGCACCTTTCTTAAGATCAGCCTCTGCCGTTTTGAGCATCCCATGTAATTTAGTGATCTTCTTATCCATACCATGCATATGGTAGTTCAAAATGAACGGACCATACGCACTAGGAAGAGAGTTCAGAATTATACCAGTAGCGAACTCTTCGTTAATTGGGAAGCCCAGCCTATCCAGAGACTGCACGTAACCAGTCATCTTGATTACATGCGGACTCAGTGGATCGCCGTCTTTGAGCTTATAGCCCAGCAAAGCTTGAGAGACTTGATACCTCTCGGTCTTTGCCTGAGCCTGGAACATACTTTTGAGGCTTTCCATCATATCGTAGGCCTCAACATTCTCGAACTGCTGATGCAAGTCCGGTTCCATTTGTGCAAGCATAAGATAGCTAATTTCCGTAGACTCATCTCTAGTCTTACGGTAGGCATTCATGACAGCGACAGTTGCATCATCATCAGGCTCTTCTGGAAGTGGAGTTTCTAGAACATGTTTTTTCTTGTCATGCTTGAGGACTATCCTCAGATTACGGTACCAGTTGGTGAAATTAGTTCCATTAAACTTATGTTTCTCTAGGATTGACCTCAACGCAAAAGTGGACAACTGAGGAAGGTTGCTAGGTGCCATTGATCTACAACATAAAATATGCAAAACACTTAAGACATGTATTCATAAAAGAGCAGGCATATTAAACGTTTTAATACTTATGCTCCCACTAGAACCAACACCCCTCCGATGGTTGCTAAGTGATTCAAGATCCTAAATAAGCAAGCCGACTAGTGAGCTTTAGCATCACCGCTAGCCGTCAAGTGATCTAGATAGGCAACACCTTGCCAATCGTATCCAATACGACTCATGTTAGTTGGGTGGCATCACATGCCCCGGCTCCCAACCTACCTCGCCCCGAGCCCCACAACCGTTGTGATGGACTCGTCTAGCTTACCAAGTGCTTCCGCTGTAAGAGTCCGACTCAAACCCACCTAATCGGAAAGAATTGGTAGCACCTCAATTTTATGAGCCCACTACCAAGAATGTCCGACTTGTGATGGTGCAGCACTGGCGGGGCGACAGACTAGACCTTCTTTGAGGGATTAAAATCTACCAACTATCTAAATAGAGGTAAAAAGAGACATAACAATAACACAAATAAAGAAATTATAATGTGAAATGGTATGGCTCTCTTCATGGTGATCTCCATCTCCACGAAGCTTGTAAGTCGACTCGTGCCAACTCTTGTCACGTTCCATCTTACTCCATGTAGCCGACTTGTACATCGACTTGCATGTCATCCGGGTTCTCCAACAAGCTACACTAGGTAGTAAATGAAAAATTACATAGAGAATCCGACACGCATGCCGTTATACAATAAAATGACAGCACCTAGGCTCCAGCCGGCTGACAAAAACATGATACGCGGATCATGTATGGATTACACACATCACATGCACATAAGCCATACCATTCACAACTTCCTGCAAAAATAAGTTATGCATAGACACGATATCTACCGGCGTTGTGAAACTCGTAACGACATCTAAGGCGCTACGACAGGGCGAAGCCGGCAGTCCCGCTAGCTGGATAGCGGGCGGGGATCGAAGGGGCGGCGCCCCTCGCGGGTGCGGGCAGCGCCCGACGATTTTGGAAAACGCAGATCTCATCTGCATTCCGAACATGGATTTCTTCATCGGATAAAACGATTTTACCCAAATCTGATCTGTATTCCGATTCGATCAAACTCTTTGATCTTCGATCCCCGCAACTGGATTTATGTGTCACGGTATACCCCGATGGCAGAAACCGACCGGTAGGGGTAAGTTGTTCCACGACCATAACAGTATGATCACGGAAACCAGATCATCCATTAACCCCGAGTACGATTGATCCAATCAACCTTGTACAAAACCGATCTATCTCATAGAGCGACCACCAAAAAAAGCAATTAGATCACATCTAACGCTAACTACATATCACATATGTGCGGATCTCGGGCCTAAAACCAGAAGCTACCGCTCTGATACTACTGTTGGAACGCGTAGAGATAAACAAAACTTTTCCTACGCGGTACTTCCAAGATCTAGCCGAGGTAGAAGGCCACGAGGATTACCACTAGACGCGCGGTTGCAGATTATCGATGCAGCGCGTCGATGCAGTGCAGTCCCACGATCTGATCTAGCCGATCAAATCCCACGAACGCCGAAGTGCTGAACATACAACACCTCTGCCGGTATCCACACGTGCGAGGAGGAGCTCCAACGGCGGACTGCTAGGTCCGGTGCGACGGCTGGACTGAGTGGGGTTAGGGTTCCCAACGCATGGGGTGGAGTCACGTGCCCGCTAGGCAACCTGCGCCCGTCTTTATATAGCGAATGGTAGTGGTCTTCACAACACTTGTGTCCCATTCCCTCTGTGAGTCCGACTCACAAACTCAGTCCATTTCCGGTTCGAGTCCAACCCGACCAATACAATTGCTCCCGCTCTTAAGTGTGCGACCCTGCAGGCTCATGGCGACTTGGACACGATTGGAGTCCGACTCTCAATCGATCAATCGGTAGCGGCTCCTAGCTGAACGTGCCGACTCCCAAGTCCCATTGAGTCATGACGACATACCTTCCAATGTGACTTTCATCTTAGTCCCTTTTGCCTCACGATATACCTTGTCGAACTATAGGCGATTTATCGTCATCCCTTAATAGCTCAACTCTCTTCTTGATCCGTGATATATGATTCATCTGACTAACTCTTAGTCATCAGACTCAGTTAACACTTAGCCGAGTTGCGCATGACCATGCTTCCGGAATCATATCACTCGAGAGGGCCCAGAGAATATCTCTCCATTCGGAGGGGCAAAATCCCATCTTGATTATCCACATCACACATCTTGCTTCTCATTCGACCCGAACTCTGTCTTTATAACTGTCTTGTCACAGAACAACGTTTGGCAGAACGTAAGTCGGTGCACAACTCGGATTGTGCGACAACCTCAGGTCTAAGGATTACATTGATTGAGACATGCAAATGACGACTTACTCGTTGCATCTCAATATGGGTCAGTCCGACTTGCTAAACTCTTTAGCCAAGTCTGTGAACATTGGAATGGCATCATCATGCCCATGACAAGTGGAACCGTGTCATCAGCCAACACTCACATTAGTCTAGGGTGTGTGTCCAGCACAACCTTTAATGACCAAGGACAATTTAGTATGAACAACATGAATACATAGTTCCACAATCGAATCACATATTCAATGACATATATCAGATGTTCATAACAAGGACGACTAAAATCTTTATGAATACATTGGGAATACATCATACATGATTGCCTCTAGGGCATATTCCCAACACTTCACCCTCCGCAAACGCAAACAGCTGCAAAAATTCAGTGTTTGCTAAAGACCGATCCGGTCTTGATTTGACATTAGCCGCCCCTTGTTGCTTATTATCCCAAGTAAACGGAACACATGAATACCCTAAATCTTGAAAAGATCAGTCGTCCACAACCTGTCGGAACGATCTCATTTGCCACTCCGGTCTCGCGGTCATACTAAAATGTTCATCCGCATATAAGGTTTCATTAAAATCTCCAGTACATAGCCACGCATTATGGCGGACTGCATTTGAAGGACGCAGACATCTCCAACTATGATGCTTGTTCTCCACTCGTGGTTCACCATAAAAACCCGTCAATCTCCATGGCGGAATATCTTTATCAATCATGGTCACCATCACATCTATATGTGCCTGGCTATAACTTTTTAAATCAACACTTACTGCACTTGACCAAAAGAGGCCAATGCCTCCACTCAGCCCGTCACTATCGACGGCGAAACAACCCTTAAACCCCGACGTACTCTTCAAATATTCCACTCTTCTCCCCTTAATCTTAGTTTCCATAACAAAAAGTAGAGAGGGACCTTCTTGATTCACTACAGTGCGAAGCTCACGAATTTTCGAATGGTTCCCAAGCCCCCGACAATTCAGACTTAAGCAACCCATTGCTCTTGGCGAGGCTCGGCTCCAGCCTCCGCCTTTTCAGTAGAATCTGCACTCATCTCTCAATTCTCATCCTCTTCTGAACCTCTACTCTTCTTTGGATCCCTCTTCTCTGTCAAAGTTTTTATCGGTGACCCATCCGCAACCCTCTTTCCTATGAGGTCTTCCAACACAGTTCCGAGTACAGATTTCTCAACATCAAGTTTTCGGTAAACCTTCGGTTGAACCCGGCCTCCATCTCTCCCTGGCTGGGCATTAAACCTCATAGTATGTCCAGGACCGACATGCATCCGTGCATTAAAGATATCAGAAACTCCAGCAAATGGATTAATTGGATCCTTTGCACATACTGGTTATACTTTCCTTTTTGCTCGGGCATCTGACCAATGCCCATGCCTATCTTCTTTTTATCTGGCACTCTCCAAGAAACGTCGTATGGCAGATTCCCAGCCTCATCCCTTTCTGCCAGTGTCGGACACACCAGAAAAGCATGTACGATCTTACCACATGAGAAACAAAAGTAGGGGAGGTTTTCGTATTGGATGTCATACCACTCCTGAGACTTCTCCTTCGCGTTGTCAACTTTCACCCAACATCTAAGTGGTTTATCAACTTCCACCCAGATCCTGACACGGAGATCTGCCCCCAATGGAAACTCCCTTCACATCTGTGTCCTTCTTGACAACATCACCGACCTTTTTCGCAATACGATCTACCCACGGGGCCTTCACAGATTGAACGGTAAGTTAAGGACCCTAGCCCACAACAACACATTATCAAACACAATATCAGATGGTCAAGCCTTGATCTCAAAATTCTTGAGTACCACTCCATTCTTCCCCACCATCCAGGGCGACCCGTTCCAGATCCGATCCCTCTCCCGTCCACTCTCCAAAGTAGCAATAAACATATTGTCTCCAATGGAGCTAAACTCAAGGCCTTTTGGGTTTCCCCATGCTGGCTTGAGCGATCCTGAGATCGTATCAATGTGCAGCGTTCTGTTATACAGAACCTTCCCAACAAGAGCCCAAAGCGGGCATGTATCACAATTTTCCTCGTCTTCCACCACAACTGGGGAATCTTCCTCCTCCGTAATATTCATCTTTCTCAGCATATCAGCGACGTTGGTCGCCGGCGCACCGCTTGCTTTCGCCTTGTCTCCCATGCTTTCCTTCCCTTCCCGTCCCCCTGAGCGACCCAGCAAGACGATCAGTGATGGAACTGACAAAGAAATCATTCTAGATCTCCTTGCCGATCAAAGATCGCCTCGAGCGCCGCCTGTCCACTAGAAACCCTAGAAAAAAAGTTCGGGGAAAAAAGCCTCACGACCCTGTGCTGACATGGACAAGCTGAAACCACCGTATGATGCCATCACTTTTTATCATTACCACGTTCAGTTTCAGCATCAGAAATTGATATACTATTAGGATCTTTAGAAGGTTCAAGAGATTCTACAACAGTTTTATGTCTGTTCTTATTTTTCTTGGAAGGAGAACTATGTTTTCTTAGGTTATTGAGAATCTTGTTCAATTCTTTTAGGATGTCCCTCAGGATACAAGGGGTCCAGATTAGAAACAACACTTCTAATAATTATTTCACAAACATGTTTTTCTCTAGAAGCATTAGCGAGCAAATCTTTTTGCACTTTAGTGAGTTGATCCATTTGAGTTTGAACCATATGAAAATGTTTCACAAGCATTTTAACATCATTAGAGGTTCGCTAAATAATACCATGCAAATTATCAATAGCTCTAGAGTTTTCCATCAGATGATTATGTATTCTCATATTAAAGTTGTCTTTCATAACAACATAATTATCAAATTCATGTAAGCATTGATTAGGTGGTTTAGAATAGGGAATATCTCTATTATCAAAATATTGGAGAGAGTGTACCTCAACTGCGGGTGGATGAGGAATTGGCTTACATAATTCTTCTATATGTTGTAGATTCTTCACATCTTCAGATTTAATACCCCTCTCTTTAAGAGATTTCTTGGCTTCCCTCATCACTTCATCATTTAATTCAGTCATTCCCTTCTTCTTGAGTGTTGGTATTGGTGGTGTCTCTGGTGTTGGTGTAGGCTCAGGTATAGTCCAATCATCATGATTTTTGGTTATTTTAGCCAATAATTCGTCGGCTTCTTCTGGAGTTCTTTTCCTAAAAACACAGCCATCACAACTATCCAGGTATGTCATAGATTCAACAGTTAGTCCATTATAAAATATATCTAGGAGCTCATTTTTAGGTAGTGGATTTCGAGGGCTAGCTCTTTTAAAGAACAAAACATTCACCAAGATTCGGCCATTTTCTCTCCTTCAATTTGCTTGAAGTTAAAGACATTCTGCAAAGCAGCATGTTGAGCACTAGCAGGATTTTTTTTTTGAAAGAAAGCATTAACCAAACCAATAGGACTATCAATTTATCCATGTGACAAATTGTTAAATGAAGTTTTAGCTTCATCTTTCAAAGAGAAAGGGAAAATCTTGTTAACACAGTAAGTGTGTTTTTTAATATCATCAGAAAATAAACTACTCAAAGATGAAAGCTCATTCATATGTTCCATAGCACTTTTACTTTCAGTACCACAAAAAGGTTCTTTCTCAATAATAGATATATAAGATATATCTAGAGAGAAATCATAATCCTTATCTTTAAAGTGTATGGGAGATGTAGCAAACTTAGCATCAAGAGAAGGTTTATATTTAACAGCACGTCTTGCAAGAAGAATCTTAATAGCACTTGCACTAGTAGTAGCTTGAACTTCTTCAATAAAGTCATCATTAAGTTCAATGTAAGTTTCCTCAAGATCATCACTAGGAATTTCTCTAGACTCAGGTGAATTAACAGGTGTGCCAGCATTTTCAACAAGAATTTCAGTGTTTTCAATTTGTTTAGATCTAGCAATTGTAGCATCTAGGAAAGGACCTAGTGAAGCAGTATCATCAAGCACAATAGAAGCATCATCAAAAGTATTAGAAGCATTTCCAGACTCAGCAGAAGTAGCAGTGTGTGTAGCATGTGGTGGTGTAAGGAGCTTACTCATTACAGATAGTGAATCAAGAGCAACAGAGGTGTTTAGGGATGTACCTATCCTTGTAGTGGATGGTAATATAGGAACTTTTCCATCACGATTTTACCCATGATGAAAGGCTTGCACCGAACAATATCACGTTCAAGTGAGCAAATAAATAAAGGTATGCTCCCCGGCAACGGCGCCAGAAAATAGTATTGATGACCCACAAGTATAGGGGATCGCAACAGTCTTCGAGGGAAGTAAAACCCAAAATTATTGATTCGACACAAGGGGAGCCAAAGAATATTTATAAGCCTTAATAGATGAGTTGTCAATTCAATGCACCTGAAAGTAGACTTTCTCGCAACAGTTTATTAGTGATAATAGTTTTATAGCAGTGGCAGTAGTAAAATAACAGCAGGAGTAAACTAGTAACAACGGTAGCAATTGCGGGAAATAACAGGATAAAAGTATTGTGGGTATAGGGAGGATGAACGGGTGTTACATGGATAAGATAGTTCATATAATAGTCAAAACATGGGAATTCGAGATAGGTAATAATAAAGCATCCAAGTTCTAGGCAAACCATAGGCATGTGTTCCGATTTAGTCGTACGTGCTCGCAATGAGAAACTTGCACAACATCTTCTGTCCTACCAGCCTGTTGCAGCGGGGCCTCAAGGGAAACTACTGGTAATTAAGGTGCTCCATTTAATAAAGTACGGGAGCTAAGCATTAACACTCCATGAACACATGTGATCCTCACATCACAGCCATCCCCTCCGGTTATTCCAATTTCTGTCACTTCGGGGCGTCAGGTTCCGGACAAGAATGTGTGTAAACAACTTCCAGATATGCTCAAGAAACATAATTATACTCGGTCCCTAGTGACAAGCATTAAGCATAACAAGTTGCAACAACGATATAAAGCACTAACAACGGATACTAGAAACTATGCCCTAACAATCTGGCATTATTACACGACTGGTCCTATCAAATACCTTCCACCCCTCTCATCCTACAGCGGGGATTACTCACACATGGATGGGGGGATCATGGATGGTTGATGTAGAAGTGGTGGCGATGACGATGGCAATAATCTCCTCCGAATCCCCGTTCCGGCAGGCGCCACAACAGGAACTTATGATCCCCAAATGGAGTTTCAAGGTGGCGGCGACGCTCTGATGTGTTTCTCTGGAATATGACGAAATCCCGGTTTTTAGGTTACGGGGCTTAAGTAGTCGAAAGGGGAGCCTGAGGGGATGCCTGGGGCAGCCACACCACCAGGCGACGCGGCCTAGGGGGCGCCATCCCATGGTGTGGGCCCCTCCTTGCCCCCTCTGGCTCTTCTTCTGGCCCCGGGGGTCTTCGGGTGAAATAAGGACTTTGGGATCTTTTTCGGGCGATTTCCTGAAAGTTGATTTTTCTGCACAAAACGAGACACCAAGGTAATTCTGCTGAAAACAACGTTAGTACGTGTTATTCGTATCCAAAACTCACAAGTTTAGAGGCAAACAACAACAAAATTGTTCAAAAAAGGAGATACGTTATCGACGTATCAGAGATGCATCAAGAAATCCCCGAAGAACAAAGGCTATACCGAATCACACGAATTTGTAAATTGCATGTGATGTTTATCCTTTGTTGAATGCACCTTGATTGTGTAGTAGTCGTTTATTAGGGTGATTCCTCACTTAAAATTATCAAGGTAGTTCGTGTTCTCCCAATTTTAGCACCGTCAAACTGGCAATGGTACGTGTTCATCACTTGGATACAAGGGTCTAAGTGCCTCTTCTTGCCAGAAGGCGGGTTATAGTTTTCTCACTTGGTTACAAGGTGCATTCTATATAGCAAAGTTAGTTGGTTGTCTTGTAGTTCATGCATGAAAGTCATGAGATCGGAACACACACATCGAAAGATGAGCGAGAATCACATGTGTGATTGGCATGGTGGCCTACCCTCTGGGTTTATGGTTGGTTGAGGTGGATACATCCTTCTAATCATAATATATTAGAATCTAGTTGCACTGATATTTGATCTTGAGAAATACCAGTTGCAGTATGAGCATATCTTAATATCGGTTTTCTTGAATTAAGTACTGCAAATTAATTTTGAACTATATTTTCTAAATAAACTTTTTTTATTGTAGAGATGCTGAAAGTGCATCTCTAGGTTTTGGTGATAGTGAAAACACATTAATGTTAAACCGTGTGCTTAAATGTTTCAGCTAGTCTTCATGATGGCACCTAGATGGTTAACATATTGTACAAGTGAAAAGATCGAAGAAGAAGAAGGTTTTCCCAAAGAATTAGTTCTGGTGCAGTTGCAGTCTCTAGACCGGAAGTTCCGAGGTTTGGAGCCCGGAAACTTTGGCGTGGAGAATTTTCTCTACGTCCTTGGCCATCTCACTCACGGATGGGTGCCCGGAAGTTTCCTTCCAGCCCGAAAACTTCCGGCCCCACGATTATCGACTAAGTCCCTGTCGATCTAACTCACAGATGGGGATTCGAAAGTTTGGACCGAAAGTTTCCTTCCAGCCCGGAAACTTCCGGCCCCTCGATTTTAGACTAAGCCACGACGGCTCTGCTCTCGGATGGGGGTTCGGAATATTGCCCGGAAGTTTCCAAGTCAACCCAGAAACTTCTGGTCCCCTGGAAACTTCCGGCCTAAATGGTTCAAACTTCTGGCCTCCTGCGAGCTGCAACGGCTAGAACTTGAGAGGGAGTATAAATACTCATCCCTTTCCTTGGGATGAGCTGCTCGTCCTTCACTCTCTTTCCTCCATGAATGCAAAGCCATTAATGCCTAGATCTCCCTCCTCAACCACTCAAACTTAATGCCCTTCAAGGATTTGGTAGAGAAGCCCTAGATCTACATATTCACCGAGCCAAAATCATTTCCTCCTCCATTTCCCTTGTAGATCTTGAAATCTCTTGGGTGCCTTTTAACCCTAGAGAAACCCTAGTGCTTGGAGCTTCTACCTTGTTGCAAGAAGCTTCAGATCGTTGAGAGCCCCCAACCATCTTGTGGAGTAGCCTCAACCTTGTGTAAAGGTTTGGTTAACTCCTTTAAGTCGACCTCATAGTGGAAACAAGACTCTCCCTCACCAGAGAAGCTCTAGGAGAATAAGGTGTGCACATCCGTGCTATTGGAGTGCCTAGGTGGCTCCAAGCCTCTCCAACGTAGACGTACTTCCCTTGGGAAGGAACTATGGGAAACATATCCTTGTCTCCTTTTTTATACTTTTGGTTTATCTTGTTCTTTACATATTTCTTCTGTTGCGTACTTTGTATCGTATCACATAGGTTGTTCACCTAGTTGCACATCTAGATAACCTTGTGTTTTACTTGTTCAGCCCAAACTAAAAAGGAAAAGAAGAAAAAATGTTAGTCATCTACTCACCCCCTCTAGTTGACCATAACGTACTTTCAGATGGCTCCCTTTATTATATGTCAATTTAATCTGATGATGACTCGTGAGCTTTTGGCTGCAAATGAAAAAAAATCTGGGGAATGGTTTCATGCTCTGATGGGGGTTCTTAGGAACCCCAATATGGACCACTTTGTGAGTCACATGCCTGGAGATGAGGATCACGATGGACCTCATATCCAATGTGACGTGTGCCTTGTCAAGGAGCTCATGCACACATGCATTTATGGAGAGCTGGTTGATTAGTTCCATAACCATCATCCCTACTACCTAGTAGAGAAACTGAAAGCTTTGTTCTCACATCAAGTGCACAATGAGCATTTTAATCTGACAAGAGAACTGATAAATAGTCGTGTTGGATTGGATGAAGCCTTAGAGGTGTTTGAAATCAATATGGTCAGATTAGAATGAAAACTCAAAGATGTTGGTTTTCCAATACCCCATGAGAATTTCTGTGACATCTTACTAGGATCACTTCCGCCAATATTCCATGGTTTTGTAAAGCTTTACAATACCATTGCGGAAGAGTGGCCAGTTCAGATGTTGTTTGCCTTACTCAAGGAAGCGGAAGATGATATTGAACCAGGAGATCCTACATGGACTAAGACATGTATAAAATTTATACCGTCACTATTAACATAGTTGCAGCAAAAGTAAGTTAGTATGAGATAATAATTGATGCTCTTACTTGCACCAATGACAGGTACATTGGAAGGAGCAAATGCTGGAAAGAAGAAGAGGTTCTGGAATGACGTAGCAAATGCACTTGGAGTGTAGCTGGTCATCTCATGAAGTCCAAGTAAATAGAGAAGATCAACAGTTGAACTTCGAAATAATAGTTTTTTTAGTTCGATCAATTTGTAATGAATATTTTATGTTTATGAACCTTGTTGAGTTCAAACCATAAAATATGTGTCGGAATTTCAAGCTTGGGAATTCAAAGATTATGACATTCTTAATTGTGCTATGTCGATTAGTTTTATTATTAAGTCTTGAAAATTTTGATTCAAATTATTGCTCAAGCTTGAATAATAGTTTTATGGCTTATTAAATAAATTATAAATAAGTCTTTTAGTTGATTTATCAAAGTTGAAAAACTACCACAAAAATATTTAATATGTCCAAAATCCATTAAGTGCTAGGCACTTGTGAATTTTGAAATTCACACAAGTCTTGGATGTTTTCTGAGTTGAGTTAATTCCATTGAATGTTCAATATGATAAGTTAATCATATTGATGAAGTGGAATATATGAAATAATTGAAGTTTCAATGTTTCATAAAAGTCAGTGGGAGAGCTTTGAATCAAAAACCGAGATCAAAATTTTTTGATTGAAGTAGGGAAGGACTTATTAGAAATTATAACATGGTTGACAAAAAATATTTTCGTAGTAAAAAATTACTCATGATGAATTTTGAGAGATTCAAAATTATCGTGATAATAAAATATTTGTCAGATAAGGATTTAAGTAATGTTAATTGTCAAATGTCTTTGTGTGATAAAGTGATAGCGTGAAACAAAAATAATCCTCAACCCGATAAAGAAAATTATTTTGCTTATTTGTTGAAGTTGGGACTATGTCATTAGTTAACTTAGAGTTATTTTAATAATAAGTTCCTAGAAATCAATATTGCTCAAGCATGATGCATAATTTATTAAAATGTTTTGCATAAAACCAATAAGTTTATTGGTAGTAAATTTCCACGGTTAACTCCAAATGCTTTAAACACATTGGATTAAGGAGAAAAGTGTCTTCCCATTAAATAGATGTGGAAATTATATTAAGTTTGGATTGAGTAATCTTTGGAGAAGGATTGAATGAAAGGGGTAACATGCTAATGTTTCCAATTCATCACCCTATCCAAAAATTTATGTATGAGATACATAAAGTTTAAACTTATTACTGAATAAAGGTCATATGAGGAATTTGATGTAATATTCACTTTGTGATGTAGTCATCAAAATTCCAAGACAATGACCACAATGTGAAAAACAAAACAAACAATATAATAGTACTCATAAATATATGATTATCATATAGAACCATATTTGACGAAGATATTCATTTTGACTCCTAGATTTTATCTTGAGAGTAAGTTGGAGTGATCTTAAAATCACAAGGAAAATGAATATTTTCACACAAAAAAACATATACGAATATTTTATATTCATAAAGGTAGTATTGAGAAAATTGTTTTATCAAGTACGAATAAGTGATAATGATGAATTGAAAACTTATTATATCAAATGCTTGGTGTGGTTATTGGATCAATTAACAAATTATTTTGTTAAGTGTAATTATTTTTTTATTACTAGGGTAATATGAAATATTGCAAGTATGAGTATTAAGTGAGTGGTGTTAATGAAATAAGAAGGACTTATTTTCATTATATAAAGTGAAGGGACTTAAAAGTCAGTGGGAGTTGATTATGATATTTTAATTTGGCTGGGCCTAATTAAAAGAAACATACCTCATGAAAATATTTAAAAAGGAATTTAAATGCAAAATTAGAAAGTGTCTTATTAAATTCAGGATCTATGAGATATATTGAGAAATTTAATAAACATGAATATGGTGAGTTTGCTAAAAGTAATTCTTGAAAGAAATTTCGAAATACATTGAGATAAAATTATTTTCTCTCAAAAGAAAAATAACATGATATTTTGCAATAGACATGACCTTCATAGTCATTGGTGAGAAAAATATAAAGGGTTGAGATCAAATCATATTATGTTGTGATTTGACCAATATCATAGTAATAAAAGGGAAGCACACAAGAACCAGTAGATTTCCGTTGACTAAAATTGTTTTAGTTAATCTGGTATAAAGGAGAAAGACTTGATAAAAAGTTTTTATTACGAAGTTAATTGTTTCTAATAAAATCAAGAAATATTATGATGAGAAGTTTCTCACGGAAATATTCAATGCTAATATTACAAGGTGTAAAACTACTTAGTGGAATTTTGTATAGCTACAAATAATATTGTGAGAAGTATTCACATATGTATTTGTGGTGGAATTACAAAATCAAATATTTATTGATTTTAACTCAGATTATGATACTTCAATTGATAATATCGTATGTTATATAATTATAAATATTAGAGAATTATGAGTGGACTCTATAGATTTTTGCTATGGATAGTTGCAACTCAATGTTGGACATTGTGAATTGTAAGTTACTGGATAAAAGTCGTTCGACTTGGTGAGGTTTCAAATGATGGTATGATAATTAATTCGGAGACGCTTCAATTATTATTATTGTCATGGTACCAGGTTCACACAAATACAATTCCTAATAAATCTAAACACAAATTTATCACAAGTTGATTAGATCAAAAGGTGAAAGACAGAAGTCTACGGTACCGCATGCATAGTGTGAGTAACATCGAAATTCCATAAGTGTTATGTCATCATACTAACTAGAGTATTAATTGACTCTAGTGCAAGTGGGAGACTATTGGAGGTATGCCCAAGAGACAAAAATATTCATTTATTTTTTCAATCTCCAAGTTCAGAATTAAGGTTATGTCATCATGGTACAACCACTATAACACTTGACAAGTGAGTTTTTCAAAGAAAAATATTTGTGCGGATGTGAACACATAAACAAACAAGTGTTACTAATCTTGTCTCTAAGATTATCTTATGGTTTTTGAGATAATCATATTTTTCTTATCATGGACTTGGATAAAAGTCTAGCAAAACATAAGAGTTTATTGTTAGGGTAACAATAGTACTGAACCGACCCAAGTGTATGTTGTTGCTAAAAGATACTAAACAACCATGATGTATTTTAGCAAATACATATGAAGTTAACATTGACTATAATTCCTATACTATGAGAATATCCAGTGACCGCATGATCGAAAGTTATAATTTGTTTATCCTCATCCGTCTTAGCATAACCGGGGATTATAATGGTAATATCTGGGTATGACCTAGAAAGTGTAATGGAACTAAGATCGTTCAAGATTAGTACTTAACTCCTCTAGACCATAGAGAGATACATTCTATGTGCCCTCTCAGTATCACCGATGACATATCGTCTGGCCAGACATATTGTGATTTATAACTGGGTCATTGGGGATATGGATTAGAAAAGAGAACGATATCAGTAAAGGAGTTTTTATGTCTTATGATCCAAGAGTTTGATCAGACCAGATCACATAGTCTCACCTCGTGATATTGTTGGTATCATGAAGTTAAGAGAATATGTGCAATGAGTAACTTATAAGGTTCCCTCGTTCTTCGGGAACACAAAGGAGCCATGATGGACGTCCATGGTTCCACTGTTCGTTATTGTTCGGTAATTTCCTGAACATGTGTGTGTTATGAAGACTTTACGGGTAACACTTTTACTCCGTGCCAACCATTTATTGAGCGAAATGGTATGTTGTTATTGGTTTTATGAATGTTTGATGTTATTACGATATAACACAAACAAGTCCGGCGTCAATCGGAGTGGTTTCGTGGAAGTTCGTATAAGAGAGAAATTATGTTGCTGTTAGGGAGAATTTATATGAGAGTTAACGGAGGACATGAGATGTCCTGGGGGTGTTATAAATGTGTTTCTAACATCCTTAGATAATATCTATGATTTTATCTATAGGGGTCAAGTGGTCCCGGTGGAGTTTTAGGGACATTCCATATAAGAAGAAGTACTGGGAGGGGCAGACTTACCCCTCATGGCCGAACCCTATTTTAGGGGGAGGCTAGGTAGGACCCACTAGGTTCACAAGTTGGTACTCATCGTCCCGGTATTTTTCTGAATTTTATTGGAGAGAAAAGGAGAAAAAGAAAAGGTAAAAAGAAAATAGGAAGTGTCGGGGGGCTACCCCTGAGTAGGGTCAATCTTGGTCTTAAATGGTGCCCAAGATGGAAGTTACCAAGATAAATTACCGAGATGGATTACCGAGATGGATTACCAAGATGGATTACCAAGATGGAAGTTACCAAGATGGGTTACCAAGATGGAAGTTACCAAGATGGATCACCAAGATGGATTACCAAGATGGATTACCAAAATGGATTACCGAGATAAGTTACCAAGATGGATCTATCTCGGTAAGAAGAATATTGGGCCATATGCTGAAACGGGTGTCCCCCGGGTTATCCGAGATGCACATGGTAAATCCGAGTACACAAAGATCTATCCATCCCGGAGCAGGGTCAATGGAGGAGGTGTATCCCGCATATCACGGAGGAATACAGGCGTGCGGTTCAACTTACTAGGCGGGTGACGCGGAGCATACATGGGGACAGTGCAGAGGTATGGGCCGAGTCATGTCGTGTCTCTGACAGAGGGGACAGGACACACAGGACATACCGCAGAGGAGACTTTCGGCTCCATGCTCTATGGCGTGCGCTACTCCACAGTGTATCTCGTCTAACCTTGTACGTTCTGTCAGTGGCCACCAATATATAAAGTGGCCATTGTCCTCCTGCGCGAGGGACGATCCGGTCGACACACGAGAGAGAGAGTTGTTGCTAGTTTCCTTAGAGAGAAAGCAACAAAGAGCGTCTTCTTCGTCTAGCTCGTTGAGCTTGAGGAACACATTGTACTCGGTTACCCACATATATTGACAGATAAACATGAGTAGAGGTGTTACCTCCACACGAGGGCGCTGAACCTGGGTAGATTGTTGTGTTTGTAGTGTAGTGAGCGCGCCGGCTAGGCATGCAATTCCTCCCCGGATACCCACAGTGTCCATCGACCACAAACTCAAGCCATCCTATGGCATCTGTCAGTTCCTCACCACGACAGTTGGCGCCCACCGTGGGCCCAAAAGCGGTGCTGGCTGGGATTCCATCTGGACGAGACCTTCTTCACCAACTCGGGGACTCGACGTCGCCATTTTCCCCCGCGCTCTAGCTTGCCTCCATAGGCAAAGGCTGGCGCAGTCTTCGCCAAATATCGTCATCAACACATCCTGGGTAACTGCCCTTCGATGGTTTGGCCCGTGTCGGTTCTATCCGTCCAATCTGCACCAACAATGCTCTGTGAGTATTTACCATGTTTTCCCCAAACAACACACGGGGACTGCTACCCTCTAGAATGCTTAGCCATTTTCCCCGGGACGGAGTTATCTTAACTCAAGGACCGCCCCACGTTTAATTTATTTTCCCCCGGGATCAAGCATTTCGACCTGGGGACTGCCCGTTTATTCAGGGGCTTATCTCTTCCTAGATATTAAAAGTGACTCGGCGGCTAGACCCAAACCAAGTTTGTTTCTCCATGCTTAAATTTATTGTTGAAGTTAGTTTTTGTTGCTTATTTACCATGACTGCTATCCTTGTATGTTTTGTATGTCGGCCACCAACTGCAACTACTATGTTTTTTTTACTATTTCTTACCGAGTATGGATATTTAACCGGTATGTGGACTAACCGTATTTGTATGCTTGGAGATATTTCCGAGTAAGCAAATTATTATGAGGATATTTGTCATCTCAAATTCATCTTACATTCAGCACGGCTACAGTGTGTATCCCGGACATATGTTGACTTTGGCCTGCCGAATCATAAATGGCATATCTTACCGAGTTATCGTCCATATCGACAAATCCAGATCGTGTTTACAAATCCTCATCTATCTCGGTTACCCGAATCCTCATCTATCTCGGTTACCCGAATCATCACTATATTATATCCAGAATCATCACCTAAATCAGACTATCAAGATATCACGGCATTTACCTCGGTTGGCCGAAATGTCACGACACTACGCCCAAATAGCCAATGTCGGCTGGTCACCATGATATCATTAAAATATCTTGCAGTGTCAAAGTATCATGGCTAGAATCTCAGCCTTATAAATGTGAGATATCTCCGCTAACTCAGTATCACCAAATTATGGTGGTTCACTATGTCAGCTCCATTCCGAATCAAAACGCAAAGGAAAAAAAAATTAAAGCCTATACGCGTTCCCGGTATGCCCATGAAGGCGAGTCACCGAAAAGCGGCATAAATGCAAAGGCAAAAAAGTTAAAGCCTATATGCGTGTCCGATATGCCCATGAAGGCAAGACACCGAAAAGCGGCATAAACGCAAAGGCAAAAAAGTTAAAAGCCTATACGCGTGCCCGGTATGCCCATGGAGGCAAGACACCGGAAAGATGCATAAACGCAAAGGCAAAAAAGTTAAATCCTATACGCGTGCCCGATATGCCCATGAAGGCAAGACACCAAAAAGCGGCATAAACGCAAAGTCAAAAGGGTTAAACGCGTACCTGGTACGCCCCAGAGGTCTAGACCGAAGGAGAGCATAGCCAAATCCGGCGGAAAGATCGAGTCGGGTTAAGTTATGACGGTTGGTGTGAGTGTTATTATCTTCTGTGGAAACTGCCGTGACCCTTCATCCAAGATGGAAGTTACCAAGATGGATTACCAAGATGGATCACCAAGATGGATTACCGAGATGGATTACCAAGATGGATTACCAATATGGATTACCGAGATGAGTTACCGAGATGGATCTATCTCGGTAAGAAGAATACTGGGCCATATTCTGAAACGGGTGTCCCCCGGGTTATCCGAGATGCACTTGGAAAATCCGAGTACACAAAGATCTATCCATCCCGGAGCAGGGTCAACGGAGCAGGTGTATCCCGCATATCACGGAGGAGTACATGCGTGCAGTTAGACTTACTATACGGGTGACGCGGAGCATACATGGGGACAGTGCATAGGTATGGGCCGAGTCATGTCGTGTCTCCTGACAGAGGGAACAAGACACACATGACATACTGCAGAGGAGACTTTCGGCTCCGTGCTCTACGGCGTGCGCTACTACAGAGTGTATCTCGTCTAACCTTGTACGTTCTGTCAGTTGCCACCAGTATATAAGGTGTCCACTGTCCTCCTGCGCGAGGAACGATTCGGTCGACACACGAGAGCGAGTTGCTGCTAGTTTCCTTACAGGGAAAGCAACAGAGAGCTTATTCTTCCTCTAGCTCGTTGATCTTGAGGAACACATTGTACTCGGTTACCCACATATATTGACAGACAGGCAGGAGTAAGGGTGTTACCTCCACATGAGGTCCCCGAATTTGGGTAGATTGTTGTGTTTGCAGTGTAGTGAGAGCGTCAACTAGGCGTGCAATCCCTCCCCGGATACCCACAGTGTCCATCGTCCCAAAACTCAAGCCATCCTATGACATATGTCAGTTCCTCACCACGACAGAAAGGGAGAGAGGAGGTGGAGATGGACTCCACCTCCCAATCCGAGTTGGGCTAGGAGGGAGGGTGTGGCCACCTTGATGGTGCGGCCACCTTCCTCCAACCGCAACTAGGACTCCTCCCGTCCCTCTTTAGGCCTTGTTTGGTACAGGTTCATATTTGGGGATTGGTGGAGATAATCCCCACAGAGTTTGGGTGAAACCTCTCCTCCACCCAATCCCATAAGATCTCCATCAAATAGCTGGAGGGAGTGGATTTGATATACAGAAAAATACACTAAAGTGGAGGGGATTTTTGGAGAAGAGTGGGGATAATCCCTACTAATACACTTGAACCAAACGAGTTTTTCGGAATATTTGGGGATTTGGGATTAGGCCGGGATAATCCCCTCCAATCCCCAAATATACACTTGTACCAAACAAGCCCTTAACAAGTATCTTCTCCCTCCCATTATATAAAGCACCCCAAAACTCATAGAAAAATACACAATTGGCTCTCGAGCCATTGTCTCTCTCTCTCTCTCTCTCTAGTATAATTAGAGGGACTAACTAGAGCTTCTAATTAGATCCCTTCTAATTGAATTAGAGCCTCTTTTAATCGGTTTTTAAGTTATACTCTTCCGATTATACCTAGATCTAATTATCTTTTCTCTCTCATGTGTTGAGATCTTCCAAATTCATAAAAGCTCTAAGCGTAATTGATAAGAGCTACCAATTAGCAACATGAGAAGGTTGTATCTCTTTGTTGGTGTCGAGTCCTGGACGGCAAAGTGCTGACGGGTTGACTCGAGCGTACACGTGCACACCATAAGAGGAATTACATGTGTGATCCTTGACATCCTTGCAACTAGGCCTAGATGTGAGGATCTACAATTGTTCATAACTCTAATACAACTACATCAAATTTTCTGCCCGGTGAGTCATGATCCTGATCCTCGCATGTAAGGGCATGCCTCGTTATCCGTATAGTGATTTTGGCGGACTACGAATGGAAAAAATTAAATTCTGCAGCGTAGACCATCATTAAATTACATAAGCAATGTATAATCGCATTAAGCACAATGCATATTGTAAGCAATATTTATAATCAATAAGTAGAATTAAACATCGTTGTTTTCCCCTTAGTGGAAACAACACATCCTCGGTCTTAGATGTTTCTGTCACTCGTGCCCGGGATCCGAAGAGGCATGAACCCACTATATAACACTAAACTCCCTCTTGGAGATGCATGTGATCATTAGGCCAAAGAAACCATACAGACCAGAGAGCATGGAAGAACACAACAGAACATTAACACAAATAAACTATCAGTATCATATAAGAAACATTAACAATCTGATAATAACTTCACAATTCATCGTATCCCAACAAACACAACATGTAGCAATTACATAACGGTGATCTTGGTCATGTTAGACAGCTCACAAGATCAAAACATGGTAGCATATGGAGAAGATACAACCATTTGGATACTGCTATGGATCCGTAGCATAAGGATGAACTACTCACGCATGGCTCCGGAGGCAATCATGGCAATGCCGAAGCCTTCGGTGGCGATTCTGCCTTTTGGTAGGGTGCCAAAGCAGGCTGCTAGAAGTTCTAAATTGGAATTTTGAGATGGCGACGGCTCTAGATAAATTTCACAAAAAAATAGGCATTGCCTCGATGTTTTTAGGTTAGTGCATTTTTATAGGAGACCGGGGTGGGGTTCCCAGGAGGTGGCCTCAGTTGCCCGGGTGTGTTGAGTGTGTGGCATAGGGCCCACCCGCACCCTCGGGTTGCCTGGGGGCCTGGTGGCTCCCATCCATCTCTCATTTGGTCTTTGTCTCCGTTCCGGGTAAAAACTTCCTCCTGATTTTTCGTGGAATTTTCTGCAGACTTTTTCTTTACAACTTTTATGAAATATAAAAACAACAGAAAACAGGAACAGGTGATGGACATCTTGTCAATAGTTCAGTTCAGTAAAATTCCTAAAAATTATATAAAAACTATAGTAAAAACATAGGGAATTGGTATACAACAATCATGGAACAATAAAAAAATAGATACATTTTGGACGTATTAGCATCCCCAATTTTAGTTCCTGCTCATCCTCGAGTAGCTAAATGCTAATAAAATACAATTTTTGAGGTGACATACTACTAACATAGTCAAGATCTATATAGTAATGTGCAAGAATGTGAAATGGGATCAAAAGATTCAAACAATTGTCCATATTTGATAGTAAACAAACATTAAATAAACAAGATAGATCAACAAGTCAAAACCTTTCATGAATGCTGCTTTTGGAGACATGAAACCGTAAATTTTCACTAAAGGTGATTTAAGTGTTAAGTGCAAAAGTAACTATCCTTTTATTCAAGAATCAAGCAATTTTTCGCAACACGGAAAGGATATAGTCAAGTAATATAAACATGAATGTCATTAATCAACAATTCTGAAGTTTTACTCAACAAGTGAGCGATAGATTTTGGTATTGGCACCAGAATATTATGGGGGTTCAGAAGGTCAATAGAAGAAAGTTTCACACAGCTTAAAGTGATTATTAGACAAGAGGAAGTTTGATAATCAGATTTATATAAGGAGTAGTGATTGCCACATAACAGATGCACATAGAGCTATAAGTGTACGAAAGCTCTCCAAACGAACTAGTGGAGGTGCATCCAACTTGCTTGCTCATGAAGATCTAGAGCACTTTTGAGGAGCCTCGTCATTGGAATTTACAAGCCAAGTTCTATAATGAAAGGATCACCACATAGTTCTACAAGTAAAATATGAGAACACTCTACAAGCTAAAGAAAACATGCCAACATAAGAACAAGTGTGGAATAAAGGATAGTAGTGCTGCCCCATCTCACTTTCTTTTCTTTTTAGATAATTGATGGCCTATGTGGCTCTTTCATTTTCTCTCATTTGTCCTCTTTGGTATATTTTTTGTTTGGTATATTTGGACTCTTTTATATCCTTACCGGTAGGGGCAACACTCTATATAAACATGAATCAACACAATTTTAGTACTCACAATGAATAATATATGATGTATAAAACTGAACACCCTATCAGCGTAGCAGGATGTCTAATTATCAAACATAACATGGAATAAATGAATAGTGGGCAAAGACTCGTAAAACCATCATGTCGGCTATATAAGATCATGCAAAGCAATAAAACTATAAAGAATGACATCAAGTCATGTAATGTAAGGTGGATGTTGCATGGAAATATATCTCGGAACGACTATGTAAATGACATGGTAGGTAGGTATGGTGAGTTGAGAAAGATGTATAGTCTTATGTGTAGGATAACAAGATGAAGCCCTCCCACGGGGTTTGGATGTACTCGCAAAGTATGCACCTTCTATCGATATGAGAAAGGGCAATCCATAGCACAAAAGAGACTAGCAATTATGGATGGTGGAAGTGACAAAACAACCATAGCTCAACATTAGTAAAAAATAACTCACAAGTTTATTCCAAACAAACAGTATCGTCATGATACGTCATAAACGTATCTATAATTTCTGATGTTCCATGTTGTTTTCATGCCTTATGCTACATGTTTTCCTTAAACTTTATGCCATTTTTATCGATTTCCTCGGACTAACCAATTGACAAGATGCCACAGAGCCAGTTACCTGTTTTCTGGTGTTTTTAGTTTCAGAAAAGTTGTTCTAGAAATATTCTAGGAATTGGAAAATTTGAAGCCCGAAAGTCTTAGAATTCCCGAAGGTTCCACAGAGGCCCGAAAGGGGGCCACAGGGGGCCACACCATAGGGGCTCCTCGGGTATCCACCGCCATTGCCCTTTCGCCTATTTATTCCCTCCGATACGTCAACCCTAAAAATATACCACTTCGTCCCGAGAAACACCCGAGGCCACCGTCATCGTCAACCCGAGATCGGGAGGGTTATAGAGCTCTCCCTGGCACCCTGCCGGGAGGGGAATTCATCACCGGAGGGGTCTACACCACCATGCCCGCCTCCGGAGTGATGCGTGAGTAGTTCATCCCTGGACTACGGGTCTATAGCAGTAGCTAGATGGTTGTACTCTCCACCTTATGCCTCATGTTTAGATCTGGTGAGCTGCCTCACATGATCGAGATCATCTATTTGTAATGCTACATGTTGTGTTTGCTGGGATCCGATGATTATTGAATTCTATGTTTGTTGATTATCAATCTATCATGTCATCTTCATGTGTATGTTATTTATGATCTTGCATACTCTCCGTTGTTACTAAATGTTCTGGCCAAGTAGATGCTAGTGACTCCAAGAGGGAGTATTTATGCTCGATAGTGGGTTCATGCCTCCTTTGCATCTATGCTCGATTGATAGAAACGTGACGGATGGAGGATGTGCTGTTTCCATTAGGGAGAAAACAACAATGTTTACTTCGTTTACATTTTTTACATTACACACTTTGTTTACTACGATTATCCGTTTCTTGCAACTTAACACCCAACGTTTGTTCGGATGATATTCGAAGGGTGTGGATTATTAGTCATAGATGCAGTTGGATGACGATCTATGTATCTTGTTGTAATGCCCGCATGAATCTCATAGTAATCTTTATGTCATGCATGTTCTTTATTTGTCAATTTTCCTAGCTTTAATTTTTTCACCACACATGTTAGCTATCTTTTATGGAGAGACACCTCTAGTGAACTGTGGACCCAGGTCTATTTTCTCATACTGATAATACACACACTGCTTCCACACCGTTTCCACTGTTTTCACACTGCTAATGCTGTTTTTCATATTGTTCTCATACTATTTTCCACACCATACATTTAACCTCTTTGTTATTAGCAAAACCGGTGAGATTGACAACCTCACTGCTACGTTGGGGCAAAGTGAATTGATTGTGTTGTGTACGTTCCACGTTGCTACTGAACCGGTAGTGCGCCCTGCCATCTCAGCTGCATCAACCTTCAGAAGTGCTTCTTCCTCCTACTGGTCGATTCAACCTTGGTTTCTTTTTTGTGGGAAAACTTGTTGCTGCACTCTTCACACCTTGTGCTTGGGGTCTCCCAACGAGCGGTTTGTCTACACTCCATCAAAGCTTTTCTAGCGCTGTTGTCGGGGAGGAAGAGAATTTCCACAAGGGGAGTCTCTCGCTTCCAATCTCTTTATTTTTTATTTTTTTTCTTAGTTTTTTTTCTTGTTTCCTTCTCTTTATCAAAAACACAAAAAAATAGTTCCTATTCTAGTTGTAGTTTTTATCCTGTTTTTAGTCTTGCTAAAATGACTACCCCTGAGAACACTAAGTTGTGTGACTTTACTAGTACCAACAACAATGATTTCATTAGCACACCTATTGCTCCACCTGCTCCTACTGCTGATTTTTATAAGATAAAGCCTGCCCTGTTGAACCTTGTTACGAGAGAGCAATTTTCTGGTGTTAGTACCGATAATGCTGCTTCCCATCTTAATAATTTTTTTTGAACTATGTGAGATGCAAAAATATAAAGATGTAGATGGAGATATAATTAAACTAAAATTGTTTCCTTTCTCTTTGAGAGGAAGAGCTAAAGAATGCTTGCTATCTTTTCCTATAAATAGTATTGATTCTTGGACTAAGTGTAAAGATGCTTTCATTGGAAAATATTATCCTCCTGCTAAGATTATATCTTTAAGAAGTAGCATTATGAATTTTAAGCAACTTTATAATGAGCATGTTGCTAAAGCTTGGGAAAGAATGAAATCTTTAGTAAAGAATTGCCCCACTCATGGACTGACTACTTGGATGATCATCCAAACCTTTTATGCAGGTCTGAATTTTTCTTCAAAAAACCTTCTGGATTCAGCTGCTGGAGGAACCTTTATGTCCATTACTTTGGGGGGCTGCAACAAAGCTTTTTGATGACATGATGGTAAATTATTCTGAATGGCACACTGAGATAGCTACAACTGGTAAGAAGGTAAATTCGGTTGAAGAAACCTCCTCTTAGAGTGATAGACTTGATGCTATTATGTCTATGCTTGTGAATGGCCATGCTCCTATTGATCCAAACAATGTTACTTTAGCCTCTTTGGTTGCTCAATAAGAGCATGTTGATGTGAAATTCATTAAAAATAATAATTTCAACACCAATGCTTATAGGAATAATTTTGGTAGCAACAACTATAGGCCATATCCTATTAATAGTTGTAATAATGATAGAACTGGAATGACTAAGGAAAGAATTTCAGAAGTTGAAAGAGCCACTAAAGATTTTATGCAAACGCAATATGAGAAAAATAAACTATTTACTAATACCATGGAGGAACAATCTGTTATGCTAAGAAATATCACACATCAACTTGAGAGCTTAAATAGAGAAATATCTGGTTTCCAAGTTAAAATTGCTCATGCTGAAACTTCTATTTCATCCATGTCTGAAGCTCAATCTTCTTTGATCAATAGAATGACTGCTAAAACTGAAACCATAGATGAGAATCCTTTTGCTTCTACAAATGCCATCCAAATTCGAATTGATGATAATGTTAGGTAGTTAACTCAATTGCATGCTAGATGGGAAAGAGAAGATGCAATAGCTAGAAAGAATAATATAGCTAATGTTTGCACCATTACTACCACTAGTAAAACTGAAGCCTCTCGTGCTAATAAACCTTCTACTATCAATGGTAAAGTAATTGGTGTTGGCAATACTCCCACTTCTGCTGTTACAAATGCAAAACCGCCTGAAACTGCTAAAAATGTTCCTCATAAAAGTGCTGAATTTTTTAGAAACATGGGATACAATGGTCCCATTAACTTTGATAAAAATGATCTTTACTTTGATTATTACAACATAAATGAAGTGATTAAGTTCGTACAAAACCTTGCTAGTTGTCCTAATGCTAGTACTATGAATATGGCTTTTACAAAACATATGACAAATGCTCTCATGCAAATTAGAGAGGATGAATTAAGATGTGAAACCTCTATCCTTAGGAAGCTAGATGATGGTTGGGAACCCATTATTAAAATGAAAGTGAATGATTTTTATTGCAATTCTCTTTGTGATCTTGGTTATAGTATCTCTGTTATGCTCAAGAAACTTTATGATATTCTTGATTATCCACCTTTGGAGCACTGTTATTTGGACATTCGTCTTATTAATAATGTTAGAAAGAAAACTTTGGGGATAATTGATGATGTTCTTATCATGGTCAATAATAATCTTGTCCCCGTTGATTTTGTTGTTATGAATATTGAATGCAATGCTTCTTGTCCAATTGTTTTGGGAAGACCTTTTCTTAGAACTGTTGGTGCCGTTATAGATATGAAAGAAGGGAATATTAAATTTCAATTCCCATTTAAGAAAGGTATGGAACACTTTCCTAGATCAATAATGAAGTTGCCTTTTGATTCTATTATTCGAACAAATTACAATTTGGATGCTTGTTCGCTCGAAAACACGTGAATCCACTTTTCTGGGCCTAGCTAAAAGGCGTTAAAGAAAAGCACTTCTTGGGAGATAACCCATGGTTTTATTTTTACTTTATTTTTCTCTTTTTTTTTGAGTCAAGGGGTTGTATACTTCTGTGGAAAATCCTTTGTATCTTTATTTTCATGTTTTAGTTGTGCCAAGTAAAGTTTCTGACGAAAGTTAGAGTTGGTTTTGGATTTCTGCGCAGGAAACAGATTTCTGCTGTCCACCGTAAAAAATCGTATAAAATCCAGATACATCAGAATGATCTGAGATTTTTTGTGCTTATTCCTCAGATAATTCCAAAACTTTCTCTCTCTTTAAGTTTTTCGATCTGAGCAAAATAAGTGCCCCGAAAAAAATTCGTCTTTATAGACTGTTCTAGTTTTGGCAGATTCTGCCATTTTTCTTGCATTTGCTCTTTTACAATGTCAAGTGGATTTCTTCGCTTCAGCAAACATCAGTGTCTGTAGCTAATGTTTAAAATTATCAACTTGTACCCATGCAGAACCCATGAATTTTTAATTGTTGCACTAGCCCTCTAACGCGAATTACTCTTTGAGTGTGGTGTGAAGGAAGTTTTCAAGGGTTAAGAGAAGAGGGTGATATAATGTGATCAAGAAGATTGCAATGTCAAAGCTTGGGGATGCCCCCGTGGTTAATCCCAGAAAATTCTAAGAAGACTCAAGCATCTAATCAAGGCATCCCCTTCTTCATTAAGAATTTATCAGGCCACTTCTAGTGAAACTATATTTTTATTCGTTCACATCATATGAAGTTTACTTGGATTGTCTGTTTGTTTTTATTTTGTTTTCCTTGCTGCAGTAATATAGTTGGACCCTAGAATTATTTATGTTGGAGAGAGACACGCTCCGTTTTTTTATTTGAATACTTGTTATGCTCGTATTCTTAGTTTTTCTTCTAGCTGCTGCAAAGTTCCTGTTTAGCTCCTGTTTTTCTTCCATCTCTTATCCATAGTTGTTAGTTTTAGTAGAGTTGTGTTAGTACTCTCTTGTTTCATTTCTATATCTCTTGGAGAGTTTTTGTTGTTTGGTAGATAATGCTACGGGTGGTAGATGGTATAACGAAAAAAGCATGCATATTCTTGTAGATCATTAAACTGGTTCACTTGATTATTTGTTGTTGTTTTGAAATATTAATTTTCTTAATGATAAACTTGATGGTTTAGTAGAGTAAAAACAGTTAATGGTTGGTCTAGAAGCTTGAAACCGTGCCACACTCAAATAAGCAGTTGATAGGATAATGGTATATGACTTCCTTTGCTGATAGCAATCGTAATGGATTTTTGTTACGCGCTACGGTCGGGGTAGCTGACAGTGACTTGTCACTGCCATAGACCCTCTTGGAGTGATTTTCATTATGCTTTATGATATCATGATTTTATTTGGAGTCTTTTAACTTGTGAGTTCTATGTTGCAGTTTTCTGGCACTTCCACCATCCATATTTGATAGCCTCTTCGGTACTGTGCATTGCGCATTCTCACATTGAGAGTTGGTGAAAACTTCGCCAGTCTATCCAAACCCCGTGGGAGAACTTTGTTCTTCTACACATAAGCCAAAATTTATCCTCCTCAAAACAGCCACCATACCTACCTACCATGGCATTTCCATATCCATTCCGAGATATATTGCCATACAACATCAATCATCATCATGTTACTTGTCATGCTACCAGTGAGGTTACCTATCAGAAAAATAAATAGAAAAGAGAAAAATCCCAAAAGAGAAAAAAAAAGAGGCAAAAGAGAGAAAATAAAGAGAGAGGGGGCAACATTACTATCATTTATTCCACATTTGTGCTTTGTTTAGCATCATTACTTCATTTTGGAGAGAGTTTTCATATTATGACTTGCATAACTATGTGGGTAATGTGGCTTGTATATTCCAATGATGAGCCACCTCAAAAGAGCTCTAGGTCTTCGTGAGCAAGCAGGTTGGATGCACCCCCCCACTAGTTCCATTGAAGAGCTTTCATACACTTATAGCTCTATGTGCATCCGTTGTGTGACAATTACTACTCCTTGCATAACTTCCATTATAAGACTTCCTCTTGTCTAATGATCACTTTCAGTTCTGTGAGACTTTCATCCATTGACCATCCAACCCCCCCCCCCCATAATGTTCTTTTAGCCATAACATCCTCGTGCCAGGAACCAATACATAATGCTTGCTTGTTTTAAGTGCACATTTATTTGAATGATTTTCCTATGTGCATATTGTTGTCACTTGACTTGATCCTAACATGAGTTGTTGTGAGAGTTTGATGCCTTGGATGATTATATTGTTGTTCTTGAAGCTTAAATCATCTTTAATATACTTTGCACAGTGGATTGTCTTTTAGTATTGATTCATTGAAAGGTTTTACTTTGTTTTTCCTAATGGTTTATACATTACTCTTTGGTGTCAACTATAAACCACAACCTTTATTCATTTTATCCTAGTTTACATGCTTTACATTACTATGATGATCAAGTTTATGTTGGTAGCATGTCACCTCAAATATTATTTGTTTTGTCGTTTACCTACTTGAGGATGAGTAGGAACTAAGATTGGGGATGTTGAAACGTCATAAACGTATCTATAATTTCTGATGATCCATGTTGTTTTCATGCCTTATGACACATGTTTTCCTTACACTTTTTGTCATTTTTATCTATTTCCCGGGACTAACCTATTGAACAGATGCCAAAGAGTCAGTTCCTTGTTTTCTGCTGTTTTTAGTTTCTGAAAAGTTGATCTGGAAATATTCTCGAAATTGGAAAATTCGAAGCCCGAAAGTCTTAGAATTCCCGAAGGTTCCACGAGTCCCGAAGAGGCCCGGAGGGGGGCCACAGGGGGGACACACCATAGGGAGGCACCCCCCGGCCGCGCCTAGGGGCGGTGTAGGCCTCTTGGGCATCCATCGCCATCGCCCTTTCGCCTATTTATTCCCACCGATACGTCAACGCTAAAACTATACCACTTCGTCCTGAAAAACACCTGAGGCCGCCGTCAGCGTCAACCCGAGATCGAGAGGGGAATTCATCACCGGAGGGGTCTACACCACCATGCCCACCTCCGGAGTGATGCGTGATTAGTTCATCCCTAGACTACGGGTCCATAGCAGTAGCTAGATGGTTGTACTCTCCACCTTATGTCTCATGTTTAGATCTCGTGAGCTGTCTCACATGATCGAGATCATCTATTTGTAATGCTACATGTTGTGTTTGCTGGGATCTGATGATTATTGAATGCTATGTATGTTGATTATCAATCTATCATGTTATCTTCATGTGTATGTTATTTATGATCTTGCATGCTCCTCGTTGTTAGTAGATGCTCTGGCCAAGTAGATGCTAGTGACTCCAAGAGGGAGTATTTATGCTCGATAGTGGGTTAATGCCTCCTTTGCATCTGTGCTCGAGTGACAAAAACGTGACAAATGAAGGATGTGTTGTTGCCATTAGGGAGAAAACAACGATGTTTACTTCGTTTACATTATTTACATTACACACTTTGCTTACTGCGATTATCCATTGCTTGCAACTCAATTCCCAATGTTTGTTTGGATGATATTCGAAGGGTGGATTATTAGTCATAGATGCAGTTGGATGACGATCTATGTATCTTGTTGTAATGCCCGCATGAATCTCATAGTAATCTTTATGTCATGTATGTTCTTTATCTGTCCATTGCCCAGCTGTAATTTGTTCACCACGCATGTTAGCTATCTTTTATGGAGAGACACCTCTAGTGAACTATGGACACCGGTCTGTTTTCTCATACTGATACTACACACACTGCTTCCACACTGTTTTCACACTGCTACTGCTGTTTTCATATTGTTCTCATACTGTTTTCCACACCGTACATTTAACCTCTTTGTTATCAGCAAAACCGGTGAGATTGACAACCGGTCTGTTTTCTCATACTGATACTACACACACTGCTTCCACACTGTTTTCACACTGCTACTGCTGTTTTCATATTGTTCTCATACTGTTTTCCACACCGTACATTTAACCTCTTTGTTATCAGCAAAACCGGTGAGATTGACAACCTCACTGCTACGTTGGGGCAACGTGAATTGATTGTGTTGTGTAGGTTCCACGTTGCTGCTGAACCGGTAGTACGCCCTGCCATCTCAACTGCATCAACCATCCGAAGTGCTTGTTCCTCCTACTGGTCGATTCAACCTCGGTTTCTTTTCAGAGGGAAAACTTGTTGCTGCAGTCTTCACACCTTGCGCTTGGAGTTTGAGCATGTGTCTACACTCCATCACATCAACATTAAGAACATGATTAAAATTACTCTAAGAGGGACCGTGGCGGCGAAGCAAGTGTCTCGTTGGCTTCCCCGACCTTAGTGCATAACCATGCTATTATGAATTACTTTCTAACAAGAACAACTGTCAAGAAATATTACACCTTCAACAATTAATAGTTTTTGTAGTACGGAACAACCTTTAATGGGAACAATCCACTAGTGAGCCCTAACTTATATAACCAACAATACTAAACCTTAGTTCATTTACTACCCCAAAACAACAACAACAAAAATAACAATTTAACACAATTAAATGATCCATAATACTATGAAGGGTTTTCTTTATACCACTACCACATGCATGACAATTTTCTTTATAAAATTTACCCAGCACCAATCAACTAATTTGAAATACCTATCCAAACAAATATAAGTGAATCAAGAGAGTTCTAAACACTTTCTAAAAATAAAACTAGCAACTCTTAACAAGATACAAGTGAAGAATAAAAGCTAAACACAAACAGTAGCAAAACTGAATACTCAACAAGATGTAAGCAAATCATAAGAGTATTCTAATGAAAAAGCGCAGCGTGTCTCTCGCTCCCCAAAACAATAAATCTAGGACCCAACATTGCCATGAACATCAAACAAAACAAAATAAAACTGAAAGCAAAAGAAAAATACGCTCCAAGAACATCACATAATAAGTGAGGCAATAGAAATATAGTTTCAACGAAGACGGCCTAATAATTTGTTGATAAAGAGGGGAATACCTTGAGAATTCCCAAACTTAGATGCTTGGGTATTATTGAATATTTATAGGGGGTGCCATTGTGCATCCCAAATCTTAAGCTTTTGTCACTTCTTGATCTTCTTCCATCACCCTCTCTCGTGATACTTGAAAACTTTGTTCATATAAAGCATATCATAAACTTCATTAGAGGGGTTAGTACTCAATAGAATAAATCCACTTGGGTATTGTAGGAACATAGTTCAAACACTCGTGATGGATATGGATGAATGGGCGGACGAGATTAGCTTTTTGGGGGTCTTCCTTCGCGAATTAGCTCTGGGCTTTTTCATGAATTTTAGTCGGTTTGATCCGACAGTCAGAATGGCACGTGGTACTGTCACTTGCGACCATACCGCTGGTAACTAAGTGTCATGCGAGCACATCCTTAATTGGTCTTTCCAATCTTGATCATTTCCTTCATTTTAGTCCTCATTTCCAGTGATTTCCATGTCTAAAACTGAAATAAGAAATAATGACATGGATATTTGCAATTGATTTGCACATTAGTGATTAGTGGGAGGTGTAGAGTGATATCTCATCATTTTCATGACAAAGATATGGTTTAAATATGAATACAACTATGTAGGTTTTAGACGCATCAATTTCCCAAGCTTAAACCCTGATCGTCCTGAGCAAGTAACAAAATCATAAGGAACTTAGTGTTTAAACCAAAATAATGAGAAGTTTAATTCACTTACAATCAGTAATCTGTTGGCTCACTCTTCCTTCGGGTGAAAGCTTAATAAGGATAATGTAACCACAAAGGATTATAATAGTTTCGGTAAGACAAGACAAATAAAATAAATTTCATATTAACAGGGATATTTAGAACTGTAACAATTATTCTACTTTTTGTAGAAAACACTTAGCTGCCAAGGAACATTTCGGAAGGTTATAATTATCATAATAAGAATGTGTTTTATCACTAATTTGGTTGCGCGGTAGTTGTGATTATTAGGGCGATTTGCCACGTTAGAATATCACGGTGGTCGTGCTCTCCCAAACTGTGCACCGTCAGATTAGTTTAAGTTCGCGTCCATCACTTGGATCTAAGGATCATCGTGTTATTATAATCAGAGGCGGATATGGACTGATCACTTGTATACGAGGGTCAATCTCATACTGCCAGGATCAGTGGTTGGTTGTCTTCACGTTCTATAATTTCAAAGTATTAAGTTTAAATAAAACATAGTATTGCAATAAGCATGATGACATAGTGTAGACAATAACAATCATCTAAATATGGTTATAAAAAATGTTTTACACTAAGTCGAAACAACGCATTACATAGCTTATTCGTTACGGTAACTAGGATATATATCAATACACTATTGAACCCACTATCATACACAACCCCCTCTGAAGAACCCATAAAACTTGGTCAAATCAAGACAAATAAATCGGAAATCACATATTACTAAGACAATTGAGCGAAGCAACATAATGGATCTAAATATAATTCATGAATAAATCAAACCATAAAGTGACAATTAATCATATCCCAACAAATAGAACATGGATCACATCATATAGATCCCAATCAAGTAAGACAACCCATGAGATCATTGTATTGAGGATCGTATGGAGAGAATATGCTATCTAGCTACTTCTATGGAGACATAGTCCAAAGGGAACTACTCACACATCGTCATGGTTGTAACAAGGTTGATGCAGATGGCTCCGGAAGTGCATTCCCATCTCCGGCGGGGTGCCGAATTTGACCTCCAGATTGGAACTTCGCGGTTCTAACACTTGTAGCGGTGGAGCTCGAGAAACTCCGTCTTTCCTTAGGATTTCTGGTAAAATTTAAAATTTAGCCGTCAAGAGACGGTGGAAAGGAGGCACATGGTGTTAGACATTCACGATGGGAACGGGCCGGGTCGACCCGCTGGGTCACCGACCCGACCCAAAAATTCAAGACCAATGGGTCAAATGGGTCGGCCTTAAATATTTTTTTGGGTCAATGGAGCCGGCCCTGAGTGACCCATCGGGTCAGCCGGGTCGACCCAAAATTTCAATATTTTCACTTCGTACATGGTACTGCTAATTTTTTTTGAAACAAGTTGGTACTGCTACTCTTTGTCTCTTACATCAAATACTAGTAGCATTTTCTTTTGCTTGACATGGATCACTACATGCCCTGTAGCACACGGTGATTTTACCATGCATGATAGGTACAGTGCCCTGTGCCCGGGGCAAGGTTCAGCTTGCCGTGCACATTATGATAACGTTTTTTAGGTACAGACTAAGTTGATTGGCAAATAAGTTCCCGTGAGAGTAAGCTGTAGTTTGCACAAAAAATATCATGCACGCGCAACTATTTTGAGAATGTAACCTATTTTTTGGGTCGGCCCGGGATACCCGTTGGGTCGACGAGGCCAGTGACATTTTAAAAATGGGCCGGCCCATGGCCTCGCAAATTGGCCTTGAGGCCGTAGGGGCCAGGTCCAAGGCCAGGTCCGGGTCGGCCCATTCCCATCCTTATTAGACATATGCCATAGAGGCAGTAAATATGTTTTTTGGCAATACACATGAGTATGTTGAACACTTGTCTATATCCTATTCTTTTGCATGAAATATTTGGAGGTATATCCATAGTGGCTGGTTTTTTTCACCTGGGTGATCCATGAGATGTAATCAAATGGATACTCTTTAAACTTTGTACTACTGATAAATTTCGGCTGTGTACATCGGTTTGGTGTAGAGGCGGGTTCGCTCCGCTGTATCTATAGCAAAAATCTAGGAGAGCATGACACGGCAGTGTCGACCGTCAACGACGACATCACGGCCTGTCGCTTGCTTAGCGTCAGTCACGTAGCGCAGGTGATGGCACCTCGTCTCGCTGTCACCCCTCCTACCCGCCGCACTCACAAAAGGGATCCGTTCAGCTTCCACGTACGGCTCCACGGTTCGAGGACGGGCGGAGCAAAGCCGATCAGATTTGGCCCGTATGCACGATTGCACTGCAGCCTCTCCAGGGCCAGCGTCGATCATGGCAAGCTTAGCTTGGCCGCTTCGAGCAGCAACGAGAATTAACAACTACCGCCAATTACCAACTCCATATCTCCGATCGCCGTCGAGGATCTGTGCTTTTCTTTCTTCTCTGGTTTCCGTGAAACGACATAGGAAAAACATATGCATGTGACGCGCCGTTGAGCTTGTGGCCTCTGTTTGCTCGAACTTGAGAGCAATATTGATGTAACCGGAAATAGGTGTTGCATTCGTTCGTGAAGGAGAAAACAGTAGACTGACTGACTGCTGTGATGTCTAGACCATCAGCTGCACGATACTGTGTGTTCGGTTGGGACCTGGACGCCCTGTGGACGCCGACATCACTCCATATCTGAATCCTGCTAAAAATAGTACTGCTACTACGCTCGAACAGTCGTAGTAGCAATCATCTGATCTACTACTACTGTGTATCCACTAAGCTGCAGCATTTACGTTTCTGAATTTCTGATAAACGGATTACCCCATATATTGAGTAGTAGACACGGCAAGTGGTTGAGCATTACCCCCCCCCCCCCCCTCCGCGCTCTGCTCGCTCCCGTCGACCCCCCGCAGACAACCGGGGCGCCCCGCCTCCAGCGCCGCTCCCCTCCCCCCCCCCCCCCCGGCCGGACGTTGCTCGCGCGTACCAGCGGCGGCGGACCGTCTTTCCCCGCGCGCGTGGAGGTGCCGGCGGGGCGGAACCTACTCGGCGGCGGGGCTGCTCGGCAAGAAGCAGCCCGGCGTGGCCGGCGGTGGTGGAGTAGCGCGGACGCGCCTCTTGGCGTCGTGCGTGGCGGGTGGGAGGCCTGCCGGACGGCGAACCCTACAGGCCCAGATCTGGGCCCTCTAGGCCCGATCTGGGTAGGGGTGGGCTGGGGCGGGCCTCTACGTGCTGCCTTCGGTTCGATCAAGGAGGAGCTCGGGGCGGGGATGGCGGTACAGGCACCATGTCTGCTGCAGCGCCATTGGACGGAGCTTCACGGGACCGAGGAGGGACCGACCGGGCAGTTGGCCTGGTTTGCTTCGTCTGTGGCGTCCGGTTTGCTACCGCCATTGGTGGTGGAGGTTGTGCCCTCCCACACGGTTGTGGTTATGCCATCCCTGGCCTGCGGGTGCTTCTTCTCGGTCCGACCGGCCTCGCTTCAGATGCCATAGTGTGAGATGACGAGGACGGCTTCAAGACTTGTGGCGCATGGGTTGGCGGTTAGAGGGGTGGAGCCGACGGATTGCCGGGGGTGGTGGTTTGTTGGGGGTCGGAAGAAATCCCTGCTGGCCCGTGTCGGCACCGGCGCGGTGACGCCTGCGGGCGCTACCTGCCTTTTTGAAGGGCGTCGGAGGTTCCCCTTCCCCACTGTCAAATCCCAGGAGCAATCCGGGCAGCAGCGTCGGCGCTGACGCTTCGACGTCGTCGCACTCCTTCTTGAAGGTGTTGCTTGGTACACGGCAATTCAGACGCTTGGGTGCGAGGCTAGTCCTCTTAGGTTGGCGCTACGATCGCGAGTTTTCCTCGTTTTCGTCGATCTGCCGTTGTTGGCGTTTGTTTCTTTTCTATTTCTCTTCTTTTTTTTGTCTTTTGGGCTTGATTGTGTTGTTTGGCCCTAATAGTGGTTCGCTTGTTGTTTGGGGTGGTTGCTATATTAATATAGCGGGGCGAAAGCCTCTTTCGGCGGCACGGCAAGTTCCACAACAATTTTCGTTGGCGTCTGCACTATGAGTGTGACTGTGACTACCATGGGAAACAGCTGATAGCAGAGCGCGTGTGGTCTTGATCCGGGCGGGCGTGACCGTGCAACACACAATGTCTGTGGGCTGTAGGTCGGGGCCAAGATCTCGGCCGGCGGCTCTACCGCGCCGGCGGTCCACCGCGTGCTGCCATGGCTCGAGGCTGACCCCTCGAGAATTCAACGGCCGCGTATCTCCGTTACAGTCCGGAGTGGCGCAGCCCACAAGATTTGTGCGTAGCCACCGGTATTTTCCCACTCTACGGGCGCCCACCACCAAACCTCAACCTCACTCCGCCGGCCTCCCATGCATCCATCGCCGCACGCTTGCAGCCTCGCACGAGCTCACCATCTCACATAGCCAAAAGCCGCACGCTTTGCCCGTCCCTGACCCTGAACGAGAGACCGACCGGGACGGTCCTTGGCCCCAGCACGAAAATGTGGCTGATCCGGCACACCGCTTTCCATCATTCCATGGCCAGCATTCAGGCATGCTTCTGATTACGCAGGAATTAGTTCTAGGGGCGCGCAGGTGGTCAATACGAAATGTGATCCATGTAGATCTACCTATCGCTTTTACACGACACAGAGCATACTGTATCCATCATCGTCAGAGGACCCCAGGACGAGACAGCAGGGGCCAACTCAAGTTCGATATGCTATTAAAATTTCGGCCTCCTTATATATAAAAAAAACTAAAACAACTCATGTTCGCTCTGTGCTGACTGGAGAAGAAGGTTGAGATCACACGTCTCTGCCCTGAAAAAAACGATATCCACTGCATATATTAGGTAGATAGATCGGCGAATAGAAAACACTATCGCCAAAAATCTGTAACCACTTCTGTGAGATCCGTTCGTTAAACAGTTTAAGTGCTGGTAAACACTTTTAGTCCTTTCTGGATCTGGATAACGCTACTACTTGCTGTGCAACTCGCCTTACAAAAATAATTAACAAAATGGACTAAGATAAAAAAAAAAGTTCAGTGAAATAAAGTGGTAATTTAATCCCAACACAACAACAATCGAATGCTCTGACGTGTCTGTGTGTGTGTTCCCAGTAGTATAAATTGTGTATGCCGAGCGCCCTGGCGTTTTGTATGGGACAAATTTGCTTTTATATAAACAGCTGGGTAAAGCTCATCAGGAACGGCTGAGCAAAGGCTTATCTACATTGTTCTATGTGGCTAAAGCTCATCAGAAGCTTTGCAACTTGTTGAAATCTTCTCGGGCACTTTAACAAATGGAATCATGAAGAAAGGCCGCCTGCACGTAGCTGTCGATCGTCCCACTCGCTGCTCCGACTGTTTACAAAGACCGTTGTATACTCGTAAACCTTGTGAGTTTTTGTGTGTTTCTGGGTGTGTGTGTGGGGAAATGAACTCTGTTTCTCTTCGCTGTGGTGCGCACCAACACCACCGTGCATTACCTTCACATAAGCCTTGTGTATATACGGTATCACAAAGCAACACCAGCAAGTACGTGGCGTGGCTTGTCGCGAACGCATCCCGCAACCTTTTTTTCCGGTTACAACAACCAATAATAATGTCACGCGCTCCGACGATCGACCACCCCGTCACGTGAGATCCTCCCAAACCGCCCCCATCAGGCTACGTGCTCGGACGAGAGCTCGCTCACGTGAGCCTCTCTGCTCAGGCGGCCCAGCGGCGACCGTCGACGTCGCGCCTACCGTACGTGCACCGTATGCAGACCGTGGTAATTGAATGCCGTCGCGTTTATCGTGGGCGAGGGTCAAGCTGTCTCTGTGTGCGCAGCACAACGCATCCATCCAGATCCAGTTGCGCATTAAAAATAAAGCGCCATCGGAATCATCATTGAATCTTCCCTCTCGCCCTCCCCTCCCACACGGTGGGCGTCTGGCCTGCTCTGCGAGCCCTCGACCGATCCAGCCAATGGGCGACGCCCACCGGCGCGACCGGCGCTCTCCGGTGCCTTCGGCCAAAAGCGACCGATAACACTCGCTCCCCGACACGCACCCACCACGGCCACGTGACGGTGGCCGTCCGGGCATCTCGCGCGCGGATAAGGCCGTGTGGCTGGCCACGACACCAACCTTCCGTATACTATATATTCACTCACCCCCTCGGGATCCCGAATAATTCGCACCCTCCACGCTGCCTCCCACTTTTTTCAAGGATCCCAAGCGGTGTCCCGTGCATAATCCCCCTCCCCGCACAACAGGGAAGAAATCTTCCGTCAGTCCGCGACACGAGGGTTTACGGGCGAGAAACATGGCTCATCTGCTCCTGGACTGATTGATTGATTGGGTTGCTTGGATGCGAGGCTTGCTTGGGTTTTCTCCGGTTGGTGGGCAGAGACTGAGATCGGGGGGACGATGAGCTTCAGTGTTGCGGGCATGGAGGAGGAGCGGGGCGCGGCGGCGGCGGCGGCGGCCGCGGACGAGATCCGCCGGCTGCCGGCCGAGGTGAACTGGGAGATGCTCGACAAGTCACGCTTCTTCGTCCTGGGCGCCGCGCTCTTCTCGGGCGTCTCCGCGGCGCTGTACCCGGCCGTCGTCGTGAAGACGCATCTGCAGGTGGCGCCGCCCCCGCAGGCGGCCTCCGCGACTGTACGGGCCATCCTCGGCCGCGACGGGCTCCGCGGGTTCTACCGCGGGTTCGGCGCGTCGCTGGCCGGGACCGTGCCCGCGCGCGCGCTCTACATGGCGGCGCTCGAGGCCACCAAGAGCTCCGTCGGATCCGCCGCCGTCAAGTTCGGGCTCTCGGAGCCCACGGCGTCCGCGGTCGCCTCCGCCGCGGGGGGCGTCTCGGCCGCCGTGGCCGCGCAGGTCGTGTGGACCCCCGTCGACGTCATCAGCCAGCGGCTCATGGTCCAGACCTCCGCCAACTGCCGCTACGCCGGCGGCGCGGACGCCTTCCGGAAGATCCTCGTCGCCGACGGCGTCCGTGGCCTCTACCGCGGCTTCGGCCTGTCCATCATCACCTACGCGCCGTCCAACGCGGTGTGGTGGGCGTCCTACGCCATGGCGCAGCGCCTCGCCTGGCGCGTCGTGGGCGCCGACCGCTCCGAGAGCTACCCGGCCCTCATGGCCGTGCAGGGCGCCAGTGCCGCCGTCGCCGGGGGTGCCGCCGCGCTCGTCACCATGCCGCTGGACACCGTCAAGACGCGCCTGCAGGTGATGGAGACCGACGGGGTGGCGGCGCGGCCGACGCTGGGGAGCACCATGCGCGGGCTGCTCAAGGAGGGCGGGTGGGCCGCGTGCTACCGCGGGCTCGGGCCGAGGTGGGGATCCATGTCGCTGTCCGCGGCCACCATGGTCACCACCTACGAGTGCCTCAAGCGGCTCTCCGCCAAGGAGGGCTCCTTTGGCTAGATCGATCCTCCTCGCCTTACCCGTAGCTGCTGCGGCGTTCATCAGGTCGTACTGATCAACCAAATTAGCATGGAAGGGAGATCGATCCGTGAAGGTGCTGCTGGCCCGTTAATTAGTTAGGTTTCTTGTACATATGCTCAACATCTTTCGTTTCAGTTCGTTGATCTGGTGCTATAGAGGGGGATGGCAAAGAAGGCGCACTAGAAGGGGCCGGGTTTTTAATTAGGACGCCAAATTTTGCTAGTTTTTGCCATGGTGGCAATGCTGCTGCTGCTGCTGCTTCCGATGATGATGATGAAAAATTAGCTTAAATGAAACTTGCTATGAACTATCTTCGTGTTCATCTGTATATATGCTACTAGTACCCGCTTTGTTCTATGTCAATGAAAACCTTGTGTGCCTAACTAGTAACTGTGTTTGCTGCATCACTATCACGGCTTCGCTTCTTGGATATGAGGTGACTTGCGGTGCATCTGTTGCCGTTTCTTTTGCACCAGTTTCTTGGTTAGTTCTCTCTCGCGGAGTAGGGCTTAGGACAGTGAGGGATGCAATCTTGCCACTTCGTGAGCTTCCTGTTCACATCGAATTATACGCACCTCAAGTCCAACTCGAACGATGCTACACACAAGACACTAGACGACTCGGGAACAGTTCAAGTTGTATACTGGCCTGCCTTCATGCTTTGCACTGTACTAGTACTACACAAGTTGAAGATTTAAACAGTACTGGCGAGCTTAGTAAAATATGGGTAACAGCAATGCAAGTGGAAAAGGAGGAGCAGCGGAGTGTAGACTTTTCGAGAGCTGTAAATATCAGACGGTAGGTGGTGATGTGTGCGAGACGTGCAATTCTGGATATGATAAGCAGGCAAAGCACATATCAATCCTGCTCCCCTGTTGTGTTGTCTCAAACACACACGGAATTCTCCCCCTCAGTCAGCTCGAAGAATTCTCAAGAAACAAGCCACAGCACAGCAGTGCAAGCGAGACGAGACGATAGCAACAGCACACACAATTCAGAAACAAAAACGGCTCGAGATAATTCGCGTGTCGTGTCCGTCCTGGAGAGAAAATAGCAACTCGCGTGTCAGATCACCGCATGAAGACGACGGACGGGCGGGCGGGTCGCTTTATCGCCGTGGGCCGCGGGGCCATGCTGGGTAGTGTGGCTTTGCCGGCTCGCGTCCACGTCCGGAAAAACGTCCCGGATCGGGTTTGGTAGGTGGTGCCGGCGGGCCCACCCCGGGTACAGAGCGCTTGTCCGCTCTTGACCACAGATCTGGTACGTTCCGGTACAGTGAAATGAATTGGGATGGATGGATGGCTTGATTGATTCCTCCACTGTTGTTTCGCGTGCTCTCGCGCAATCAGGAGTCTGCACGTACACGGTTTTGGCGTTTTCCGCCTTTCTGCCGGCGGCAATCGAGCGTGTTCCAAGGCCGTTTCTGCTAATACAGAATTGTGTGTAAACGGAGCTTGGGCTTGGTGGGTGATGTCCAAGTCCAACCAAGTGGCCCAACTAGGTCCGCTTCACCCAGTTTAATTTGCTAGATACGTGTTTGGTTAGGCTTAACCAAACACCAATTTTTGTACCGTGCTTTCTTGTGCTACGAGGGAAAAGCACGCTCCGAGGTGCTTTCTGGGCTTTCCATCGATCCCACGCCCTTCCTACCCCTACCACTTTGAAGGAATTACACGAAAACTACCATCGTATATATGAGCCATTCCCTGGCCAAAAACGCGCAGCAAACCCGTCCGTACCCCATTCCCCTCCTCCTATCGACAGAAGAGATGGAGCTCCAGGAAACCTAGGTCGCCGCCCTCATGTGCTCCACTTCAGGGTGTAAGTGGGATGCGATGTGGGCGTCCGCGTATGCGCCGCATGTGCCCGCGACGGTTAAGTGGGACGCCGACGGACAGCCCGCTATGCTGATTAGAATTACGCGGCGCCCGCATATGCCCGCGTAGTGCGTACTCCTCGTCCGATGAGTGCACACTCTGCTTTCCAGCTCTGCCCGGTCCGTGCAACCAGCAAGCAGCAGCCTTGTACCTCCGGGAGGTCGGCCGGCACGTGTTATCGTCGCCTGGCCATCTCAAGATCACCCACGAGCACACGGAGGCGTTGCTTATCGGCCTCGCTTTTATCTCGCCACGTGTGGTGTGGATGTAGGGCACGTGAGCCGGGGCCTGGAGCTAGCCGATTGCTTCTACCGATGAAGGCCCGTCGCGTCTTGGCGCGGCAGCTTGCCGAAGCCAGGAGCCCGCGTCTGCATGCAGCAACCGCCGGTATTCATCGCTGATTACGGTTGCTGGTCGTGTGTCTTGAGCTGCTTGTACTTGAGCTGCTAGTTCCAGCCTGTTGCTCTACTTTGAGGGAGATATGTGGGCTAAAGAGAATACCCACTTAATTCCGCAAACACAATTACGATTTCCGCGGACGTCCGCATATAGGGTTTTGTGGGGCGGGCTTTGCGGCGCCGCGGTCCACCCGCGTCCACTTGCACCCTAAGCTCTACTCCGGCGCCGGCTGGCTGGAACAGGCCGCAGCCGGACGTATCCGCCTCTCCGCCCAGCGACACCCTTCTTCCCCCACTGCTCCCCCAATACCTCCCCTCCAGACCCGAGCTGTTGTACCTTCACTTGAGGTCGCCGTCGTCGCCCGACCTAGTCTTTCCCCTCCCGGCACCAGTTAGCTGGAATGGGCCGCTGCCGGACTGAATAGGATCTCCGCCCCGCGTCGCCCTCCTCCCCCGCACTCCCCCACTCCTTCCCTCCAGACCCGACCTGCTCCACATACATCGGAGGCCTCCACCGACCTGGTCCCCTTCTGGCGCTGCCTCGACCTGCTCCACTGGACTGGGTGCTCGCTTCTGCTGTTGGCCTGCTGCTCACTACGGCTGTTGGCCGGCTCCTGCTGCCCGTGACAGACAGTAGAGGTGAAATTTGTTATCTCTCTATGTCTTATTATTTCCAATGTATCTAATTCTTAATTGCTTGATTCTTGTACATATGTATGGATGTTTGATTGGTGTGTTGTATGGAGGGATGTTTGATTGATGTGTTGTATCGATGGATGGTTAGGAAAATTATTTTGTTTCTCTTGTACAAATTTAGAACTTGGGCATGTTTGGATATAGTCTGTACGGGTTGGTGATGACCCACAAGTATAGGGGATCGCAAACATCTTTTGTCCTACCAGCCCGTTTTCAGCAGGCCTCAAGGGAACTACTGGTAGTTAGGTGTTCCTTTCAATAGAACACTGGAGCAAAGCATTAACACTCCGTGAACACATGTGATTCTCACATCCCCTCCGGTTGTCCCAATTTCTGTCACTTCAGGGCCTCGAGTTTCGGACAACAATGTGTGTAAACAACTTGCAGGTATGATCAGCAAACAATAATTATCATCGTGATTCAATAACATGTTCAGATCTGAGATCATGGCACTCGGGCCCAAAGTGGCAAGCATTAAGCATAACAAGTTGCAACAATGACAATAGCGCTAATAGAGGATACTAGGCACCATGCCCTAACAATCACGGCATTATTACATGAACGATCTCATCCAATCCCTACCACCCCCTTCAGCCTACAGCGGGGAATTACTCACACATGGATGTGGGAAACATGGATGGTCGATGGAGAGGCGTTGGTGATGACAATGGCGATGATCTCCTCCACTTCCCCGTCCCGGCAGGGTGCCAGAACAGGAAATTTTGATCCCCGAATCGAGGTTCAGGGTGGCGGCGGCGCTCTGTTGTGTTTCTGTGGAATATGACGAACCCCCTCGTGTTTTAGGGTTGAAGGCTATTTGTAGTCGAAAGGGGAGACCGATGGGGTGTGGGAGTGGCCCACACCACCTGCTGGCGCGGCCTAGGGGGGCGCGCCGGGAGGTGGTTTGGCCACCTCCTGGCCCCTCTCTGGGTCTCCTTCTGGCTCCCGGGGTCTTCTGGTGTTTTAGGGCCAATGGGGTTTTTTCTGGGCAATTTCCCGAAAGTTGATTTTTCTGCACAAAAACGAGACACCAAAGTAATTCTGCTGAAAAAAGCGTTAGTCCGTGTTAGTTGCATTCAAAATACACAAGTTTAGAGGCAAACAATAGGAAAAGTGTTCGGAAAAGGAGATACGTTTTCGACGTATCAACTCGCCCCAAGCTTAGCTTATTTCTTCTCCTCAAGCAATTCAGTGACAACTGAGTGCGATAAAAGACTTTTACGAACATTTGTTTCATATGATGTAAATATACTCACTATATGATCAAATACTTAGTATGCTTATTATAAGATACATGCAAGATACTGTCACTTAATAGCTATGCAAACCATGAGGAGATAACAATATATTAATAATAAACAACATGAATCATAACTATTTGAAAGATTGTAATATTCATAATAGGATCTAATAAAGTGGCATCTCGCTTGCCCTTAAGTGTGGGGCAAAACGTAAATGCCAGGGCTCCTCTGAAGTTCAAGGGAAGACTAGAAGTAAATATATCAAAGAAACAAGTGTCAAGATTATACCACAATCAACCGTGCTTTGGGACAAACACATCACACTAAGAATGACCATTGTGCTCTCAAGGAAGTGTTGTAACATCCCAAGTATGAAAACACCCCTAGAATGTTTGTTTCTTGCTTTAATTAAAGTTTTGCATCATGTCATCATACTCATTGCATTTGTTTCATATTGGTTTGCATCTGTTTTTATTTGTTTTCATAATTGTTTTCAAACAACTTCAAATGCTTTGTTTCATACTTGTTATGTTACAACCTTTTTAAATACAAAGTTCAAATAAAAATAACCAATTGTTTCCATTTATTTTCATAATGTTCAACTATTAAAATCATGGCTTTTAATCAATCACTTAAATTCAAATGTTATTTCACATTCAAATCAAATCCCAAACAGCACCCAATTTGAATTTATGCAAATTACTAAAACATGCTAATCCCTTGTTTTTCAATTAAACCATAAGGTTCAAACCATTAAAATTATGACTTTAATAATTTAATTAATCCAAACATAATTCAGTTGGTTTTTCAAATTCAAATAAAAAACATTCAAACAGTACCCAATTTCAACTTATGAAAAATCAGCAAAATAACCCTAATCATTGTTCTATTTAACTAATAGGGTCCACCCTATTAAAAATGTTGCTTTTAATAATAATCAATTAATAAGCAATTCTTTCAAATATTGAATTAAATCACAAACAGTAATTTAAATTTGAATTTTTGCAAAACCAAAGTTAACATTTGGTTGTGTTTGACCTAAATAGCACACCCAATTTTTTATAGAATTTTTACTAACTCCAAACCTATCCTTCTCTTCCTATTCCATTTCTGCAAAAAAAAAAAATAATAAACAGAATAAAAATTTAAAAAAAGAAAACGCGTGCAGCAGAGAAGAGCAGCCCGCGCGGCCCAGCCCAACTTACCCCCTTTTTCTGGCCCGCGTACCGGTTCGCACCTCCCCCTCCTTCTTCTTTTCGTACGGCGGGGCATCCGCCGGTGCCACGTCGCCGCGGTAGCGCAGCGACGGCCAACAGTGCGCCCGCAGCCCTATATCTACCCCCTAGGTCCCTGGAGAGCTAGCCCTAGCCCCTACTCCCTCCTCCCTCGATCTCCGCCGCCGCTTTCCCTCCCTGCCACCTCCTTCTCCCTCTCTGCAACCACGCCGGCGATCTCCTCTGAATCTTCAATGGCCACCGCCGCCTCGCAACACCACCACCCAACCTAACCACCGAAATCGCACCGCTGTTTCATCCTCTTCCCCGACGACATCTCCGTTGAGCTCGAGAGGGCCCGTAGCCACGCCGCCATCCTCGCCGCTGTCGGCAACTCCCACCTCACCGGAACTCCGTTGACTGAACCCGAGAGGCTCACCGCCGTGCCATCATCCTCATCCCCGTCTGACCGCGGGAATCGCGTCACCTCTTCTCCCTCGACCGTCTGGATCGCCGCCGCCATCCTCCACGTCGCCGCCGTCGTGCTACCACGGGCCTCTGCTCGACTACAGTCGCCGGTGAGCCCACCGTGCCATCCATCTCTCCCCCCTCTGCATCGTGTCCGCAAGCGCGTCTTGCACGCATCCAACACCCACACGCAGCAGCGCAACCACGGCAGCACCACCATCAGCTCGCCGCCGACGTCGCTGTTCTGTCCGGGTTCAGAGAAGGGCGAGTTCTTCAGTTAGAAGTTCAGTTCGTAACTGAACTATTTCCTCTCAGCGTCGCGTATACTAACAAAAGCCGATTCGCAGCGCAGTGGTTCAGTGCGTTGCGCGCGCACTCGAGACCAGGGCTCGATCCCTGGCTCGCGCGAATAAAAGCCAAATTCTTTTGCACTGTGCGGTCAGCTGCTGTGTGTGCCACGCGTGCATCCACGCTGGCCTGGGGCCCTCTGTCAGTGGCATTGGGTAGCCACTGCGGAGTAACAAACGAAATTCGACCTTTTCTGTTTCAAAAATAAATCCTTTTATTAACAGATTGGTCCCTAATTTGGAAATGCAAATAACTTTTGTTTTATAAACTCAAATAATAAAAGTAAAATATGTGCACTGCCCCAAATTAAATTATCTATCCATTTATAACATTTATTTTCTGTTTTGAATTTTCCAAATGCATTTCAAATTTGAATTCAAACAATTCATTTGTAATTTGATAAAATCCATAACTAATTCATACTTAATCCAAATAATGCAAATAAAATATGTTTTCCATGCTATTTCAAACCACCTATTCAAATATAAATTTTGTTTCATGGTTTGAATAATTAATATTGTTTAAATAATTTAAACCTTGTTTAAATCATTTAAATTTGCTAAATTCATAACTTGCTCAAATTAAATTATTTTTGAACATGCAAAATATGTTTTCAAACTAGAAAAATATAAACTTTTCTAATATGAAATTGAATTTATGTTTGGAACAAATAAAATTCAAATATTTTTCAAACTTGTTTTAAATTCATTTAAACTTTGTTTAATCTTGTTTAAGTCATAATAAATTCATCCTAACTCCTTTTTCAATATCTGAAACATGTAATCCAACTAAAATTTTGTATTCTTTTCAAATATGAATTTTTTTATTTATTTTGCACAATTTTAATTAGGTGTAAACAACAACTATTTGTGTAATTCCTTTAAGGAACCAAAAATTCCCTAACTTAATAAATAAATTTCTAAATTGGTAAACCTTATTTCCAATTGGTTCTATTGTTGTTATTTTGTTGTTTTCCTCATCCATGCATCATACTAATCCACTTTCACCTGTTGGTTAATTGGAAAACAATTGTTTCAACCAAAATTCATGGGCTTTTCATATGCAACTCAAAATTGCATGTGGGTCCATTTAATCATGTATTGTTTCCCATGTCAACTATTTTATTTTGATGCATCCATTAAATTGACATGCATCATCCCATGATTGTGCACTATGCCATGATATTGATTGTTTATCTTTCTGCATTGTTTGTTTGCTTTTTCTCGGATAGTCGACGACGTTGAGACCGACGATCCTTACGACACCCCTTCTGAGGATCTAGCTCAGTACCAGGCTGCTGAGTTTGCAGGCAAGTTATCACTCACATGAACCACTGTGTTCCTTTCAACATTGGTTACCGATACTTTCCGTTGTCTATTTTGCTAGCCCTATCTATAGTTGTTTCTGTTACGAACCTATCACATGAATCCCTTAACCCTGATATTGCCTCACCTCCACTCCTACAACCCCATTGTTTGAGCCAGTGTCTTACTAGCATGCTTAGGTTGTTTTGCTCGAGTCTGTTACCCGTTACTTTCTGTTACTATATTGCTATTATGTTCTGGGGGCTCGATGGTAATCAATCAACCTGTTAATAATAATATGCTGATAAGGCACCGGCAGGAGGCCCTGTGTGGTTTTGAGGCCTGCTAGTGTCGACCCTAATAGGAAAAGGGTCTTGTCTACTGATCCATGATGAGCGCACTATCCGCATGTGGGAAGCGTGTATGGGCGCCCCCCTCAATTTGATTCGATTCGCATCTCATCCAAATCGCCTCATTTAGTTCGTGTTTTCCATTTGCCGCATGCATGTTTTTGCGATCCCAGCGCAGGGTGGAACTTTTGTAGTCGGCATATAGGGGGACACGTTCTTAGAGTGCTATGAGGGTCCCCTTTTTTTCGGGGCTCGATTAGCCGTGCGCCCAAGGTGCTTTGGGCTTGATGCGAAGAAGAGTTGAGTTGTGTTGAGTGCCCCGCTTGGTGGGAGGCATCCCATCTGGCGGGTTACTCTTACGTGTACGGCCAAATTGGTGCACCCCTGCGGGGATAAATCTTCTCGAGAAGCCGTGTTTTCCGCGGTTATGGTTGACTTGGTGAAAGTACTGGCTAACAAGTACTCAGAACAACTTACACCTAACTAATGCTACCTGACTAGTAATAGGCTTATGGACACAACAACTTGATCCATTATTCATTAATCCAACTGTGTGAGTTATCCTCGGATTGCTTCTTTGGATAAGGGGCGAGATCCAAGATGAGTTTTGTTTGGTGGTTATAGTTGGTTACGATACGATATCTTATCTTCTTTCTGTTAGCCGGAAGTGGTAGAATCTCTGTAGTTGGTTAGCGCAGCCAGTTGCAGCATCTTTTATATTCCCCTTTCTTCCGTTGAACCCAAGGCATCTGAGCTTGGTGTTGACGGGCTACACTTTGGTGAATTGTGAGTCTTGCTTGCCAGTACGTTTATGTACTGACCCCTTTGGGGCTGTGGTTTCCGCAGACTACGCTTACGAGGATCCCAGTGACGGCTACTACGTGGAGTTTGACGAGGCTGCTGACGAGTAGGTAGCGGACCCGGGCAGGATCCGAGACATCGTGGATGGGCTCCGTTTTCTTTTCATTCCCAGCTTCTTAAGCCTATTTGGATTTGTCTGTACTCAGACCCTTTGAATGCTTCCGCTGAGATATAATGATGTTATGTTTGGACATGTGTCCTCTGGATGATTGTATTTGCTATCTCTGCTCTAGTGAGAGCTATTTGCAACTTATTTCAATCTTTTGTGTCTTAGAGATATGTTGTGCTATCATTCTGTTAAACGCCGTTGACGTACCATGTGTGTATGGTATGAAGTACGTCAATGGTAGTATCCTGATTTCTATGGGATGGTTTACGTAGACGCTGAATAGATAGGGGTTGGTTGTCACACATACGTGTGTTGGCCTACTCGTAAGAGATGCGGGTGCCGGTAAGCCCCGTAATCCAATCCACTACTGTTCAACGGAACTGCGAGTATCCTCTAGAAGTCCGGGTGCGACAAATGGTATCAGAGCCTGTCTTCCTGTAGGATCCCTTTTACTGGTCGCAGTTGAGTCTAGAAACTATTTTGTAGCTATATAGGAAAAATGAAACGTGAGAGTAGGAATTCTGCCATTTTTCTTCTTTCCCCACCCACCCACCCCTTTTCTGGTAAGGAAGTGCAACGTTGTTTTCTCTTCTCATCTAAACTTTCAAGTTAGGTTTTCACGTGTTTTGGGTTCTCCGTAGTACCTCAGGATTTTTGGTCTCGTGTTTCCCGATGTTGCTTCAATATCATGTTCTTTTCAACATCCTTATCGTCCGTTGAAACCTTGTTGTTGCTTTCCACTTCAGTTCTCTACCGGCGTCTAATCTAAACTTCCCCAATCATCTGCAGATGGATCTCAGGTTCTACCTGCAGGTGGTTCGGATGACTCGTTGTGAGAGCACCGCCGGTTATCCGGAGATGCTGAGAGACATGGTCACTTATCTAGGGTTCCGTTGGGCACCAGAGTACCAGGTCTACGAGCAGCAGCGAGAGTTTGACCAGACCTACTACCAGGCTATCGTCTACATTCTGTCAGATGATGGCATGAGCGTTGTCCACCGCTACGAGGCAGTAGGTTCCACAGTGGATATGGCTGTGCAGCTGGCAGCTTATGTGAGTCTCACCGTCCTTCGTGCTGACTACTGGGGATTTGACGATTCTATCTATCGCCACATCCCCCGTGGTTACATCACTTCGGAGGGAGCTCACTTCACTCTCTACGACAACTTGGATGTCTACGAGCATGATAACACCAGGCTGCACACCACCGCTCAGTTTGTGAGGCACAGTGACGCAGTTGCCACCACACTTTCTCAGGAGTTGGCCTCAGTCAGAGAGCAGCTCTACCTTGCTTTGACTCATCTGGCGACGTACACCACAGACTTTGTTGGAGATGAGCGCTTTGCACGTTTCGATCAGCCAGTTGGTCGTCGTCTGCCAGATGCTGGAGGTTACGAGCCGATCAGAGGTCCACTCCTCAACCTCGGTGCTGGTTACAGTGGGATTCCACGCTTTGGAGCACAGGGAGTCGACGCTATGTACTTCACCACACCTAGAGTCGCTCTCAGGCCACGTCAGATCTATGTGGATCGTCGTTCTACCTACTTTCGTGGGCGTGCTCCTCACCGTACCTCTCGTCGTACTACTCACCGCCGTCCTACGTGATGAGCATGGGAGTACCGATGTATCCATTCCTAGCTATGTTTAGTTATCCTTTGGCTTTCGAACCATTTGTGGTGTGTTGGATATTCTGATGTATTTGAACATGTGATGATGTACCTGTTGGTTATCTATTCGTGCGTCGGAATAATCTATCTTTCGGTTACAAGTCTATCCTTTTCTGTTGTTGTGCTAAAATGCATGTCTATTCAGGATGCCGCCAACAAGGAACAACCCGCCTGAGCCACCGCCGATTACGGAGCTGTTGACTCAGATGACCCAGGTCATGGCACAGATGGCCCAGTTCCAGACTAACCAGCACAACAACCAGAATGCTCCACGGGTCAGCATCAAGGAGTTCCTCAGTCTGGGTCCGAGAGCTTTCGTGGCAACACGCGAGCCTCTGGATGCTGATGACTGGATCCGGGAGATGGCCAGGGCTCTAGACATTGCTCACGTTGCTGAGGAAGACAAAGTCAAGTATGCCTCCTACCTACCGAAGGGTCAGGCAGCTACTTGGTGGGAGAACTACCAGACCATGAGAGCTGGCTACCCAATCACCTGGGGCTGTTTCAAGGAAGCTTTTCTGAAGCACCACATCCCAGATGGTCTCATGGAAAGGATGTGTGAGGAGTTTTGCTCTCTCAAGCAGGGCAAGCTGGACGTCATTGGCTATCAGAATGAGTTCAATCGCCTCGCTCGTTACGCTGGTGATGAGGTGTCCACTGAGGCTAAGAAGATGGCAAGGTTCCGCCGAGGTTTTAACCCGGAACTCATGTACGCCCTCACCAACATCAAGACCAAAGACTTCGAGGAGCTCGTTAACACCGCGCTCAATGAAGAAAACGGGCGCAAGGCGTTCGAGGAGTCTCGTAAGCACTCGCGTGAGGGTGGTTACTCCTCCAACATGACCACCCCTCCGCAGAAGCGTCGCATCTGGGTGCCAAATGGTGCTGTCACTCGGGCTCCATATGCCCAAGCTTCTCCAGGCTTTGCTCCCCGCCCACCCAACCCATCTCAGATGCATGGTCAGAGGGTTCCAATGGGGCAGCCAAGGCCAGGTCCTCCTCGTGTCGTCACTTGCTTCAAGTGCAAGGAGACGGGACACTACGCTGACAAGTGCACTCAGAGGCAGCTACCTCCACCTCCTCGCCCCAACACCAACCAGGCAATGGTGCGTGCTCCCCCGGCTAAAGCCTTTAACTCCAACAACAGGCCTGTCGGGAGGACCGCGAGGGTGAATCATATCAAGGCCGACAAAGCTGAGGAAGCTGCTGACGTCGTTCTCGGTATATTACCCGTAAACTCTTTTCCAGCTAAAGTGTTGTTTGATACCGGAGCATCGCATTCTTTTGTGTCAAAGATCTTTGCAACAACGTACAACCTAGTTCTGGTTCCACTAAGCAATCAAATCACTGTTCACTCTCCGGGATCTCAAATGTTGACTTCCAAGATAAGCATGGACAATCAAATCCTAATTGGAGGTCGCATATTCCTTGCTTCACTCATGTTGCTAGGAAATTCTGACATTGATGTCATTCTGGGCATGGATTGGTTGAAGACCAACGAAGCTAAAATTGACTGTGCTCAAAAGTCAATAACCCTATCCCACCCTTCTGGCCAGATAGTCTATTCTCCATATGGATCAAGGTCTATTCAGCTATGCACACTCGATGCAAAACCTCTACCTCTACTCGAAAATGTTCCGGTGGTTTGTGAATTCCCTGACGTCTTCACAGAAGAATTGCCAGGAATGCCTCCGGACAGAGCAGTTGAGTTTGTGATCGAGCTTGAACCAGGTACTGCTCCAATCTCTAAGCATCCATACAAGATAGCTCCTCCTGAACTGAAATTGTTGAAGGAGCAAATCGATATGTACATGGAGAAAGGTTACATTCAGCCTAGTTCTTCGGCTTGGGGTTGCCCAACTCTGTTCGTTGCCAAGAAGGACCAAACAAAGAGACTCGTGGTTGACTATCGTCCTCTCAACGAGAAAACCATCAAAAACAAGTATCCAATTCCTCGTATCGGTGATCTTTTTGATCAACTTGCTGGAGCCTCAATATTATCAAAGTTGGACTTGAGGATGGGTTACCATCAAATAAAGATCAGAAAGGAAGATATTCCAAAAACAGCCTTCACCACTCGGTACGGTCTATATGAATACACCGTCATGTCCTTTGGCCTCACCAATGCACCGGCGACATTCTCTAGACTTATGAATTCTGTCTTCCATGAATACCTCGACAAGTTCGTTGTGGTATATCTCGATGACATTCTGGTCTACTCAAAATCCGAGGAAGAGCATGGAGAACATCTTCGCCTCACTCTCATGAAACTTCGCGAGCATCGTCTATATGCCAAATTCTCCAAATGTGAGTTCTGGATTCCAGAAGTTGCTTACCTTGGTCATATCATCTCTGCCAAAGGCATAGCCATTGATCCAGAAAAGGTTAAAGCAATTGTTGATTGGAAACCTCCTAAGACGGTGAAGCAAGTCAGAAGTTTTCTTGGCTTGGCTAGCTATTGTCGTCGTTTCGTCCAAAACTTCTCCAAGATTGCCAAACCTCTCACTGATCTCACAAAGAAGGACAAGAAGTTCGTTTGGACTCCACAGTGCGAAGAGAGTTTCAATCTCCTGAAGACTAAGCTCACATCTACACCAGTTTTGGTTGGCCCAGATACTACCAAACCTTTCCAGATATTCTACGATGCATCTCTCCAAGGTCTAGGTGCAGTTCTTATGCAAGAACTTCAAGTTGTGGCTTATGCTTCACGTCAGTTGAACCCACATGAGCAAAACTATCCCACACATGACCTAGAACTTGCAGCAGTTGTGTTTGCCCTCAAGAAATGGAGACAATACTTGTTGGGTAACCGCACTGAAATCTTTTCCGATCATAAGAGTCTGAAATACATCTTCACTCAACCAGATCTAAACCTCAGGCAAAGGAGATGGATTGAAAAGATTAAAGACTTTGATCTCACCATTTCTTACACTCCAGGCAAGGCTAATGTCATGGCCGATGCTCTCAGTCGCAAGTCGTATTGCAATAATCTCATGATCATGGAAAGCCAACCTCCACTTCATGAAGAATTCCAGAAGCTGAACCTTGGTCTTGTTCCTCAAGGATATCTTGCAAGCTTGACAGCTAGTCCAACTCTCGAGGACAAGATTCGTTCTGAACAACTTCGTGATGCTGAAAGCAAGAAGATTGTAGAGCACATCAAAGAAGGCAATGATAAATTCAAGTCCTTCTCAATTGATGACAGGGGAACTGTGTTCTTCGAAGGACGCATTGCAGTTCCTCAGATTCAAAGTCTCAAAGATGTCATTCTCAAGGAGGCTCATGAAACTCCTCTCTCCATCCACCCTGGAAGTACAAAGATGTACCAGGATCTCAAGACTCCGTATTGGTGGCCTAGCATGAAACGTGAAATTGCTCAATACGTTTCTGAATGCGACGTTTGTCAACGTGTTAAGGCAGTCCATCAAAAAACAGCCGGTCTACTCAAACCTCTGAAAATTCCTGAGTGGAAGTGGGACATGATTGAAATGGACTTCGTCACTGGTTTTCCAAAGTCCAAGAAGGGCAACGATGCAATCTTCGTTGTCATTGATCGTCTCACTAAAGTAGCTCACTTCTTTGCTGTCAAAGAAACAATCTCAGCAAGCCAGTTAGCAGAGCTCTACACAGCAAAGATTGTTCCTCTGCATGGTGTTCCATTGGAAATAAGCTCAGACTGTGGCTTCTCATTTCTGGAAAAGCTTTCAAGAAGCATTGGGCACCAAACTTCTATTCAGCACAGCTTATCACCCTCAGTCTCAGGGGCAAGTCGAAAGAGTCAATCAGATTCTCGAGGATATGCTCAGAGCATGTGGTCTCTCCTTTGGCATGAAATGGGAGGATTGCCTTCCATATGCTGAATTCTCCTACAACAACAGCTTCCAGGCAAGCCTAGGCATGGCACCATTTGAAGCACTCTATGGCCACAGATGCAGGAGTCCAATCAATTGGTCTGGAGCTGGTGAACGTTCACTCTTAGGCCCTGACATCGTTAAGGAAGCCGAAGAGAAAGTTCGCATCATCCGTGACAATCTCAAGATTGCTCAGTCTCGTCAGAAGAGCTACTATGACAGCAAGCACAGGGACATGGTCTATGCACCTGGTGACAAAGCATATCTCCGTGTAACTCCCCTCAGAGGCACTCATCGTTTTGGTGTGAAAGGAAAGCTTGCACCAAGATACATTGGTCCTTTCAACATTCTCTCAAGGCGGGCGGGAAATGCCTATCGTCTTGAACTTCCAGAAAAACTATCCAAGGTGCACGATGTGTTTCACGTGTCACAGCTCAAGAAGTGTTTCAAAGATCCAGATCATGCAGTTGATCATGATTCTATTGAACTGCAAGATGATCTCTCTTATGAGGAGCACCCAGTTCGTATTCTCGATCAGACCGAGCGTAAGACTCACAACAAGAGAACCAAGTTCTTGAAAGTGCAGTGGTCGCATCATTCCGATAAAGAGGCAACGTGGGAGACCGAAGAGGATCTTCGAAAGAAGTATCCGGACCTTTTCGCTTCTCAGTAAGGAATCTCGGGGCGCGATTCTTTCAAGGGGGGGCGTTTTGTAACATCCCAAGTATGAAAACATCCCTAGAATGTTTGTTTCTTGCTTTAATTAAAGTTTTGCATCATGTCATCATACTCATTGCATTTGTTTCATATTGGTTTGCATCTGTTTTTATTTGTTTTCATAATTGTTTTCAAACAACTTCAAATGCTTTGTTTCATACTTGTTATGTTACAACCTTTTTAAATACAAAGTTCAAATAAAAATAACCAATTGTTTCCATTTATTTCCATAATGTTCAACTATTAAAATCATGGCTTTTAATCAATCACTTAAATTGAAATGTTATTTCACATTCAAATCAAATCCCAAACAGCACCCAATTTGAATTTATGCAAATTACCAAAACATGCTAATCCCTTGTTTTTCAATTAAACCATAAGGTTCAAACCATTAAAATTATGACTTTAATAATTTAATTAATCCAAACTTAATTCAGTTGGTTTTTCAAATTCAAATCAAAAACATTCAAACAGTACACAATTTCAACTTATGAAAAATCAGCAAAATAACCCTAATCATTGTTCTATTTAACCAATAGGGTCCACCCTATTAAAAATGTTGCTTTTAATAATAATCAATTAATAAGCAATTCTTTCAAATATTGAATTAAATCACAAACAGTAATTTAAATTTGAATTTTTGCAAAACCAAAGTTAACATTTGGTTGTGTTTGACCTAAATAGCACACCCAAATTTTTATAGAATTTTTACTAACTCCAAACCTATCCTTCTCTTCCTATTTCATTTCTGCAAAAAAATAATAATAAACAGAATAAAAATTTTAAAAAAGAAAACGCGCGCAGCAGAGAAGAGCAGCCCGCGCGGCCCAGCCCAACTTACCCCTTTTTCTGGCCCGCGTACCGGTTCGCACCTCCCCCTCCTTCTTCTTTTCGTACGGCGGGGCATCCGCCGGTGCCACGTCGCCGCGGTAGCGCAGCGACGGCCAACAGTGCGCCCGCAGCCCTATATCTACCCCCTAGGTCCCTGGAGAGCTAGCCCTAGCCCCTACTCCCTCCTCCCTCGATCTCCGCCGCCGCTTTCCCTCCCTGCCACCTCCTTCTCCCTCTCTGCAACCACGCCGGCGATCTCCTCTGAATCTTCAATGGCCACCGCCGCCTCGCAACACCACCACCCAACCTAACCACCGAAATCGCACCGCCGTTTCATCCTCTTCCCCGACGACATCTCCGTTGAGCTCGAGAGGGCCCGTAGCCACGCCGCCATCCTCGCCGCTGTCGGCAACTCCCACCTCACCGGAAATCCGTTGACTGAACCCGAGAGGCTCACCACCGTTGCCATCATCCTCATCCCCGTCTGACCGCGGGAATCGCGTCACCTCTTCTTCCTCGACCGTCTGGACATCTTCGTGGAGCTCGACGCCGTCTGGATCGCCGCCGCCATCCTCCACGTCGCCGCCGTCGTGCTACCACGGGCCTCTGCTCGACTACAGTCGCCGGTGAGCCCACCGTGCCATCCATCTCTCCCCCCTCTGCATCGTGTCCGCAAGCGCGTCTTGCACGCATCCAACACCCACACGCAGCAGCGCAACCACGACAGCACCACCATCAGCTCGCCGCCGGCGTCGCTGTTCTGTCCGGGTTCAGAGAAGGGTGAGTTCTTCAGTTAGAAGTTCAGTTCATAAATGAACTATTTCCTCTTAGCGTCGCGTATACTAACAAAAGCCGATTCGCAGCACAGTGGTTCAGTGTATTGCGCGTGCACTCGAGACCAGGGCTCGATCCCTGGCTCGCGCGAATAAAAGCCAAATTCTTTTGCACTGTGCGCTGACAGGGTGGCCCCCCCTGTCAGCTGCTGTGTGTGCCACGCGTGCATCCACGCTGGCCTGGGGTCCTCTGTCAGTGGCATTGGGTAGCCACTGCGGAGTAACAAAAGAAATTCGACCTTTTCTGTTTCAAAAATAAATCCTTTTATTAACAGATTGGTCCCTAATTTGGAAATGCAAATAACTTTTGTTTTATAAACTCAAATAATAAAAGTAAAATATGTGCACTGCCCCAAATTAAATTATCTATCCATTTATAACATTTGTTTTCTGTTTTGAATTTTCCAAATGCATTTCAAATTTGAATTCAAACAATTCATTTGTAATTTGATAAAATCCATAACTAATTCATACTTAATCCAAATAATGCAAATAAAATATGTTTTCCATGCTATTTCAAACCACCTATTCAAATATAAATTTTGTTTCATGGTTTGAATAATTAATATTGTTTAAATAATTTAAACCTTGTTTAAATCATTTAAATTTGCTAAATTCATAACTTGCTCAAATTAAATTATTTTTGAACATGCAAAATATGTTTTCAAACTAGAAAAATATAAACTTTTCTAATATGAAATTGAATTTATGTTTGGAACAAATAAAATTCAAATATTTTTCAAACTTGATTTAAATTCATTTAAACTTTGTTTAATCTTGTTTAAGTCATAATAAATTCATCCTAACTCCTTTTTCAATATCTGAAACATGTAATCCAACTAAAATTTTGTATTCTTTTCAAATATGAATTTTGTTATTTATTTTGCACAATTTTAATTAGGTGTAAACAACAACTATTTGTGTAATTCCTTTAAGGAACCAAAAATTCCCTAACTTAATAAATAAATTTCTAAATTGGTAAACCTTATTTCCAATTGGTTCTATTGTTGTTATTTTGTTTTTTTCCTCTTCCATGCATCATACTAATCCACTTTCACCTGTTGGTTAATTGGAAAACAATTGTTTCAACCAAAATTCATGGGCTTTTCATATGCAACTCAAAATTGCATGTGGGTTCATTTAATCATGTATTGTTTCCCATGTCAACTATTTTATTTTGATGCATCCATTAAATTAACATGCATCATCCCATGATTGTGCACTATGCCATGATATTGATTGTTTATCTTTCTGCATTGTTTGTTTGCTTTTTCTCGGATAGTCGACGACATTGAGACCGACGATCCTTACGACACCCCTTCTGAGGATCTAGCTCAGTACCAGGCTGCTGAGTTTGCAGGCAAGTTATCACTCACATGAACCACTGTGTTCCTTTCAACATTGGTTACCGATACTTTCCGTTGTCTATTTTGCTAGCCCTATATATAGTTGTTTCTGTTACGAACCTATCACATGAATCCCTTAACCCTGATATTGCCTCACCTCCACTCCTACAACCCCATTGTTTGAGCCAGTGTCTTACTAGCATGCTTAGGTTGTTTTGCTCGAGTCTGTTACCCGTTACTTTCTGTTACTATATTGCTATTATGTTCTGGGGGCTCGATGTTAATCAATCAACCTGTTAATAATAATATGCTGATAAGGCACCGGCAGGAGGCCCTGTGTGGTTTTGAGGCCTGCTAGTGTCGACTCTAATAGGAAAAGGGTCTTGTCTACTGATCCATGATGAGCGCACTATTCGCATGTGGGAAGCGTGTATGGGCGCCCCCCTCAATTTGATTCGATTCGCATCTCGTCCAAATCGCCTCATTTAGTTCGTGTTTTCCATTTGCCGCATGCATGTTTTTGCGAGCCCAGCGCAGGGTGGAACTTTTGTAGTCGGCATATAGGGGGACACGTTCTTAGAGTGCTATGAGGGTCCCCTTTTCTTCGGGGCTCGATTAGCCGTGCGCCCAAGGTGCTTTGGGCTTGATGCGAAGAAGAGTTGAGTTGTGTTGAGTGCCCCGCTTGGTGGGAGGCATCCCATCTGGCGGGTTACTCTTACGTGTACGGCCAAATTGGTGCACCCCTGCAGGGATAAATCTTCTCGAGAAGCCGTGTTTTCCGCGGTTATGGTTGACTTGTGTGACGCCCCGAGATCGGGCACTATGCAGATTTCAGCATTCCCACCAAAATCCACATAATAACCGATTCCAGGTTGCCACGTCTAATAACATTACAACAGTTCACGAATATTCCACAACTACAACAGAAAAGATGTATACAAGAAGACTCAAACGAGCCAAGGATACAACTGATACAATACAAAGATCCAAATAACAGCGGAAGAAAACAACATAGCGTCCGACTACGGACAAGATACAAATTGGACTAAGAGTCCTGAAGATAACCGAGAGCGTCCAATCCCAGCCCAGGCCAAGCCGGAGGGATTCCCAAGCTAACATCGTCAGACTTCAAACATGTTGACTGCAATGTTGAATATGCAGCCACGAAAGAGATTCGTGGGTCAGTACGGTTAAGTACTGGCAAGTGGATAACCCATACTCACAAGATACCGGCGTAACCAGTGATCACAAGATACAAATACTTTGGGTTAAACAGAAGGGAAAGGATTATTGCAAATAAGCGGCAGCGGGCGGCACTAACCAACTACAGAAACACACTACAACTTCCGGCTAAAAGAGGGGGATAAGATAGCGTATCGTAACCAACTACACTAACCACCAAACAAACCCATCCAATGTTACCCCCTACTAAGGAAGCAACCCAAGGATAACTCACACGGTTGATTAATGATGGATCAAGTTATTGTGTCAATAAGACTATTACTAGTCAAGTTATTATCGTTAGGTGTAAGTTGTCTGAGTACTTGTTAGCCAGTACTTTCACCAAGTCGTCACATAACCGCGGACAACACGGCTTCTCGAGAAGATTTATCCCTGCAGGGTGTGCTCCAGTACCCGTACACACTCAAGCCACCAACTAAAACTCAGGTTGGCTTGACACGACCCAAACCATCTCTACAACCCATCCTAGGAGCCACAGAGCTATAAGGTCCCAGCCACGCAGCCGAATACTCAGCGCAGGTGTGCAAAACTCCCGCAGGACACAACACCCCGGCACTACATGCCTCGCCCTATATGCATCATCATCATCATCATCATCAGTAACCATGGGTGATCAACCCATTATGCAAGGAGCAAATGGAACACCCGAACTAAGTGTGGCTCTTCGGACAAGCTGCAGATCAGGTCTAAGTCGAGGGGGGTCCCATACTACCACCCGGATGCGGTGAGCACGGTCATCATGGATCAGTAGACAAGACCCTTTTCCTAATTAAGTTCGACACTAGCAGGCTTCAAAACCCTAACCCGGGCCTCCTGCCGGTGCCTTAACATCAAATTATTATTACCCAAAACATTAACAAGTTGATTGAATTGAAACCCAGCTATCAACTAAACAGGTGATACGACAAAGGATAACAAGACTCGAGCACAAACAAACCTAAGCATGCAACTACGACACGAGGGCCAACAAGGTAAACAAGCAACAGTTAATAGGAAGTGGAAGGAAAAGGCTATATCATGGCTGCAGGGTAAACATATAATAGGATCGGGACACAATCATCGAAACAACAGGCTAGAATAAGAACAACGGAAAGAATCGGTAACAAGTGATGAAAGGTAGCCATATGGCAGCAAGTGAGTATACTTGCCTGAGATCCAGCAAGTAGAGGTACATCCACAGAACTTGTCGTTGCTCACATCATCTCAACGTCCTATCCGGGAAGAAGCAACGAACCTCAAACAAACACCGGATGCAACAATTACTACTACGGCAAAAGATCCAGCATGATTAAGATATGGATGCATGACAAGTTTAAAGATGCATCAAGATAAACTAGTTGACATGATAACACAATTAAATGGACACATATGAGATTTTGGGTTGCATATGGAAAGCCCATGAATTATAGTTGAAACAATTGTTTTACAGCTAACCAACAGGTGAAAGTGGTTTAGTATGATGCATGGATGAGGAAAACAACAAAATAACAACAATAGAACCAATTGGAAATAGGTTTTACCAAGTTTGGGAAATTATTTATTAAGTTAGGAAATTTGGCTTCTTATGGGAGTTACACAAGAATTTATTGTTTTCACCCATTTTAATTGTTCAAAACAGATAACAAAATTTATATTTGGGTAGAGCATTTAATTTTAATTGGAAAACATATTTTATTTGTTGAAATTGGAATTAAGATGAATTAGTTATTAATTTGACAATTTTAAATGCATTAAATAAGAAACAATTGTTTTCAGCAATTTAAATTATTCAAAACAGCAAACAAAGTTGATATTTGCAAAGTTCATTCAATTTTGCATGGAAACCATATTTTACTTTTCAAATTTGGAGTTAAAATGAATTAGTTATGATTTATGCAATTAAATCAATTTAAATTGAGCCGGAAGCCCAACATCTAATTTAGGAGGTTCGAGTTATTTATCTACCCATCAATATTAAATGTTGTTTAGCACGGAGAAGAAATTATTGAGTGAGCTAAACAAATTAAATGGAATAGGGTACAATCTAAATTAAGTACCCAAACATATTCCATGTTTAGTTATTTAGGTGCACATACATAACACTAGTAAAATGCAAGATAAAAGATGCAAACAAGGGCATGGATGGCAGATTAAAATTCAATGCATTTTTCTGATCCAAATTGGTATTATATACTTTGCATTTGGAGCTATAGTTTGCAAGTTATGAATTAATACATTTGACAAAATAAACAAATAAAAGTATGGCCTAGGATTTGAACTTGAGTCTCACATGTGGCATCTTAGGCTGTAAACCATTCAGCCAATGTGTTGTTTGTGTTGTGATCTGCAACGGGCTCAACAAGAGGTGTGCTTCGGGTGTTAGCTGAACAAATACACAGAAAAGTTCAGGCAGTCAGAACAAAAGAGAATTCCGCCAGCGCTGGGGATTGAACCAGGGACCTTCTATTTGCAATGCGGGTGGCTAGCCACTGGGCCAGTTCCGACTTGTGATTGAATTCGACCCTGACTGAACATGAACAAAATAGCGGCAGGTTCAGATATCTTTAGATGTAAGAAAAAGGATAAAAAGTAGATGCTTCAGGCGGGGATTGAACCCGAGAGCTCCTGCGAAACGTATAAGGTGCACTGCCACTATACTGGATCGGTTGCTTGTAGTGGAATTCGTAACTGGGAAAATAAGAGGCTACTCTCAGCGTAACTGAACTTGACAAAGGAAGTTCCGTTTTGTTTCTTTTGCAGGTTGCCTTCAGAACACCGATCGCAAGGATTGGAGACTCACGCTGCTGATTCAAGGGCGCGTCCTGGAGACCAAGGTGCAGATACAGTTGGGTGTGCATCGGGGTGTTGTGTGTGCAGCACAGGGAGCTCGTACAGTGTCATAAGAGAGGCTCAAGGTCTGAATTTTTCAGCTCGTTCTGTCCATGGCGAACGGACAACTAGCAGAAGGTCACGCCGGTCACATGCTGCAATTGAGAAGGGGACGAGCGGGAATCGGAAGGGCGGCTCACCGTGGTGGTGCTGGGGTAGCCGGACATGTTCGAGGAGGACCGACGGCGACGAATTTCGACGGTAACGGTGGCTGCTTCCGCCACTCCATCTCGGTATGGTACAGAGGATAAGAAATCCGAGAGGTGGGGGGGAGGAAGAGAGGGAATTGGCGGCGGCTGAGGAGGGGAGGGGGAGAAACCTAGGGTTTGGAGGGAGCCTCTAGGGGGAGATAAGGGCGAGGGGGAGTGGTTGAGGTGGGGGGAATCGGTGACAGCGACAACGACCTCTCCCCCCGCGTCCGTACGAGGAAGACGAGCTCGCTGGGCTGCTGGGCTTAGGTGGGCTGAGGAAAAAAAAGGGAGAAAGGCTGGGTTGGCCTCTCTCCTTTTCTTGTGATCTTGTTTTCCTTTTCCTCTCTTTTTTTTTGTAGGAGATAAAGAGAGAGAGAGAGAGAGAGATAGCAATAGGGTGTGGGGGGTTTTATTTTATAATTAAATTTTATTGATTTGCAAACAATGAGTAAAAGCAAGGTTAGTAATGATTTTCAAAATTTGGAAAATTAGTTTGGTTTTAAATGGTTTGTTGGATTTCAACTATTAGTTTGATTTGGAAAAAATTTGGAAAGCAACAAATTTTATTTAATAAACTCAAGCAATTATGCAAACATTAATGAATTTAATAGTTTGCAAGAATTTGATGTTTAAACCACCATTTGATCATGCCCATTATGATTGAAAGGATTTGAAATTTAAGTTGAATTGGAAAGTTACCATTAGGGTTTTCAACAAGAGGGAAAATTTTATTAACAAGAAATTCAACTTCAACTATTGAAAAACAATTGGAGTTGTTTAGGTTGCCATGTTTAATTATAAATTTTGGATATGTTTTTAAAGTTTTAATTGGTTTGAATTTTGGAGTGGTTTGGAAAACATGATGCAATGCTTATGATGCATGTGATGCATGCAAAATAAGAAAAACAACCAACTTCTGTTTAGGGTAACACCCCAGGTGTTACAACTTGGTGAAAGTACTGGCTAACAAGTACTCAGAACAACTTACACCTAACTAATGCTACCTGACTAGTAATAGGCTTATGGACACAGCAACTTGATCCATTATTCATTAATCCAACTGTGTGAGTTATCCTCGGATTGCTTCTTTGGATAAGGGGCGAGATCCAGGATGGTTTTTTTTTTGGTGGTTCTAGTTGGTTACGATACGATATCTTATCTTCTTTCTGTTAGCCGGAAGTGGTAGAATCTCTATAGTTGGTTAGCGCAGCCAGTTGCAGCATCTTTTATATTCCCCTTTCTTCCGTTGAACCCAAGGCATCTAAGCTTGGTGTTGACGGGCTATACTTTGGTGAATTGTGAGTCTTGCTTGCCAGTACGTTTATGTACTGACCCCTTTGGGGCTGTGGTTTCCGCAGACTACGCTTACGAGGATCCCAGTGACGGCTACTACGTGGAGTTTTACGAGGCTGCTGACGAGTAGGTAGCGGACCCGGGCAGGATCCGAGACATCATGGATGGGCTCCGTTTTCTTTTCATTCCCGGCTTCTTAAGCCTATTTGGATTTGTCTGTACTCAGACCCTTTGAATGCTTCCGCTGAGATGTAATGATGTTATGTTGGGACATGTGTCCTCTGGATGATTGTATTTGCTATCTCTGCTCTAGTGAGAGCTATTTGCAACTTATTTCAATCTTTTGTGTCTTAGAGATATGTTGTGCTATCATTCTGTTAAACGCCGTTGACGTACCATGTGTGTATGGTATGAAGTACGTCAATGGTAGTATCCTGATTTCTATGGGATGGTTTACGTAGACGCTGAACAGATAGGGGTTGGTTGTCACACATACGTGTGTTGGCCTACTCGTAAGAGATGTGGGTGCCGGTGAGCCCCGTAATCCAATCCACTACTGTTCAACGGAACTGCGAGTATCCAATAGAAGTCCGGGTGCGACAAGTGCTCAAAGAATAAGATGGAGACTCAACATAAAAGTAAAAGAATGTCCCTTCGCAGAGGGAATCATGGATCACTCATGTGCTAGAGCCTTTTATTTTATTAAACATAGGTATTGAAAACATTTTGAGAGAGGTGTATGCTTATGTCAACGAATGGTAAACAGACAATGCAGTACGTCACAAGCCAACTGGATTCACAAGAGCGGCTCCCATGTGAAGGACTCATCTGGGTAGAAGGTCATCCCTCTTTCTCTTCTGTTTACACAATTATGCTTTGACTGGTAAATCAGGGGCAAAAAGAGTGAAGAGAATGTGTGTGTATTAATTTGGGGCTGGGCACCCCGCTGCCAGCTCTTCTATCATTTGGATAAACGGATAAATCCACTAGTCCAGGGTGTGAAATCCAATCAACAAGTGAGATAAATATTCTCTATTTACGTCCTCATGAGCTAAAACAGGGGCACACAACAGGAATAATTTTTTAGCAGGTTTTAAAGGTAGCACATGAGCGATTTACTTGGAGTGGCTGTTAAATACCACATATAGGTGGGTATGGTGGACACATTTGGCAAACTTTGGTTTTTGGGAGTTGGATGCACGATTATGGCTTATACTCAGTACAGGTGAAGGCTACCAATAGACAGGGAGCGATAATCAAGAGAGCAACAACTATCATAATCATGTTTGCGACAAAGTAAACTTAACTAAGGCACAAAATTGATACTAGAACTCTGAGGCAAAATAAATCATCGAGGCTTATTGACTTTTTGTTTTCAGTCTTAGCATGCGTGAGCATGTGCCAAGTCGATTTAAATGAAACAGTCAGAGGAGGCTACCACAATATCATGTCCTTCTACGAATGGAACAATGCGAAAAAAAATATTTATATGACATGTCATTTACCATTAATAAATTGGAACAAAACATGAGAGATCATGAACTATTAAGCAGCCATTAAGTCACATATATCTTATACGAACAAACTAAGAATGCTCACATATATGGATATATGTACAAAAATGAAAGCAAATAGAGTTCATACCAGCCTCTCACCACAACTTGAATTGTCGTAGATCGTCATTATTGGTCTTCACTTGTGGCTCGAATAATATACAATGAAAATCAAGCTCCAATGGAGTCACGGACGACTGTTGAACTCTACAGCAAACTTTACAAAACCAAAAAAGAACAAAAAATATTTTTGGGGTTTTTTAATTAAAACAAGAACAGAAAGAGAACAAGCGAAAAAAGCAAAATATTTTTGGATTTTTGAATACTAAACCGAAACGAGAAAAGAAAGCAAACCAAATAAAGAAACTGAGAAACAACAGAAATATTTTTTGTCTTTTTGTATTTTGGAAAACAAAAGAAAAACAATAAAAACAAAAGAAATGAAAGCAACAAAAGAAAACGAAAGAAACAAAAATAAGCGAGAGAAAAGAAAACATGGATATACAAAGAACCGACCAAAAGTGATATATAAATGAGTGTGATGTCGGTATACCTCCCCCCAAGCTTAGGCTTTTGGCCTAAGTGGAGATCAATCAAAGCGCGGGAAATATCCCCACTGCGGTGGGTCGTCCCTCGCGTGGTCGTACTCGGGCTCCCAAGAAGAAGATGAAGCAGTTGGCGCATAGTCACACACGGGGTGCTGGTATGGGATCCCCGTTGTGTCATAGGGCTGGACGAAATCTCCATCGTCCCCCTCGTCGGCATCCTCCCCTTGCTGGGGGTGATGCTCAAGGTATGCGTCCAGCTCGCTCTCGGAAAGCTCCCATCCTTGCCTGTTATTAAGATTAAACAAAAGAGGTGTAGGCAAAAGTACTTCCCTAACAGTTTTAACAACTCTCCACCTGGATCGTTTGGAGAAAGTTAATTCAAAAGATAGATTATGTAAATGAGCATGGGTAGAAAGAAATTTATGTTGAACCATGGAAACAAGATCAAGCCTCTCTATAGGAAACTGCAAGTCTGGAGGGTGATGCTTTAAACCATGCAAAGCTAGCAAGCGTGAGGCAATAAGACCTCCAAAAACTCTGCCCTTCTCACGGTTATGTGAGAGACGGTAAGCAATCAAAGCGCCAAAATTATAAGACCTATCACATCTTAAGGCATCTGCAATAAACGCCAAATCATAGACAGATAGCTTGTTGGCAGTTTTTCTAGCTAACACACACTTAGAAATAAAGTAGGCAAACTATCGAATGCTAAGGAGTTGAATTTCACGAATTTTACCACTCTCCCCTATGAAGCTTCTGCTTTGGCAAATCTCTCCATATAAATCATGTAGTGGTTTAGGCTGCCCACTTATCTTCTTACAAAAACCCAACTCAGGTACCTTAATAGCTGCACAAAAATCACTGAAAGGCAGCCTCACAACTTTATTGTAAATTTTATAATGGACCATTGGGTTAGTTGGAGACCATTTAAAACGAAAATCCTGCACCACATACATAGTTAGTTTCACATATTGTATAGGCTCATCCTCAATGAAACGGTCCAAGCCTGCATTAAGCACTAAAGTGTTAAAATCTTGCGAAATTTCCGTAATCCTCATGAATTCCTGACACAGATAGATTGATGGGAACACTCTCTCTTCACGGTGCACGAGCATGACCTCACGCAACTTCAAATCATGTTGGTTTAGTTGATGAACATTGTGCTCCATCTCTGAATTTTTTCAACAATCATAATAAAAATTTATTTCAAGCAACTATAAGGTGGAAACTACCATAGGGACTTATATGAGAGCTAAACATACATCAAAAATATATTATTTATACTCAAAATAAGCATGCAAACTCACATAAGCTTTCACCTATAGTACCAAAATACTCAAGAAATACTTCACTAAACAAAATTCTACTTGGATCACCGGAGGTGTCACATACCGGAGATCAAACACACCAAATATCAGCATAAATGATGGGCTGAAGAAGGAGATCAAAAATCCAGAGGAAGAACACCAAGAACACGAGTTCCAGGAAATGTTTTCAGTTTGGGAGGTGAGAGAGAAGACTTTGGCAGTGGAGAGAGTAAGTGGAGGGCCAGGGGGCCCCACACCATGTGATGGCGTCACCAGGAGGCTGGTCGTGCCACCCTGTGGTGTGCCTGACTGGTGGGTCCTCCTGGGGCCTCCCAGGTGGCTTTCTGAATCATTTTTGACGTAAAATTTATTATAATTTTTCTAGAATTTTTCGAGAAACTTTATTTTTGAGACATTTCCAGAATTTTAATAATTAATAAAAACCGGGAAAAAGAAAGTGAAAAGGTGGAAAACAAAACCAAAACCAGCACCACAGAGGTTCTATGACACTCTAATGAAATAATATCCAAGGAAAACAAAGATGGTAGTGGTGAAAACAAAAGTATGGGTGGTGAAAACATGCATAACCTCAGTAATCAGGGTGAAAACATCAGGAAAACATGCATAAGGATGGTGGAAAACATGATTGTACATAGGTAGAAATTTTATAACAGAATTATGGTGAAAACATAATGGGGAAGGTGAAAACATAGTGAAAACATTGTCCTCTTCATTTAAAATCATTTTGTTAACAAGGGTGATCAAGTCTTGTTACGAGAACAATTTTCATATGAAGCAAAACTTTGCTAATCACTAAATGAGTATGCTACCTCAACCTTCATAGACATAGTCCCAATCATAATGATTTCTTATTCTTTAGATGGCTTTGGAATAGGACAATAAAATTTTCCAATCTTGATGGTCTCAATATTTTCAATGGAATTTAGACCATATTTTCTATCAATCTTCTTGGGAAAATAAACAGTGTGCTCTTTATCATTGACATTAAAAGTAACTTTTCCTTGATTGCAATCAATAACATACCCTGCAGTATTAAGAAAAGGTCTTCCAAGAATAATAGACATATTATCATCTTCGGGCATTTCCAACACAACAAAGTCAGTTAATATCAGACAATTATTAGCAACTTGAACAGGAACATCCTCACATATACCCACAAGAATAGCAGTAGAATTATCAGCCATTTGCAAACATATATCAGTTGGTATCAATTTTTCTAGGAGGAGTCTTTTATAGAGAGTAAAAGGCATAACACTAACTCCAACTCCTAAATCACACAAAGCAGTTCTAACATAACTATTTTTAATAGAACAGGGAATAGTTGGTATACCAGGATCTCCAAGCTTCTCAGAAACCTTGTCATTAAAAGAGTAATTAGCAAGCATAGTGGAAATTTCCTCATTAGGAATCTTCCTTTTGTTAGAGACAATATCTTTCATATATTTTGCATAAGGAGGACATTTAATAGCATCAATTAAAGGAATTTGCAAGAACAAAGGTTTCATCCATTCACAACTTGTTATAATGTTCTTCTTCCTTAGATTTGTGCTTTTTATTAGGAAAAGGCATTGGTTTTTGCACCCAAGGTTCTCTCTCATTACCATGTTTATTAGAAATGAAATCTTCCTTAGTGTACTTTGCAGTTTTAGTTTGCTTTTCAGGTTCAGCTATAGGTTCTTCTTTATCACAAGCATCATTCTTTTCATTACAACTTTCAGTTTCAGCATCAGAGATAGATATACTATTAGGATCTTTAGCAAGTTCAGCGGATTCTACAACAGTTTTATGTTTCTTCTTCGTTTTCTTCTTAGTATGAATAACATTATCATTATTTTGCTGAGAATCTTGTTCAATTCTTTTAGGATGTCCCTCGGGATATAAAGGATCTTGTGTAACAATACCATTTCTAGTTCTTATTTCATAAGCATGTTTTTCTTTAGAAGCATTAACTAGCAAATTTTTTGCACTTTAACAAGTTGATCAATTTGAGTTTGAACCATTTGAAAATGTTTAACAAGCATTTTAACATCATTAGAGTTTCTTTCTATAATACCATGCAAATTATCAATAGCTCTAGAGTTTTCTATAAGGTGTTTTTGCACTCTCATATTAAAATTAGCTTCCTTAATAACATAATTATCAAATTCATCTAAACATTGATCAGGAGGTTTATTATAGGGAATATCTCTACTATCAAAATATTGGAGAGAGTGTACCTCAATGGTGGATGAGTGAGGGATTGGCTTACATAATTCTTCTATAGGTGGAAGATTCTTCACATCTTCATATTTAATACCCCTCTCTTTAAGAGATTTCTTGGCTTCTCTCATCACTTCATCATTTAATTCAATCATTCCCCTCTTCTTGGGTGTTGGTGTTGATACTGGAGTAGGAGTCGGCTCAGGCTCAACCATAGTCCAATCATCATGATTTTGGCTTATTTTAGCCATTAATTCCTCAACTTCTTCTGGAGTTCTTTGCCTGAAAACACAACCAACACAATTATTCAGGTATGTCCTAGATTCAACAGTTAGTCCATTATAGAATATATCAACAAGTTTATTGTTTTCTAGCTTATGCCCGGGTGTAGCCCTAACTAAAGAACAGAACCTTGCCCAAGATACAGGCAATTTCTCTCCTTCCAATTGCTTGAAATTAAATATATTTTGTAAAGCAGCATGTTGAGCACTAGCAGGAAAATATTTCTGAAAGAAAGCATTAACCAAACCAATAGGACTATCAATAGATCCCGGAGACAAATTATTAAACCAAGTTTTAGCTCCATCTTTTAATGAGGAAGGGAATATTTTAGCAACAAAGTAGCTATGTTTCTTAAGATCATCAGAGAATAAACTACTCAAAGAGGAGAGCTCATTCATATGTTTCATAGCACTTTCATTTTTAGTACCACAAAAAGGTTCTTTCTCAACAATAGATATATAAGATAAATCAAGAGAGAAATCATAATCCTTATCCCTAATATTAATAGGACAAGTGGCAAACTTAGCATCAGGAGATAATTTATATTTAACAGCACGACTTTCAATAAGACTCATAACAACATCTTTGTTCTTCATAGCATGTATTTCATCAATAAGATCATCATTAAGATCAATATAGGAATCATCAAAATCATCACTAGGATTCTTTATAAGCTCAGGTGAAACAGCAGGAGTAACAAGATTTTTATTAGGAGTTCCAGTGTTTGCAATATTTTTAGCTTTAGCAATAGTAGCATCTAAGAAAGGCCCGAGAGAACCACTCTCATCAAGAACAGTAGAAGAATCATCAAAAGTATCAGAAGTATTTTTAGATTCAGCAGAAGTAGCATGTGTAGCATGTGCTGGTGTAAGCAGCTTACTCATAACAAACGGTGAATCAAGAGCAATGGAGGTGTTCAGGGTTGTACCTCTTCTTGTAGTGGATGGTAATATAGGAAACTTTCCATCACGAGTCTTACCCATGATGAATGATGGCAGTAAATAATAATACTCTCAAGTGAGCTCGCAAATAAAGCTATGCTCCCCGGCAACGGCGCCAGAAAATAGTCTTGATGACCCACAAGTATAGGGATCGCAACAATCTTCGAGGGAAGTAAAACCCAAATTTATTGATTCGACACAAGGGGAGCCAAAGAATATTTGTGAGCCTTAACAAGTGAGTTGTCAATTCACCTGCACCTGAAAGTACTTTTGTTCGTAGTGGTTTATCAGTAGTAACAGTTTTATAGTAGCAGAAGTAGTGAAATAATAGCAGCAGTGAGATGAAAACAGCAGTAGCAGTAGTGTTTTAAGTAAACAACGGATTAAATATTGTAGGCATAGGGATGGATGAACGGGCGTTGCATAGATAAGATAGTTCATATAATAATCATGACATGGGCATTGCAGATAAATAAGATAAAGCATCCAAGCACTAAGTAACCATAGGCATGTGTTCCGTAAATAGTCGTACATGCTCGCAATGAGAACTTGCACAACATCATTTGTCCTACCAGCCCGTTTTCAGCGGGGCCTCAAGGGAACTATTGGTAATTAAGGTGTTCCTTTTAATAGAACACCGGAGCAAAGCATTAACACTCTGTGAACACATGTGATCCTCACATCACAGTCATCCCCTCTGGTTGTCCCAAATTCTGTCACTTCGGGGCCTCGGGTTCCGGACAACAATGCGTGTAAACAACTTGCAGGTCTGATCAACAAACAATAATTATCATTGTGATTCAATAACATGTTTAGATCTGAGATCATGGCACTCGGGCCCAAAGTGGCAAGCATTAAGCATAACAAGTTGCAACAATGACAATAGCACTAATAGAGGATACTAGGCACTATGCCCTAACAATCACGGCATTATTACATGAACGATCTCATCCAATCCCTACCATACCCTTCAGCCTACAACGGGGAATTACTCACACATGGATGGGGGAAACATGGATGGTCAATGGAGAGGCGTTGGTGATGACGATGGCGATGATCTCCTCCACTTCCTCGTCCCGGCAGGGTGCCAGAACAGGAACTTATGATCCCCGAATCGATGTTCGGGGTGGCGGCGGCGCTCTGTTGTGTTTCTGTGGAATATGATGAACCCCCTTATGTTTTAGGGTTTAAAGCTATTTGTAGTCGAAAGGGAAGACCGAGGGGGTGTGGGAGTGGCCCACACCACCTACTGGCAGGACCTAGGGGGCGCCGGGGGTGGTTTGGCCACCTCCTGGCCCCTCTCCGGGTCTCCTTCTGGCTCCTGGGGTCTTCTGGTGTTTTAGGGCCAATGGGGTCTTTTCTGGGCAATTTCCTGAAAGTTGATTTTTCTGCACAAAAACGAGACACCAAAGTAATTCTGCTGAAAACAGCATTAGTCCGTATTAGTTGCATTCAAAACACACAAATTTAGAGGCAAACGATCGGAAAAGTGTTCGGAAAAGGAGATATGTTTTCGACGTATCAGTTGGATATTGTTGTATTTACTATATTGATTCCACATGGTTGTATATTCTAGCATCCTAGATAAATATTGCTCTACATGGTTTGGATATAGTGTGTTTTTACTCTCATAAATTTCATGTATAATAAATTATGTCGGAATGGCTATAGATGGACAAGGCAAATTGGGATGCATATCACACTAAGGTGTTTTGTGAGATATGTAAGGAAGAAACTCTAAAGAACAATAGGCCACTTGGATGCTTGAATGCTAAAGGATATAAGAACCTTGAAGATAAATTCATTGAATTTACAAAGGTAAGACACACAAAGAAGCAATTTAAGAACAAATGGGACATGTTGGAGAAAGAGTAAACTCAATTCATGGAGTTGAAACTTGCCACAACGGGACTTGGATGGGATGAACAACATTTTGAAGCAGATGATAATTGGTGAGGGATTCATCATAAGGTGAGAGTTTTTGTGATTTATAAAATTTTGTTGTATTCAAGATATATATGTAATGTACTAATTTAATTGCTATTTTTTCAGAATTACCCCAAGCATCCACAGTGGCACCACTTGGGACCTCCTAACTTGAAAGGGATGGAAGTCATGTTTTGTTCAATTCATGTCACCGGAGAAACAACTTCCCTTCCTGGAGAGATATCAAGTAGAGCCGATAATGATGATGGTGGTGGTGGAATGGAGGTAAAGGAAAGTGATGAAGTTGAAGAGCTAACTCCTCCGATTGCATCTAAGAAGAAGAAGAAAGAAGGTAAAAATATTGGGTAAGCGCAAGCCCAAGACAGTGGAAGATGAATAGGAGAAGAACCTTTTTCTCCGTGTGTTCAAACAATAATGTGGTAATATAAATGCAAGAGTGACCGGTGAAGGTACAACCAATCTTATTGAGAAGAGTAATACTCTTACCAAAGCCGAGGTGCTTAATTTGATGGTGGAGTGTGGAGCCGTTGAAGGGACTCCTTTGTTTCACACTGCCACCAAGATTGTTATGAATCCGGCTAATACGTCCATTTTGCATCACTATTTTATATCCTAATTTACTGTTATTTATCGATATTTCATATTTAGAGATGATACTTATGTTATTTCATCTATTTTGCATGTTTTACAATTATTGGAAATTAATTCACCGGGACCAGAAATCTGCTAGAAAAAGCACCGTCGAGATACCCTATTTATGAAGATCATAAGAAGAAGGGAAACATCAGAGAATTCTTAGGACGTCAGATGAGGGAGCCAGCCAGGAGGCGAGCCAGAGGGGGGCCACTAGGGGCTCACACCACCTGGTGGCGCCCCCCCTTGGTCGCACCGCCACGTGGTGTGGACACCCTAGCGCACCACTAGCAGCCCCCTCTCGCGTAGTTCATCCCTAGGGAACCCTAAGACTTGGAGAACCATCGAGGAAATATTCTGCCGCCTCCTCGGGGCAGAAAACAACAGCGAGAGAAAAGCTCTCCGCCAGAGAGAAATCTGTCGGGGAAATTCCTCCCCGGAGAGGGGAAATCATCGCCATCGTCACTTTCATCGCTCCAGGCATCAAAAGATCATCATCGTCATCATCATCATCAGCAGCACCGTCATCCTCACCATCCACCTCCGTCCCGCTGTAACAATTAGGGTTCTATATTGTTGTTCTTCACTAGATCTCTCTCCCGATGTGGATTACTTGTTAGTAGTTGATGCTTACGAGATTTATCGGTGTTTGCACTTTATGACCATATTGTTATTCATCATTATATCACCTCTGGTCATGATCCATATGGTGTCTTGTGAGTAGTTTTTTTAATTTTTTAGGACACGGGAGAAGTCAAGATGTTAGTAGTGGAATTATGTTGAAGTAATATCTAATGGTTTGATATTTGAGTTGTGGTGCTATTCTTCTAGTGGTGTCATGTGAATGTCGACTACATGACACTTTACCTTTATGGTCCTAGAGGGATGCATTGTGTATTTGGCTACTAATTGTGGGGTTGCCAGAGTGACAGAAACCTAAACCTCTGTTAGGAAACTGATGCACGAGGGAGTGTAGGATCCCAGAGTTTAAGGATGTGGTTAGATTTATCTTAATTATTTCTTGTAGTTGCGGATGCTTGCAAGGGGTATAATCACAAGTATGTATTAGTCCTAGTTGGGCGGTGCATTAGAATAGATTCACCCACACAACACATATCAAAACAATAAATATTAATCAACTGTATGAAACGAAAGCGCTTGACGAAGTTCCCATGTGTCCTCGAGAACGTTTGGTAATCATAAGTAAACCAACCGGCGTGCCCTTTTCTCTAAAAAGGATTGGGCCACTCGCTGCAATTATTATTAATGTCTTTTATTTACTCGAATTTTATTTACATGTTATATCAAAAACCACCAAAAACATGTTTGCTAGTGTTTACAATGAATCCTCTATCCAATCTGCTTGTCAACACCTTCTGCTCTTCGTTGGGTTCGACACACTTATTTATCAAAAGTACTATGATACACCGCCTATACTCAGGGGCGGAGCTAGGTTTATTTAGTGGGGTCAATTGACACCGGTGATCTAGAGGAAATCCTTGGTAAATTAGTGAAAAATAATTCATAATTAAAAAATGGCCCCAGTGCAATGGAGACGACCCTGATGCTCTTCTGAGATGGCTCCGCCCCTGCCTATACTTGTGGGTCATCAAGACTATTTTTTGGCGCTGTTTCCATGGACTGAAGCGCTATTGGTAAGTAGAATTGGTAAGAGAATTTTTTACTATGAGTGTTGTTTTTATTTCTGTATGCTGATTTATTTTATTATGGAGAGATTGGTTCCCTATTTAGGACTACTGCTGCTACTGCTAATGTAGTAGATGACCCGTGATACGTCTCCAACGTATCTATAATTTTTGATGCTCCATGATCATATTATGTCAATTGATACTTGTTTTCTCCCTTATTTATAGCATTTTTATACGTTTTCCGGGACTAACCTATTAACAAGAGGCCAAGTGCCAGTTCCCTGTTTTCTGCTGTTTTTTGTTTCAGAAAAGTTGTTCTGGAAACATTCTTAGAATTGGACCCCACAAAGCCCGAAGTGCATATTTTCCTCGGAAGCATCCAGAACACCAAAGAAGAGTCAAAGACGGGCACCAGGGGGCCACACCATAGGGTGGCGCGTCCCCTGGACGTGCCAGCTATGGGTGTGGGGCCCCTGGAGCTCCACCGCCTTTTCCCTTTCGCCTATTTAATCCCCCCGGATGGAAAATCCTAAACACCTGATCAAAAAACCCTTCCGTAGCCGCCGTCACCGTCAACCCTAGATCAGGGGGTTCTGAAGCTGTTTCCGACACCCTTCCGGAGAGGAGATCATCACCGGAGGCTTCTACATCACCATGCCTGCCTCCGGAGTGATGCATGAGTAGTTCATCCTTGGACTGCGGGTTCGTAGCTGTAGCTAAATGGTTGTCTTCTCCTCATATGCCTCCATGTTTAGATCTCATGAGTTGCCTATCATGATCGAGATTGATCTTATGTAATTCTATATGCTGTGTTTGCTGGGATCCGATGAATATTGAACTTATGCCAAGTTGATTATAGTATTTATTTGCATATGCTATTTTTGATCTTGCATGCTTTCCGTTGCTAGTGGTTGCTCTGGCTAAGTAGTTGCTAGTGACTCCAAGAGGGAGTATTTATGCTTGATAGTGGGTTCATGCCTCCTCACCGCCTTGCTCGAGTGACAGAAACGTGAAGGGGGAGGATGTGTTGTTGCCATTAGGGAGAAAACAGCGGTGAGAGTGCCCGCGTGCATAATCATTGCTTACATTACACACTTTGTTTAATGCAGTTATCTGTTGCGTGCAACTTAATACCTAAAGGGGTTTGGATGATAACCAGAGGGTGGATTATTAGTCATAGATGCAAATGGATTTCAGTATATGTATATTGTTGTAATGCCCGCACTAAATATAATAGTAATCATCATGTTATATTATGCACTACGGTGCAACCTCTATTTGTCAATTGCCCAGCTGTAACTTGTTCACCCAACATGCTATCTTTTATGGAGAGACACCACTAGTGAACCTATGAACCCCAGTCCATTTTCCACACTGTTAAACAAACCACAACATTTTACTGCTTTCTTTACTTACTGCAAGCATACATCATTTTCCACACTATACGTCTAATCTTTGTTTTTAGCAAGACCGGTGAAATTGACAACCTCACTGTACTGTTGGGACAAAGTATTTTGGTTGTGTTGTGTGCAGGTTCCACGTTGTTGCTGACACCGCTGAAGCCCCAGCACCACCGTCAGTGGCATAAACCTTCCTAAGATCCTCTTCCTCCTACTGAATTGATAACCTTGGTTCTTAACTGAGGGAAATTCTTGCTGCTTGCTCATCACACCCTCCTCCTGGGGTTTCCAACAGACCATCAAAGGGCATCAACCCACTATGTGCTTAATTGGATACTTTTAAAATACCTATGAAAATTGTTGAAAGTATTATGGATAGCTGCTATTTTGCAGATGGAACTGTCCATCCCGGTGATCATTTACTCTTCATACATGAATTATGAGAGTTATTCAGGTGTGCATGTATTACAATGGACCAATTTAAGAGGAAATTATTCTCTTTATCACTGAAAGGTAGAGCTGCGGAATGGTTTAAAATGCTGAAGAATGGTCGATCTATTAGATGGGAGGAAATTGTACCTTTCTTTTATTCTAAATTCCATCCTCCCAATGAGATTCATAAGGATCGGAATAAAATTAGATAATTTCTAGCCTCGTGATGGAGAGAGTATTGCCCAAGCGTGGGGGGAGATTGAAGTTATTAATGCTCAAATGTACCATTCATGAGCTCTCTAGTAATATTGTTATTAATAATTTCTATGCAAGGATTTCTCTTCATGATAAAGATTTATTGGATGCTTGTTGTTCTGGATCATTTACACGTATGAAATGAGAAGCTAAATGGGATCTTCTTGACCGTATTCAAGAAAATACTGAAGGATGGGAGAATGACAAAGGTATAGAGTCAAGTATAAATTATGATTATGAATGCATTAAATCTTTTATGGGAACCAATGATTTTTATAATGTTAGTGATTTTTGTGGTCTTGACTCCCAAATCTTTGCAAACTGTTTTAAGGCCTTTGCCTCCTATCTTGGTATTCACAAAAAGGAGTGGAACAAGTACTATCCACCTTATAAAGATACTGTTAATTGTGTTCTTGCTGGAAACATAGAAGTTCATACTATTAATCATGTTGTGTCTGAACCTTATATCAAGAAAATGTATTTCCTTGCCAAGGTAAAGGAACATTCTATTGTAGCTAGCGTGGTTAACAAATGTACAAACAAATCTATAGAGCCTGATGAACAAATAACTGTTGAACCTACAGTGGCAATAGTTAAAGACCTTTTCTCTGAAAATATAGAAGATGGACACATTATCTTCTGTGAGGATGCTTCTAATATTGTCTAACATATTTATTTTTAATAGAACAAGGGATAGTAGGAATACCAGGATCTCCAAGCTTCTTTGGAACCTTGCCATTGAAAGAGTAATTAGCAAGCATAGTGGAAATTTCCTCATTAGGAATTTTCCTTTTGTTGGGGACAATATCGTTCATATATTTAGAATAAGGAGGCAATTTAATAGCATCAGTAAAACGGATTTGCAAAAACAAGGTTTCATCCACTCACAAAACTTGTTATAATGTTCTTCTCCCTTTTATTTGTGTTTCGTATTAGGAAAAGGCATTGCTTTTTGTACCCAAGGCTCTCTTTCATTACCATGTTTATTAGCAATGAAATCCTCTTTAATATACTTTGTCGTTTTAGTTTGCTTTTCAGGTTCAGCTAAAGGTTCTTCTTTATCAGAAGCATCACTTTTATCATTACCACTTTTAGTTTCAGCATCAGAAATAGATATACTATGAGGATCTTTAGCAGGTTCAGGACATTCTACAACATTTTTATGTCTCTTCTTCTTTTTCTTAGAAGGAGAACTATTGTTTTTAGGGTGCTGAGAATCTTGTTCAATTCTTTTAGGATGTCCTTCAGCATACAAGGGGTCCTGAGTAGAAACACCACTTCTAGTAATTATTTCACAAACATGTTTATCTCTAGAAGCATTAGCTAGCATGTCTTTTTGCACTTTAGTAAGTTGATCAATTTGAGTTTGAACCATTTAAAAATGTTTAACAAGCATTTAAACATCATCATAGGTTCTTTTAATAATACCATGCAAATTATCAATAGCTCTAGAGTTTTCCATAAGGTGATTTTGCACTTTCATATTAAAGTTGTCTTGCTTAACAACATAATTATCAAATTCATCTAAGCATTGATCAGGTGGTTTAGAGTAAGGAATATCTCTATTATCAAAGTTTTGGAGAGAGTGTACCTCAATAGTTGATGGATGAGGAATAGGCTTACATAATTCTTCTATAGGAGGTAAATTCTTCACATCTTCAGATTTAATACCCCTCTATTTAAGAGATTTCTTGGCTTCCTTCATCACTTCATCATTTAATTTAACCATCCCTCTCTTCTTGGGTGTTGGTATTGGTATTGGCTCTTGTGTAGGTGTAGGCTCAGGTATATTCCAATCATCATTATTTTTGGCTATTTTAGCCATTAATTCCTCAGCTTCTTCTGGAGTTCTTTTCCTGAAAACACAACCAGCACAACTATCCAGGTATGTCCTAGATTCAACAGTTAGTCCATTATAAAATATATCTAGGAGCTCATTTTTTAGGTAATGAATATCCGGGGCTACCTCTTATCAAAGAACAAAACCTTGTCCAAGATTCGGGTAATTTTTCTCCTTCAATTTGCTGAAAGTTAAAGATGTCCTGCACAACAACGTGTTGGGCACTTGCAGGAAATTATTTTTGAAAGAAAGCATTAACCAAATCCATAGGATCAGTAATACACATAGGTGACAGATTGTTAAACCAAAATTTAGCTTCATCTTTCAATGAGAAAGGGAAGATCTTGGTAAAAAAAATAAGTACGCAGCTTAGTATCATCAGAAAATAAACTACTCAAAGATGAAAACGCATTCATGTGTTCCATAGCACTTTTACTTTCAGTTCCACAAAAAGGTTCCTTCTCAACAATAGATATATAAGATAAATCTAAAGAGAAATCATAATCCTTGTCTACAATGTGTATGGGAGATGTGGCAAACTTAGCATCAAGAGAAGATTTATATTTCACAGCATGTCTTGCAGAAGACTCTTAAGAGCACTTGCACCAGTATTAGCACGAGCTTCTTCAATAAAATCATCATTAAGTTCAATACAGGTTTCATCAGGATCATCAATAAGCTTAGTTGAATTAATAGGTGTACCAATATTTTCAACAGAAATTTCTGCATTTTTAATTTGTTTGGATCTAGCAATAGTAGCATCTAGGAAAGGACCTACAGAACTAGTATCATCAAGCACAGTAGAAGCATCATCAAAAGTATTAGAAACATTCTCAGAATCAGCAGAAGTAACAGTACGTGTAGCATGTGGTGGAGTAAGAAGCTTACTCATAACAGACGGTGAATCAAGAGCAACAGAGGTGTTCAGAGTTGTACCTCTTCTTGTAGTGGATGGTAATATAGGAACTTTTCCATCACGAGTCTTTCCCATGATGAATGGCTTGCAGCAAAAAATATCATGATCAAGTGAGAAAATAAATAAAGCTATGCTACCCGGCAACGGCGCCAGAAAATAGTCTTGATGACCCACAAGTATAGGGGATCGCAATAGTCTTCGAGGGAAGTAAAACCCAAATTTATTGATTCGACACAAGGGGATCCAAAGAATATTTATATGCCTTATAAACTTAGTTGTCAATTCAGCTGCACCTGAAACTAGACTTGCTCGCAAAAATTTATCAGTGGTAACAATTTTATAGCAGAAGTAGAAATAAAATAACAGTAGTAGTAAAATAGTAACAACAGTAGCAATCGTGGAAAATAGAAGGATGGGAAGTACCGTAGGCATAGAGGGAATGGATGGACGGGCGTTGCATGGATAACATAGGTCATGTAATAATAATAACTTGGGCATTGCAGATAATAATATAAGCATCAAACATGTAGGCAAACCAGAGGCATGTGTTCCAATATAGTCATACGTGCTCGCAATGAGAAACTTGCACAACATCTTTTGTCCTACCAACCCATGGCAGCGGGGCCTCTAGAGAAACTACTGGTAATTAAGGTGCTCCTTTTAATAAAACACCGAAGCAAAGCATTAACACTCTATGAACTCACGTGATCCTCACATGACAACCAGCCCCTCCGGTTGTCCCAATTTCTATCACTTTGGGGCCTCGGGTTCCAGATAATGACATGTGTAAAACAACTTGCAGATATGATCAAGAAACATAATTATACTCATGAAACAATAACATGTTCAGATCTAAGATCATGGCACTCGGGCCCTAGTGACAAGCATTAAGGATAACAAGTTGCAACAACGGTAGAAAACACTAACGATGGATACAAGGCACTATGCCCTAACAATCTGGCATTATTACATGATCAATCTCATCCAATCCCTTCCACCCCTCTCATCCTACAGCGGTGTTTACTCACGCATGGACTAGGGAATCATGGATGGTTGATGGAGAAGAGGTGGCGGTGTCGATGGCGATGATCTCCTTCGAATCCCCGTCCCGTCAGGGCGCCAGAACAGGAACGTCTGATCCCCGAACCGAGTTTCGAGGTGGCGGCGGCGCTCTGTTATGTTTCTGTGGAATATGACGACCCCCTCGCATTTTAGGTTTACGGGGCATATGTAGTCGAAAGGGGAGTCTGAGGGGGTGAGGGAGTGGCCCACACCACCTGGCGGCGCGGCCAAGGGGCGCGCCAGGGGTGGTGTGGCACCCTCCTGGCTCCTCTCCTGGCCCCCTTCTGGCTCCCGGGGTCTTCTGGTGTTTTAGGACCAATGGGATATTTTCTGGGCAATTTCCCGAAAGTTGATTTTTCTGCACAAAAACAAGACACCAAGGTAATTCTGCTGAAAACAATGTTAGTCCGTGTTAGTGGTATCCAAAACTCACAAGTTTAGAGGAAAACAATAAGAAAAGTGTTCAAAAAAGGAGATACGTTTTGGACGTATCAGCATCCCAAAGAGTTGCTTCTCAAGTTGCAAAAAGAAGATGATCGGGATCCTAAAGGAGAAGGGTGTCTGGAAGCCAGGATGGAAGAGGTAGAACAAGAAGTCTTTAGGTACAAGAAGATGGCGGAACGTGAATTGGACATCATCCATAGAATAAGTGCAGAACTGATTGCCGAGCACAAGAAGGAGACTACCAAGATTTGGGAGGAAATCTTCTCGCTCCATGAGGCCACCAATAAGTTACAAGCACAACTCTACGACATGCAGAATCAAAACTGTGAGTATGAGATCAGGTTTAAACGTATAAGTTCTGCTGCAAGTTTTAGGACACCAGAGACCAAGTCATCATTTTTTGATGGAGAGCCTTGATACGTCTCAAACATATCTATAATTTCTGATGTTCCATGTTGTTGTCATGCCATATGCTACATGTTTCCTATACACTTTATGTATTTTTTATGGATTTTCTGGGACTAACATATTGACAAGATGCCACAAAGCCAGTTCCTATTTTCTTCTGTTTTAGGTTTCAGAAATGTTGTTCTTGAAATATTCTCGGAATTGGATGAAACAAAATCCCAGGGTCTTAGAAGTTTGTCACGTACCGACATCCCCCCTTGGTCGCGCCACCAGGTGGTGTGCCCCCCCTGGCCACCCACCGACATCGCCCTCTCGCATATTTAATCTCCTCCACGGGTTAACCCTAAATACCCGAGCTTTTTTCCACCAAATGTTCCATAGCCGCCGTCATCGTCAACCCTAGTTCGGAGGGTTCTGAAGCTCTCCCCGGCTCCCTGCTGGGAGGGGGAATCATCACCAGAGGGCTCTTCATCACCATGCCTGCATCCGGAGTGATGCGTGAGTAGTTCATCCTTAGACTACGGGTCCATAGCAGTAGCGAGATGGCTCTTCTCTCCTCTTTATGCCTCATGTTTAGATCTTGTGAGCTGCCTAACATGAACAAGATCATCTTATTGTAATGCTACATGTTGTGTTTGCTGGGATCCGATGAATATTGAATGCCATGTCCAATGATTATCAATCTATCATGTTTATCTTATTTATGATCTTGCATGCTCTCCGTTATTAGTAGATGCTCTGGCCAAGTTGATTCTTTTAACTCCAAGAGGGGGTATTTATGCTCGATAGTGGGTTCATGCCTCCCTTTCACTCACGCTCGAGTGACGGAAACGTAACGGGTGGGGGATGTGTTGTTTCCATTAGGGAGAAAACAACGATGTTTACATTGTTTACATTACACACTTTGCTTAATGCAATTATCTGTTGCTTGCAACTTAATACCCTAGGTTTGATTGGATTACACTCCGAGGGTGGATTATTAGTCATCGATGCAGTTGGATAACTGATAAGGGGTGGCCCAATCTTCTCAGTGAACTCACATATAACTTCAATATGATAACTAGTGCACCACTAAGAACTCTCCCGGCTGATCCCTAATGCCAATGCAAAAGATAGCAACCCCAAGGATATTCTCAAGTCCACACTCTTGCACAAGTAATAAACCGACTACAAGTGGTCTTGTACCTTCTTGTTCCCAGTGGAACAACATGTAACACGTAAAGTTTGCAGATGAACTTCCAGATGAAGGCTTACAAGATGTTTCAATCTAGAGGTCTAGGGTTTAATGTTTTAACGTAGTCTAAGGAGCTATGGCTCGGATCCTATCTATTTAAGAGAGGGGGTGCGGTCACAAGGGGGTATCCTTGCGCAAGCACCAAACCTACTCGACCTAGGACTCTTGGTTTGGGGGGAACACAACCCAAACCGACTCACAATGGATACAAATCGACCCACCATGATGGGGTGCGGCCAAGATGGTATACAAACCATACCTAACATTGTTAGGATTTCTACTAAGTGCATTTGACCTTGTGGAGGCACCATACCCTTGTCATCATCATAATAACAATTGTTACTATGCATAACAATTGTTATTTCTTGTTTTCTCCATGCTAGCACTTGTTCTCCATCTCCTCTTCTAGTCCATCTTCATCCTTGTGTATCTCCTCTCCATGATCTCATCCATTCATGCTTGTGTTATCAATAAACCTGAGAATACGTAAGTGCATGGATTTAGGTAGTATAAAGTTCTCACAATTATAAACATTATACTCAAGTAGGAGTGAATTCACCTGTTGTTGTAATAGCTTGGTTCTTGATCTTGTCATTGGACCAATCCTTACTTCATTATCTTGTATTGGAGCATCCTCATGTGTAACAATAGGTGAAGAGCTAGGGATGTCCTCATCATCCTCCCCCTATTGAAAAGGCATCGACCTCGATGCTAAATCATCTCCATGGTAAGGTGTCAAATCAGCCACATTAAAAGAATTGCTAACACCAAACTCATCAATTGGGAGGTCAATCTTGTATGCATTATCATTGATCCTTGAAATAAATTTATAAGGACCAGCACCTCTAGGCATCAATTTTGATTTTCTCAATGTGGGAAATCTATCTTTATCTAAAGTGCACCCACACCATGTCTCCTGGACGAAATATGACTTCTTTCCTCTTCTTGTTTACTCTTTCAGCCACATGTCTTCCTTTCTTCTCAATTGCATGTTTTGTTTTCTCATGAATCTTCTTCACAGAATCAACCCTCTTTGATGCCTCCATATTAATTCTCTCTTGTGTAGGAAGTTGTAATAAATCAAGAGGAGTAGTAGGCTTGAAACCATAAACCACCTCAAAAGGACATAATTGAGTAGTTGAATGCACAACTCTATTATATGCAAATTCCACATGGGGCAAACAGTCCTCCCACTCCTTCAAATTTTTCTTGATCATGCTTCTCAATAATGTGGACAATGTTCTATTAACCACCTCGGTTTGGCCATCAGTTTGGGGGTGGCAAGCAGTGGAAAATAATAATTTGGTTCCAAGCTTACCCCGAAGTGTCTTCCAAAAGTAACTCATGAACTTGACATCTCTATCTGAAACAATAGTTCTGGGCACTCCATGTAATCTCACAATTTCTCTAAAGAATAAATTTGCAATGTGAGAAGCATCATCACTCTTGTGGAAAGAAATGAAGTGAGCCATCTTTGAAAATCTGTCCACAAACACAAAGATAGAATCATGTCCTATTTTTGTCCTTGGCAAGCCCAAAACGAAATCCATACTTATATCCTCCCATGGTGCACTAGGTGATGGTAATGGAGTGTACAACCCGTGGGGTTTTAGCTTAGACTTGGACTTGTTGCAAGTAATGCATCTTTGCACCAATCTATACACATCTCTTCTCATATGTGCCCAATAGAAATTTTCAGCCATCATAAGCAATGTCTTCTCTCTTCCAAACTGTCCGATTAATCCTCCACTATGAGATTCCTGTATTAAGAATAAACGCAAAGAACACTCGGGAATACATAATTTGTTAGCTCTAAACAAGTATCCATCATGTATATGAAATTTATCCCATGCCTTAACATTAGTACATTTATTAAATGGCATAGAAAATTCATTATCTTCATCATATAAATCTCTAATACCCTCCAAACCCGAAACCTTAATCTCCAAATTTGAGAGTAACATATTCTTTCTTGACAAAGCATCAGCAACTACATTTTCCAATCCTTTTTTATGTTTAATTATGTATGGAAAAGATTCAATAAACTCAACCCATTTGGCATGTCTTTTATTCAAATTTTGTTTGGCACTTTAAGAATTTTAATGCCTCATGATCACTATGTATAATAAATTACTTAGGCCATAAATAATGTTTCCACACCTCTAAAACTCTCACAAGTGCATATAATTCTTTATCATAAATAGAATAATTCAATTGTGCACCATTTAATTTTTCAGAAAAATAGGCAATAGGTTTCTTTTCTTGCATTACCACACCTCCAATACCTATGTCACTAGCATCACACCCAATCTCAAATTGTTTATCAAAATTTGGTAGCATTAATAGTGGGGCCGAAATCAACTTCTCTTTCAAAGTATCAAAAGCAATGTCTTGAGCCACACCCCACTCGAAATCAACTCCCTTTTTAGTTAGATCATTTAATGGAGCAGAATTAGTACTAAAATTAGGCACAAATCTTCTATAGAAACTAGCAAGCCCATTAAAACTTCTAACTTGACTCAGATTAGTTGGAATTGGCCAATTTCGAATTGCCTCAATTTTTGATGTATCAACTTCAATCCCATGTTTAGAAACGACATATCCCAAAAAGATGACCTTATCTTTGCAAAAAGTGCACTTCTCAAGATTACCATACAATTTATTTTCTCTTAGAACTTGCAAAACTTGTCTAATATGATTAATATGATCATGTTCATTGTGGCTATATATGAGAATATCATCAAAATAAACTACCACAAATCTACCAATAAAATATCTCAAAATATGGTCCATTAGTCTCATGAAAGTACTAGGTGCATTAGTTAAACCAAAAGGCATCACTAACCATTCATATCAACCAAATTTAATTTTAAATGCAGTTTTCCATTCATCTCCCTCTTTCATTCTTATTTGATGGTATCCACTACGCAAATCAATTTTAGAGAAAAGAGTAGCACCACTTAATTCATCTAACATGTCATCTAAACGTGGTATAGGATGACGATAACGAATAGTGATGTTATTAATTGCTCTACAATCTACACACATGCGGCAAGTACCATCTTTCTTAGGAACCAAAATAACGGGAACGGCACAAGGAGAAAGACTAACTCGAATATAACCTTTATCTAGTAGCTCTTGCACTTGCCTTTGTATCTCCTTTGTCTCTTGTGGATTGGTTCTATAAGGGGCTCGGTTTGGCAAAGATGCTCCAGGAATTAAATCAATTTGATGCTCAATCCCTCTCAATGGTGGCAATCCCGAGGGAATATCTCCTGGAAAAACATCATCAAAATCCTGCAACACATGAGAAACACCAAGAGGAATAGGGGTCATATCATTAGAAACCAAAATCTCTCCCTTGTGAATAAGCACAATAGGGACTAATGTAGGATCATCCCTAAATTCCCTCAAATCCTCTTTGGTGGCTAACATGCATAATAGGTTCTCTCTCTTTTTACCACTCGAATTCGTTTGACTACCACTCCCCAAGGCTTGTGAATTTTGTTTTCCCTCATCTCTCTCTCTCTTTCTTTTTCAACTCTCACATCTATTTTGGATTGGGACTCATTTACAATTTGGTGTGGAGTCATAGTCCTCAAAATAATAGTCTTCCCATGATGATGCAACTCATAAGTATTTGCTCTTCCTTCATGCTTCACACTTCTATCAAATTGCCATGGTCTCCCCAATAATAAGTGGCAAACTGTCATAGGAACCACATCAAACTCAATAGTATCCTTATAAGGACCAATCTGAAATTCCACACGCACCATATGGGTCACCTTCATTTGTACCAAGCTACTCAACCATTGTATATGATAAGGACAAGGGTGTGGTAAATATTTCAGATTTAGCTTTGCACATAGATCTTTGCTAGCCAAATTCCTGCAACTCCCTCCATCAATAATGACTTTGCAAGCCATATTAGGACCAATAACAGCCTTTGTTTGAAACAAATTGCACCTTTGATTTTCAAGACTAGGAATAACACTCAATGATGGTTGTGTGCAAATAATAGATGGCATAGTGGTAGCATAGGCATCCAATGGAGTATCACTCAAATAGCCATCATCATCATCATTATCATTAGGATCAACATCATCACCTGTCTCATCCTCATTGTTCTCATTGATAATCATCACCTTTGTATTTGGACAATCCCTCTTGAAGTGCCCCTTTCCTCCACATGTATGACATGTAATATCTCTATTTCTTGTAGTAGAAGCACTTGAACCCGTGGTACTAGGAGCTGGTTGTGATGATTTTCTAGTAATAGAAGAAGTGGGCTCGGCCTTGGATGATGATGTACCTCGAATAGCTGAAGTTGGAGGTGGTGGAGTAGGCATAGTAGATGATCTCAAAGGAAACCTTGCTCTTGTTCTTGAAGTAATTTTTTCCTCCTCAATAATATGTGCTTCAGCCTCCCTAGCATTATGTAGTAATTCATGCATATCATGATATTGGTGATGCCTAACAATGCCCTTGATTTTATAATTCAAACCTGAAAGAAACCTTTGCATTGTTTGCTCCAATTGCTCTATCACGCGTGCCCTTTGCATGATTAATTCCATCTCTTGACAATAAGCATCAACAGTCATAGTACCTTGCCTCAATTGTTGCAATTGATCAAATTGTTGCCTTATGTAATTGGGTGGTACAAATCTGTCCCTCATGACTCTCTTCATGGTGTTCCAAGTAATAATGGGAAATTCACCATCTTCTTGTCTCTTTCTCACAGTAGTATCCCACCATCTAAGAGCATATCCATCAAACTCAGAAGATGCCAATTTGAATTTTCTATCCTCAATATACTCATGCAATCTCCATAGCTTCTCAATTTTCAGTTCCCATAGCAAATATTCCTCCACATCCATAGTGTCAAAGCTGAAAGATGGTATAGAAAATTTGGGCTTACCCAAACCATCATCCTCTCTATGATTTGCAGGAACAACATTGAGGGGCACTCTCCTAGCTTGGCCTAGATATCCTCCACGGCCTCTCTCTCCTCTAGCTCCACGGCCATGAACAGGATCCACCTCATCATTGACTTCAAAACCATTATTTGCATCACTATGGACACTAGCATTGTCATCATCAATAGGTGGTAATCTTGCTTGAATCAATGTTTGAAGACCAGCAAGAGTAGTAGTCAATGTAGCAAGAGAATCTTGAATTGTTTGTACTTGCACATTGTTGTTTTTGGCCAATTTATGTGTCTCCTCCATCTTGGTTTCCATTGCTTGGAAAGCTTTATATAAAGGATCACATGCATCACCCACATATTCCTTGAGATCTTTATGATTGTCTCTCATTTGATTTGTCAATAAATCTCTTAGGGCCTCATACTCCCTCCAATTTACTCCCTCCTTATGGTCCTTCTTTTGCTGCACAAGGTCATCACTAGAAAGATCCATTAGTAGGTTAGTGAAATAGAAACAAGTATAGGTTGTGGTGTTCTCTCACAACTCACTCAAAATCTAGCAAGACAATAGGTTATCTTACCCTTCCAAAGTGAATAGAAATACTTACCACAAGTAGAGGCAATTAATGTACTTTGATGTGAAGAAGAGAATACCCAGGTTTTTAACTCTCACAAAAGCAAACAAGGTTATTTAGTGGGGCTTGGTATGGATACCTAACAATCACCAAAGTAACAAGTCCTATTTTCTGTCTTTGTGAAGATGTAAAAATACCCAAGGAAACTCACACAATAATGGAGACAAATGTGGCAAAGCAAATATATGGATGAGATTTTGCAATGCACTAGAAAGTCACTAGCTAAGATCTTAATTGACAGGCACAAGATTGCTCAATGAAAAACCAAGTGTCACAATGGCAAGCTCAACTAATAAACAACAGTATCAATATGGCCTCTTTGCAATTTTCTGTTTTTCTCTTTTCTCTTTTTTTATACTTTTACTCTTTTTCTATTTTTTGTATTTTTCTAATGGCCTTAAACACAACTAGGAGCAATATGAACCAATAAACAAGTGAACACAATGGTGGTGATGAAAAATGAGCAACCTGTCAGAGCACAAAATAGCTATACTTGTGGGCAAGTTCCTATTAAAATGATGTAGAAAGGCTGTGGCTATGGTTCACAAAGTATGGATGTATTGGTCCTAGTGATAAAAACAGGAAATAACAAAGCAAAACAGAGAAAAACTAAGTAAAAACAGCTCACAAAGCTCACGGCAGAAATTTTCAGCAGACGGCAGCAAAAACGGCTCAATTTCCTGCCACGGCAGCGCGCGCGCGTGCGATAAGGCAGTTGGTAAGCGCGTTACAGCGGAAAACAGCAGCTACGGGCGTTACGTGGGCGCGGCAGTGGACAGCAGCGCGCGGCAACGTTTCGAGCAGATTCACTGTCGCGGCAACGCGCGGTGGATACGGTGGTAAGGAGTGGTGCGGGCGCGGGCGGGATTTTGTAACAGTGATGCGATGGTTTTCCGAGTTCGAGTAGGAGGCGGCAGCGGTAGGCGGTGGCGGCAGCGAAACTGATAGGTTTTTGTGCCGCGGTAGGATTGTGAGTGCAACTCGGATTGGAAGTAGGAAAACACACCCGAACTCGATATTTTTGTGGTTTTTTGATAGGATTTTGACCAGGGAAACAAAGAACCATAACCCTAGCCGAGAATAAGAAATCTAAAAAAACAAAAAGAAACACAAAATCAAACACAAAAACAACTATAGTAATGAAACTAAGGTGATTATCTAGGGCTATGGCAATGAACTAAACTATTTTTGTGGGGCAATTTTCTGGATAGGCAATAAAACACTCAAATCTAAAGGGAAATTTGATAGCTCACCGGGGCAACATGTAAATCTGATACCAAGATGATAAGGGGTGGCCCAATCTTCTTAGTGAACTCACAGATAACTTCAATATGATAACTAGTGCGCCACTAAGAACTCTCCCGGCTGATCCCTGATGCCAATGCAAAAGATAGCAACCCCAAGGATATTCTCAACTCCACACTCTTGCACAAGTAATCCACCGACTACAAGTGGTCCTGTACCTTCTTATTCCCAGTGGAACAGCGGGTAACACGTAAAGTTTGTAGATGAAGTTCCAGATGAAGGCTTACAAGCTGTTTCAATCTAGAGGTGTAGGATTTAATGTTTTAACGTAGTATAAGGAGCTATGGCTCGGATCCTATCTATTTAAGAGAGGGGGTGCGGCCACAATGGGGGTATCCTTGCGCAAGCACCAAACCTACTCGACCTAGGACTCTTGGTTTGGGGGGAACACAACCCAAACCGACTCATAATGGATACAAACCGACCCACCATGATGGGGTGCGGCCAAGATGGTATACAAACCATACCTAACATTGTTAGGATTTCTACTAAGTGCATTTGAGCTTGTGGAGGCACCATCCCCTTGTCATCATCATAATAACAATTGTTGTTATGCATAACAATTGTTATTTCTTGTTTTCTCCATGCTAGAACTTGCTCCATCTCCTCTTCTAGTCCATCTTCATCCTTGTGTATCTCCTCTCCATGATATCCTCCATTCATGCTTGTGTTATCAATAAATCTGAGAATACATAAGTGCATGGATTTAGGTAGTATAAAGTTCTCACAATTATAAACATTATACTCAAGTAGGAGTGAATTCACCTGTTGTTGTAATAGCTTGGTTCTTGATCTTTTCATTGGACCAATCCTTACTTCATTAGCTTGTATTGGAGCATCCTCATGTGTAAAAATAGGTGAAGAGCTAGGGATGTCCTCGTCAATAACGGTCTATGAATCTTATTGTAATGCCCGCATGAATCACATAGTAATCATCATGTCATGCATATGCACTACGGTGCAACCTTTATATCCTTTAATTGCCCAGCTTTAATTTGTTTACCCAGCATGTTATCTATCTGTTTTGGAGAGACACCACTAGTGAACTGTGGACCCCGGTCCATTTCTTTACACTGATAATACAACCACTCCAACTGTTGTTTTCTTTACTTCAATCATTGTTTTCCTCTCATTCACTGCAATTACTGTTCTCTTTAATCTACTGCAAACAAGTACTGGTTTCCACACAATACGTCTAATCCTTTGTTTTGAGCAAAACCGGTGAAATTGAGAACCTCACTGCTTCCTTGGGGCGATTCAACGTTGCTGCTGAGCCGGTAGTGCGCCCTGCCAACATCAGCTGTCTTCAACCTTCAGAACTGATTACTTTCTCCTACTGGTCGATTCAACCTTGGTTTCTTTCTGAGGCAAAAACTTGTTGTTGTGCTCTTCATACCTTCCTCTTGGGGTCTCCCAACGAGTACGTTCCTGCACCATCAAACTTTTTCTGGCGCCGTTGCCGGGGAGGAAGAGGAAATATGCAAGGGGAGTCTCTCACCTCCAATATCTTTACTTTGTTTTTGTTTTGCTTAGTTTATTTTATTTTATCTTGTTTGCTTCTCTATATCAAAAACACACACAAAAATAGTTCTTATTCTAGTTGTTATTTTTATCCTGTTTTTAATGTTGTTAAAATGAGTACTCCTAAGAACACTAAGTTGTGTGACTTCACTAGCACAAACAACAATAATTTTATTAGCACACCGATTGCTCCACCTGCTCCTACTACTGATTTTTATGATATTAAGCCTACCCTGTTAAATCTTGTTATGAGAGAGAAATTTTCTAGTGTTAGTACTGATGATGTTGCTGCCCATCTTAATAATTTTGTTAAACTCTGTGAGATGCAAAAATATAAGGATGTAGATGGAGATATTATTAAACTGAAATTGTTCTTTCTCTTTGAGAGGAAGAGCTAAAGAATGGTTGCTATCTTTGCCTAAAAATATTATTGATTCATGGACTAAATGTAAAGATGCTTTCATTGGAAAATACTATCCTCCTGCTAGGATTATATCTCTAAGAAGTATCATTATGAATTTTAAGAAACTTGATAATGAGCATGTTGCTAAAGCTTGGGAAAGAATGAAATCTTTAGTAAAGAATTGTCCCACTCATGGATTGACTACTTGGATGATCATCCAAACCTTTTATGCAGGTTAGAATTTTTCTTCAAGAAACTTTCTCGATTCAGCTGCTGGAGGAACCTTTATGTCCATCACTTTGGGCTCTGCAACAAAGGTTCTTAATGATGAATTATTCTGAATGGCACACTGAGAGAGCTCCACCAGGTAAGAAGGTAAATTCTGAAGAAACCTCTTCCTTGAGCGATAGGCTTGATGCTATTATGTCTATGCTTGTTAATAGTAAAACTTATGTTGATCCAAACAATGTTCCTTTATCCTCTTTTGTTGCTCAAGAAGAGCATGCTGATGTGAACTTCATTAAAAATAACAATTTCAACAACAATGCTTATAGGAATAATTTTGGTAGCAACAATTATAGGCCATATCCTTCTAATAATGGTAATGGTTATGCCAACTCTTATGGTAATTCCTACAACAACAATAGAAGTGTACCCTCTGATCTTGAAAACATGCTTAAGAATTTTATTTGTACACAAACTGCTTTTAATAAATCCGTTGAGGAAAATTTGGCAAAATTGATGTTCTTCCTTATAAAGTTGATAGCCTTGCTCTTGATGTTGATCTTCTTAAAATAAAGGTTATGCCTCATGATGTTAAACAAAGCAAAACTTTGAATTCCATTCATGTTAGAATTGATAAAAAATGTAGGATGTTAGCTGAACTGCATGCTTGATGGAAAGAGTAGATGAAATAGCTAGAAAGAATAATATAGCTAATGTTTGCACTATTACCACCACTAGTAAAACTAAAGCTTCTCATCCTAGTAAACCTTCTACTATTAATGGTAAAGTAATTGGTGTTGTAAATACCTCCACTTCTTTTGTTAAACATTTAAAATTGTCTGAAACCACTGAAAATGTTCCTGATAAAAGTGCTCATTTTTTTTGAAATATGGGAGACAATGGTCGCATTACCTTTGATAAAAATGATCTTGATTTTGATGATTTCAATATATCTGAAGTAATTATGTTCCTAAAAAAACTTGCTAGTAGTCCTAATGCTAGTACTATGAATATGGCTTTCACAAAACATATTACAAATGCTCTCATGCAAATTAGAGAAGAAGAATTAAAACGTGAAGCCTCTGTCCCTAGGAAGTTGATGATGGTTGGGAACCCATCATTAAAATGAATATTAATGATTTTGATTGTAATGATTTATGTGATCTTGGTGCTAGTATCGCTGTTATGCCTAAGAAACTTTATGATATGCTTGATTTGCCACTTTTGGAACACTTTTATATGGATATTCGTCTTGCTGATAATGCTAGACAGAAACCTTTCGGGAGACTTGATGATGTTCTTATTAGGGTTAACAATAAGCTTTTCCCCATTGATTTTATTGTTATGAATATTGAATGCAATGCTTATTGTCATATTGTTTTGGGAAGACCTTTTCCTAGAATTGTTGGTGTTGTTATTGATATGAAAGAGGGGAATATTGAATATCAATTCCCACTCAAGAAAGGTATGGAACACTTTCCTCCGAAGATAATGAAGTTTCCTTTTGATTCTATTATTAGAACAAGTTACAATTTGGATGCTTCTTCATTTGAAAATACTTGATTCTAGTTTTCTGGGTCTAGCTAAAAGGCGTTAAAGGAAAGCACTTCTTGGAAGATAACCCATGGTTTTATTTTTGCACTATTTTCTTGCGTTTTATTTGATTCAAGGTGTTGTTTACTTCTGTAGCAACACCTTTGTATATTTATTTTCTCGCATTTGTTGTGCCAAGTAAAGTCTCTAGTGAAAAGTTGAAGTTATATTTGGATTTCTGCGCAGAAAACAGATTTCTGTTGTCCACCGATTAATTCGTGTAAATTCACAGAAAGATCAAAATGACATGAGAATTTTTGTGCTTTATCCTCAGCTATTTTCAAAACTTTTTCTAGCTTTGCGTTTTTCGATTTGAGCAATGTAAGTGATCCAAAAAAAAATCATCTTTACAGACTGTTCTGGTTTTCACAGATTCTGCCTTTTTACTTGCATTCTCTCTTTTACTACGTCAAGTGGATTTATTTGCTCCACAAAACATAAGTGGCTGTAGCTAATGTTTAAAAAGTATTAATAATGCTTCTGTCCAAGGAGAACATGTGAATTTTTTATTGTTCACAAACCCTCTAATGAGAATTACTTTGAGTTTGGTGTGAAGGAAGTCATCAAGGGTCAAGAGAAGAGGGTGATATAATGTGATTAAGAAGAGTGAAAAGCCAAAGCTTGGGGATGACCCCGTGTTTTATCCCAGCAAATTCCAAGAAGACTCAAGAGTCTAATCTTGGGGATACCCAAGGCATCCTCTTCTTCATCAGCAATTTATCATGTCACTTCTAGTGAAACAATATTTTTATTCGGTCACATCATATGCACTTTACTTGGAGCATCTGTTTATTTTTTGTTTTGTTTTATTTTGTTTTCCTTGCTGCAATAAACATAGTTGGAACCCAGCATTCTTGTGTGGGATAGAGACACGCTTCGCTTTTTCATATGAATACTCGTTTCTTTATCATGCTCGTATTCTTAGTTTTTCTTCTAGCTGCTACAAATCCTTTTAGCTCCAGTTTTTCATGCGTCTCTTATTCAGAGTTGTTTGTTCTAGTAGAGTAGTGTTAGTACTCTCTTGGTTTATTATATATTAGTTGGAGATTTTGTGTTGAAATATATATTGAATGCTGTTTGAAGGAAATAGAAAATGCTACATGTGGTAGATGATATATTGGAAAAGACTTGCATACTCTTGTAGATCATTAAACTAATTTGCTTGAATATTTTATGTTGTTTTGATATATTAATATGCTTGGTAAACCTGATGGTTCATTAAATTAAAAACAATTAATGGTTGGGCTAAAATCTTGAAACTGTGCCACACTCGAATAAACCAATTGATAGTGTAATGGTATATGACTTCCTTTGCTAATAGCAATCAGAATGGTTTTTTTTACGCGCTACCGTCGGGGTAGATGATACGTCATAAATGTATCCCTAATTTCTGATGCTCCATGTTGATATTATGCCAATTGCTACATGTTTTCTCGCTGCTTTATGTCATTTTTATCGATTTTTTGGACTAACCTATTAACAAGATGCCACAGAGCCAGTTCCCTGTTTTCTGCTATTTTTTTAGTTTCAGAAAAGTTGTTCTGGAAATATTCTCGGAATTGGAAAATTCGAAGCCTGAAAGTCCTATTTTCCCCGGAAGCATCCAGAAGACCGAAGAGGGGCAGCAGGGGGCCACACCATAGGGTGGCGCGCCCCCCTAGCCGCGCCAGCTATGGGTGTGGGGCCCCCCGTCCTCCACCGCCTTTGCCCTTTCGCCTATTTAAGCCCCCCGGATGGAAAACCCTAGGCACCTGATCAAAATCCCCAAAAACATTCCGCAGCCGCCGTCACCGTCAACCCTAGATCAGGGTGTTTTGAAGATGTTTCCGGCACCCTGCCGGAGAGGAGATCATCACCGGAGGCTTCTACATTACCATGCCTACCTCCGGAGTGATGCGTGAGTAGTTCATCCTTGGACTACGGGTTCGTAGCTGTAGCTAGATGGTTGTCTTCTCCTCATATGCCTCCATGTTTAGATCTCATGAGCTCCCTATCATGATCGAGATTGATCTTATGTAATTCTCTGTGCTGTGTTTGCTGGGATCCGATGAATATTGACCTTATGCCAAGTTGATTATAGTCTTTATTTGCATATGTTATTTGTGATCTTGCATGCTCTCCGTTGCTAGTGGTTATTCTGGCCAAGTAGTTGCTAGTGACTCCCATAGGGAGTTTTTATGCTCGATAGTGGGTTCATGCCTCCTTGTTGCCTTGCTCGAGTGACAGAAACATGAAGGGGAGGATGTGTTGTTGCCATTAGGGAGAAAACAGCGGTGAGAGTGCCCGCGTGCATAATGATTCCTTACATTACACACTTTGTTTAATGCAATTATCTGTTGCTTGCAACTTAATACCTAAGGGGGTTCGGATGATAACATGGGGGTGGATTATTAGTCATAGATGCAGATGGATGTCAGTCTATGTATCTTGTTGTAATGCCGGCACTAAATAGCATAGTAATCTTCATGTAATATTGTGCACTACGGTGCAACCTCTATTTGTCAATTGCCCAGCTGTAATTTGTTCACCCAGCATGCTATCTTTTATGCAGAGACACCACTAGTGAAACTATGAACCCCGGTCCATTTTCCACACTGTTAAACAAACCACAACAATTTACTGCTTTCTTTACTTTCTACAAGCATACACTCTTCTTCCACACTATACGTCTAATCTTTGTTTTCAGCAAGACCGGTGAGATTGACAACCTCACTGTACCGTTGGGGCAAAGTATTTTGGTTGAGTTGTGTGCAGGTTCCACATTGTTGCTGACACCGCTGAAGCGCCAGCATCACCGTCAGTGGCATCAACCTTCCGAAGGTCCTCTTTCTCCTACTGGATTGATAACTCGGGTTCTTAACTAAGTGGAAAGCTTCCTACCGCCGTGCTCTTCACACCCTCCTCTTGGGGTATCCCAACGAGTGTAAGATCTGCACCATCAAGGACTTTTTCTGGCGTTGTTGTCGGGGAGAAGGAAGTCTTCTCGCAAGGGGAGTCTCTCACTCTCAATCTTTTTATTTTGTTTATTTTGTTGTTTTTATTTTTCTCTTGTTTTTATTTCTCTATATCAAAAGCACACAAAAAATAGTTTACTTCATAGTTGTTATTTACTTGCTTGCTTTTATTCTGCTAAAATGAGTTCCTCTGAGAATACTAAGTTGTGTGACTTCACTAGCACAAACAACAATGATTTTATTTGCACACCTATTGCTCCACCTGCTACTACGGCTGCTTTCTATGAGATTAAACCTGCTTTATTAAATCTTGTGATGAAAGAACAATTTTCTGGTATTAGTACTGATGATGCTGCTGCCCACCTTAATAATTTTGTTGAACTATGTGGGATGCAAAAATATAAAGACGTGGATGGAGATTGTCGTAGTGTGGAGAAGACAGATGTCATAGGGTGGCTAATGTTTGGGGCCGATGGACACTGCAGGTATTCGGGGAGGGATCGCACGTCGAGTAGACGCGCTCAGAAACACTGCAAACACCAAGATCTACCCAGGTTCGGGGCCCTCGTGTGGAGGTAACACCCCTACTCCTTCCTACCTCTCTGTATAACGCTCAACCGAGTAGCGAAGTTACAAACACTGTCTGGCCTACTCACAACCGGGTAGCCAACTGCTAGCTCTCTCTATGTGATGCTAAGACTCGCAATAAATGCGTCTCGATCCAACGTCCCTCGCGCAGGAGGGGGATGGCCACCTTATATACTGGTGGCCAGTGAGTAAACTACACTTAAACGTACACGAAGTGACAACACCACTGCACAAATGTCGCACGCCTCCGTGTTCCCGCTGACGCCGTGCCGAATGTGGCCGCACCGTCCGACTGACAGGTCTTGTCTACCCTGTCAGGCCCTTAGGGTAGGTCACTGACATGTCATGTCCCCCTTGACAGTGACAGGACTTGACAGGCGCCTACCCACAGTGTGCCCACGCCTTAGCACAGATAATCATGCTCCTAGTAAGTTGAACCGCACGCCTGTACGGCTGCGGGATACGCGGGATCTCCCACAATGGCTCCATTGACTTTGTGCCGAGTAGGATAGCTTCACATCTACTCGGATCACCTCAGTTCTACCCCGTCGATCCAGAATCTCACTTGTTATCTTCTCCTGGCCTCCAGTACTTATCACCGAGTAGCGCCTACCGAATAACGAGTATCCGGGTAGCCGCCTACCCGGCAAACCGTACATTGTTCACTGTTTTGCCTCCAGTCTTACCCCTACTCGGGGGTAGCCCCCCGACATTAGTCCCCGAAGCTGGTAGAGTCCAGTGAACTTGTTCGTTGGGCCCTGCCAGCGTTAACCAAATTGCCTCTATGAAGAAGTATGCCCGAGTTGCTCCTCAACTCGGGCGCCCATAATCTTTACTCGAACCTCTCTTATCATGGCCTTTGGAGTTTTCATCTCGGCATCGAGTAGACCACATGATGCTGAGTTCCATCGAGAACCCAACACTTAGTGAAATTTCCCGCACTTTGCCGCTCGAACCAGAGCGGCTCTATCTTCTCGTGTCCAGGGTGGGCACGTGTCACGCAGTCGTACCACCGACGCCTTGGTTCTAGCGTTACTGCGCGGCATGCGCCCATCACTGCGCCCAGGGCCCACAGGCTGTTGCGTCACCTCACGCAAGTACTCGAGAGCCCACGACGCGCGTCGTGGGATTAACTGTGCCCGTTACGTGCGCATTTCGCGCTTTGTGCGTTTCTAACAGGCACGTTAACTCCCACTCCGCACGATTTTGCCCATGATCGATCCCAATTAGCAACTACAGCCGCGGTGAGATAAATACCCCGCGCCGCCTCTCGTACCTCTTTCCTCGCACTTTCCTCACTTCGTGCTTCCCTCTTCGCCTTCGCCTCCGCGGCAGAAACCAGCGCCGCCGCGAGCTCGCAGCGCACCGCCGTTCCGCGCGCAGAGGGAGAGAGAGACCACTTTTGCGTGCTTCCGCCTTCGCCATCATCCTCGTCCTCGACGCGCCCGCCTATCCACCGTAAGAACTGCCATGGAGATCGAGAATGTCTCCAGAGATCTGCACGAGGAGGAGGTGGCGTCGGCGCGTGCAGGCTGGGAGGGCTCCGACGTGACGGCGGCGGACTGCCAGTGGCTAGTCAACACGCGCCGGGTCCCTCCCTGCGTCATCTGCCGCCCACCTGAACCCGGTGAGTATGTGGTCCTCTTAAGACACTTCAAGCCTGGGTTCGGACTTCCTATCTCCAAATTCATGCAGGATTTCCTTCGCAATTTTGGCCTCCAGCCACACAACCTACCCGCCAATGCGGTGGCCATGCTCTCCACCCATGCCGCAGTTTGCGAGGCCTTCCTAGGTGACTATCCCACTGTTCACACCTGGGCCAAATTCTTCTTCCTCCGTCAGCAAAGTATCCCCAATCCTTCCAATCCAATTGTCCCGAAGGAAATGACCCAGACGGGTAGCGCCATGATACTCCAGCGCTCCACCGGGTACCATCCGTGGGTACTCGGGCTGGAGACTTGCCGTAAGTGGCAAAGGGGATTTCTCTACGTGAAGAACGCCCCTCCCGCAGAAGGAGAGTAAGCTATGGACAGGATCAAGCTTCCCGAGTTCCAGAACATCGTCCTCGCCGAGATCCGGCATTGGGGTTACAACCCCAAGAAGACGGTGAAGGACGCCGTTCAGGTTGACGACCGCCTGTAGATGTTGGTGCAGGAAGGACTCCTCCAAGATGACCCGGTGGCCTGCTGGGTGGAGCGCCGGGTACTCCTGCTCCAACACCGGGTACACAAGATGTGTTATATGGGCGGCCCCCGCGACTTCACCCGAATGACCATCTTCGAGCTCTCCAAACTAGAGGTGGCAATCTGGGCCAAGTCCATCCTCCAGACCACACTTACTGACAACTGGTTCTACGGCTTCGTGCCGTATAGCCGCACCAAGCGCATTCCTCAGGTAAGTTCTTCTCTCTGCACCCTTGCTGATCTTAATTGCTTACTTCTTAGCCTTATACCGAGTAGAAACTATCTTATCCTCTTATTCCAATCATGCCTTATGCTTGCGTTTCATACCGGGTAGGGCTCCTCTGTTAGAATTTAGGTTAATATGCTTTATGTTTGCACGTTGTTGAGAGTAGAGCTTTCCTCTGTGCTCCTGCTTAGGACTTAGTCTCAAATGCTCTCTGTTTTGATTGTTAAGCCGAGTAGGACTTTTGCTCGTTTATCTCTTCTAGGACTCTAGTATGTTGTGCTTTATGCCTGCACGCTAGACCGAGTAGAACATTTAATCGTTTGTTTCTTCTAGGCCTTAGCATTTTGTGCTTTATGTTTGCACGCTATACCGGGTATCATTCCTCTGATGGGACTCTACTCAGCGTGCTTTATGTTTGCACTTTCAGCACATCGCTCGCCAGAAACTGGAGGATGATGTCGTTTTTGAGAGGAACTGGAAGCCGGACCGGACCGAAGATGACGCGACAACGTTTGACGTCCAGTATACACTCTGTATCCCCCACGCTGGCCAGGATGGTAAGTCCCGAGACTATGTCTCTATTCGAGAGTGGTCAGATGATGAAGAATGTGACCGAGTTCACCTGTTTGCTTGCTTGCAGCGCGCTTTGATTCTTCTCTTTTCTTATTCTGACCTTTGCTTCTTTCAATCACAGATGAACCAGAAATGGAAGAGAGGGTGGAACCATTGGACGTGGCTCCTATTTTCGTAGCCGCCCCCACCGAATCCAGGAAGAGAACTGTGGTGAGCCAACACACCACTGCATGTGTAGTGCGCAAGTCGATGACATAATACTCACAGAAGGACTTATCCGTGAATGTTACATCCCTTAGAGTGGTACAACAGAAACATAGAAGGTCCAGGAAAAACTATAGGATACAAACTTCATTAAAAAATCTTGAGACTCTCTTTGATGAATCGAAGAAGATCTCATACAAATGAAACATCAGAAGAAGCAATTCGAAGATCCAAGCTGGAGAAGAACTCTAGCTCAGAACTAATCTAGTACGGCTGATGTCAGCCGTAATCTATGGCTTATAACAACTAACTCCAAGAATTGACTCCACCTACACCTTGATAGCTTCTCCTCCATCAGCGTTGTTGATGATGATGCTTCACGATGACGACTTCCATCAGGCTTCAACTCTAAACAGGGGGTCAAACAGGAACGAATGAGTAACGAGCGTTACTAAGCAAGTTCATGATATATAGGGGATAGTTTGATGCACTAACTACAGCTTTAGACTCAAAAGAGTCATAAGCTAATGCAAGGTTTTTGTAAATCTTTCTTCAAGAGGTTGCTTTTAATTCTGAAGACTATGCCCGCCAGATCTTCACAGGACTAGAACTTCATGGAGTTGCCTTTCCTGCAGCGTTCGCAGCTCCTTCCCGGAACAAGGGGTAACATGCCACATCCTTTTGCACTCTGCAGAGGTGCGTTACTTTACCCATGGGCGACCAAGACCATGTTGCACAACCAGGCTCGAGATCCTGTCCACTCCCACTCAGGTGTGGGGCCCGGTTGTTGGTCCAAGCCAAACCGTGCTTCTCCGCACAATGCATGGCCACCCATTTCTGCCAGCAGGTTGAGCGCCTGATTCCACCCCTCACGATGGATATCTCCGCGCCCCTGGCAGAACATCATAGACCCGTAGAGTCCGTGGGAATTAAGGGATCCCACCCATGTGCATGTAGTCTCGCAAGACCTACAGCGCACGTCTCCGGCAGCCCGTTGACATGCGAACGAGAAAAGATCAGAGCTGACTTACTCCCCCCATAGAAGACCCATGGTTAACGCGAATTTACGGTGCAAGAATCCTGACGACAGTTGTGATTAATCCTAGGTAATACTTTCCCATGCAGATGGAACCTTCCTTTGACCTATTCATCTTACCATGGTCCCATCCGCCCACCAAACAGAACACTACCACTCGGGTAGTCATTCAATTAGTCATATTATTATAAAAATAGGATCATGCATTCTTTTGAGAACAGGTGGTAATATGATAGGGTTTTTGCAAATAGTTCGTTATGAAGTACTACAAAGGATATGAGCAAGTGACGAACTTGCGTGAGATTGATATAACCATAATAATCAACGTCTTCGGGGTTCGAGATTCGCGTAGAGAAATCCCGACATCTGAAAGATAGCAAAGTAGTCCCGGTAAGGACTACAGAAAACTTTGGCGGGATGATACATGCATAGTAATGAGAAGCATCGTGAATTACCCTGGAAAACACCCCAGCTTACAAGTGTAAGCCACGTCTGATACGATATCCCAAACACACAAATTTTAGATAAAATTCTTCATTACTTGTGGTGATGTGGTTGTTAGTTCTTTTAAACTTGCATGTGTTTCACTTATACTTAGCAAATAATTGTTACTATGTTTAGGTAGAGATTTTTATTACTGGTTAGATAACAAGACAACAACACATGGAAAATGACTATTGAAAAGATAACAGTCACATCTTATTTTATATTCAAAAAGGGTAGAGAATATTACAAAGAGTTTACTTGAAAATGAGGATCTGATACATCTAACTCTATCATCACAATACTTGCTAATGACTAGTGATGATAGGTTTAGTAGGTGTGAAAACATGAGGGTTTTATTAGTAAGGAAAATAATGATGTGGTAGTTATTTTTGGTTATAATGGAATATTATAGCATTCCATTATACCGTAAGAAATAAGTTTATAAATTAAACAAAATGTTTTAAGTTTGACCTATTTGAGTTGGAAATGATTTTCTCTTTTATTTGGTATATCATTTTATGCTTTCTGAAAATATTTGAATAAGTTGTTAATTTATTAATTTTAAATGATTAGGCAAAACATTGCACACATAAAAACTTTGTCAAATGACTTTGTAAACATCATAGATGAGTTGCACTTATCATTTGGGGCATTTTGGTATATAACTTGTATTTTTCTGATTTTATGAATTATTTCCTATTTTTCTTAATTTTAAATGATTTAATTTAATTAAAGAAAATATTAATTTTTAAACTTTATCAAATATCTTTAAAAAAATTATAATCATTTAGATTATATTTTTCTAAACAATTCCATATTTTATTTATATTTTTCTGATTATTAGATTAAAAGTTATTGAATTAATAGGGTTTATTAATTTTTTGCCAATATTTAAATTGACAGGTGGGTCCCACCTGTCATAATCAGTTTTTATTCAAAAAAAAAATGGACTAATGACATCACGTTGATGTCATGATGACATCACATGAACTCAATTCCGCACAGATGGATCCGATTCGATTCCTAGAGGGGAAATTGGTGATTTTGGTTTGCACCATTAGAACGAGGAGCGAGTGGGGGTTCTAGGGGTAGCAGTGCCGCTTCCAAAAGGTCGCCGGAGTCGCCGGCGGCAAGCAATGGCGCGGCGGCGAGACCCGGCCAACGGTGATACGATGATTTCGTAGATAAAACTCCAAATCAAAAGCACCACGAGGAGCGTATGCTCACCAGGAGCATGTAGAGCTTGACGGCGAGTCCAGGGAGGGTGTGAATCGACGGCGGCATCGAAATCCGGCCGGCGGCCGTGGTTGAGGAAGATGGCTCGATTCCGGTTATTCCTTCCACCCCAGCCCGTGTGCTTGCTCGAGTTGAGAGAGCAGACAACGACGAACTCGTTGGTAGTCTCGGGGAGGCGCGGGAGCAATCACAGCGTCGGCGACGTGCGGTGGTCTCCGGCGGTTAGGGTTAGGGTTCCAGTTCATACAGAGAGAAGGAGAATAAGCGAGGCGATGAGTGAGAGTGAGGAGGAGGTTCACGACTCCCTCCTCTCCCTTATCCGCGTAGGGGAAGGCAAGCAGGAGGCGACACCGCGGTTGTGACGCGACGTCCACCGCCCCTGCCTTCTGGCCGGAGTTGGGAGAGAAAGAAAAGAAATAAATTTTATGGAAAACCCCTTGGAAGTTTTTACAAATTACTAAGAAGTCCTTCTGTCTTATAAACTGAACAGAAAACCTTTGTTTTCAGGACCAATTTGTAAGCAGAAAAATTAATAAAAATTATATTTGAATTCCTCGTCAAATTTTACATCTTACCATGTTTTGTTTCGGTGAATTTGAATAATATTTGTATTTTTAATTTAGGGTGCTAAATTAAGTGGTTTTGTTGTTTTCTCTTCTTTTAATTTATTTAATGGCTTTAAAATTATGCTAAAGCATGTTTAATAAAAGTACCCACTCCAAGCTTGTGGATACCAAGGTGGTGTATCATAATTGGACAATTTTAGGTATAATCCCTTATAGAAAATAGTTTGGTAACACTAGTGAGTAGTGTTTTTATCTATTATGGAAAATTCACCAATTAGGAAATATCACTCCAAGTCATACCAGATGATTTTTAATTGGTGAAGGGACTTGTTTTATTTTAGGTGGCTTTGTTATTTTTATAACTAAGGTTCTTATCAAGTCTGGTGGACATTTCTTCATATTGGGGTGCAAGCCATATTTGTTATTTTATGCACTTAATCATTTGGAAAACAAGAGTGGCTTTGGAGTCTTATTTGCTTGTTTTCCCATAGGTTCCAATATGGATGTTATCCCATCTTGGTTTAAGAACATGCAATCATTTACATGGTTATCTATAGATGAATCTTTGTTGTTATCTATTAGTCTTGTGTATGAAAAGGATCTGGAAAACAAGATATTAAGCTTGTTTTCATCTACCTCCACATATCAATACATGTGGATGCAATTGCTTTTATTAATTCATTCTTAATAATTATTTCCATTTAAGATATTACTATGAGTTCCTCATTTCTGATGGGCTTGACAAGGCATAGAGGTTATATATTCTCTAACATTAACTAATGCTTCACTTAATAATTTCTTACTGAGACAGTGTTGCTCCTTGTTGACTTTTGTTGCTTGTTGTTCTTCTCTCTAGTTGCCACTTGTCTTCAAATTGCCTTTGTCCATTGCAGGTAGGTTCCTCTCTTGGTTTCCAACCTCAACTGTCTCACCATTGTGGTGAAAACAACCAATTTCTCCAAACAAAGATTTTGCTTAGATGATTATAAAAGAATGTGAGTCTATTTAATGACATCAAGTTACCATATGCATATAAGAAGAATTTGTTAACAAGTGGATTAGACTTGCCTCCAAATTACTAATCATATACAATAGGCTGAGATGTACTAGGTTATTCAACCCTCTGTTTGTTTGTGTATGACACTCAATTGTTTGAGTATACAAAAATGATCTGTTAACAAGGTAGCTAGTCTTGTTATCAAACTACTTCTATATAACACTAACATTGGAGTATCACACTCTTTCAAGAGAGTTAATAAGATCATATCAGGATCTAAGAGTTTCCAAGTACTCTTATAGAATATTAGAGTAGCACTTCGAGCACACTCTAAATAATCTTCTTGGAGATCTTCCTGTGGTAGTCCTCCTTCCTTGTGGTTGCTTACCTTGCAGAATGATTTAGAGAAGATTTGGAAACCAGATACAATGGTCTAGACAACATAACAAGATCTAGATTAAGAGTTAGTTTATGCTTTTATTATCCTTCCATATACTTCTTATTTTATTTCCCATAAGATATTTACTTGTTTCATAATTGATTGGTTTTACTTAGCTATCATTTAAATTTCCCTAATAGAAGTTATATCTTGTTGTTAACCTTAGTTGTATACAGAGATACTTTAATTGTTGAATGATGATTTGAGTAGGAGTATAGAATGCTTATGGAATGATGACTTAATAGTAAGTTGATCCAATGGTTCATTGGTGTGTTGAGATTTCATATGCTCACTTGTATAAGATGAATAAGACAATGAACATGTGAATGTTATTAGGGTTTAATGACTTATGTAATAGTTGTTAGTTGGTTACTCAGAGTGTCATGTTGTTATTTTATATAATTCATTTGTATTCATGATGCAGACATAGTTGTTTGGAAAGATCATAGGCAATGATCAAGGTTTAACAGTAGTTTAAGAAAATTTATTTCTTCTTTAAGGTACTTCTTTTATGGTTGATGAGATATGTACATATCGATAAATATGTTAATACAATTATTATATCATTTCCCACTTGTAGGTCTTGAGTTAACACTTGTATGTATCTGTTGTGTTCTATTGAAACTTTGTTATTTACTTATGAAGGTGCACTTAGAAATTATGAGATAATTTATAAAGGTGTTGTGTGGATGGTTGATAACTTAGAAAGTGGTTGTTTTATAGGAGATAACATCTATGTTGATGAGATGGTGAAGTTGTGCATTATTATCTTGTCGAAGTGTGATCATTAGTTATGTGATTTGGATACTCACCCCTCTTTGAGTTATAGATACCTAGTGAACTATCCCAAGTCATTTAAAGACTTGTGGTTAAGGTTGTTGAGAGTTTGTCTTAGTCACGACCAATTATGGTTTGCGTAATCATGTGATTTGGTTTGTAGCGATACTATGTTATAAAGATCACTCCAAATGTACTCCTGACTAGATGAACTAGACCTATTTCATCATGTCAAGTGAAACTTTGGTCACTTTGCTTTGTTTAAACTTTCGCGCCAAAATTTCCCGTAATTTTAGATGCATGCTTTGCAAATGCACATATTAAATTTAGATCCTTATAACCTCCCAAACACTCGGATGTTACAAGAACGGGTAACGGGGCACTGGAGCCCCCTGCCAAGAGAATAAGGAAGAAGGCAGGTAACAAGAAGACCGCCTTGCGCAAGAAGCGCCCCACTGTTGACGAGTAAGTGCTTCCGAGTTGACCTTAGCCCTTTGCCTTCTATGCTCTTCACAGTTTCCTCCCTGGCTTTTCTCTTCTCTGCACCCTTTTGACTCTATTTCTTCTCTTTTTGTCTTCTCCCAGCGAGGCACTTGATGCCAAGGCCACCACCGCACCAGCCACCAAGAGAAGAAGCCACAAGATGTCATGGAGCTCTCCGATGATGAGGGGAACCAACAACTAGAGGGCAGGACGCAGATGTCCTCCCCTCCTCGAGAAGAGCATGATCTTGGCGCCGAGAACACCATCGCCGAGATGGAGACACACCAAGACCCTGAGCAACCGCAGCCCAGCATTCAGCAGGCTGCCGAGGAAACTACCACCGATAGACCACCATCGCCCCCTGCGGCCTCCGCTGAGGAGCCCAGAGATGACACTGCCGAGCAGCGGCAAGAAGAATCCGCCATGGAGCGGCCAGATCCTGCTGCCGAGCAGCGGGAAGAGATCCCCATCGACCAGCCGCAAAGGACCCCGCCCACGGAGGACCGGGTTGCGGAGCAGCCACTACCCCAAGACCAAGCACAGCCAGATGCTGCGCCGGTTGCCCAGCCGCAGGCGCCGCCAACCAAGAAGATACCTCCGCCACAGCAGCAAGCTCCTGAGCCCATCTCCAAGAAGCGCCAGCACCCTCAACAGCAAAAATGGCCTCACAGCCAACCGGGGTGCAACCCAAACGGGGCGTAGGGCAAACCGGTCCGCCACCACCCGAGAAGCCAGGCGCTCAGAAAGGCGGGCAACCCGCGCAACAGCTACCGCCACCCAAGAAGACTGATTGGCCCCTCAACAAGCTAAAGCAGGCAAAGGCCCCTAACCCGAACACCAAGCTGGTACAGACCAACATCAAATTTTCCCCTGCTGAAGAACAAGCTCCTGGCTCGGGTGCCAGTGTCACCAACAAGCCCCCCAACTTCCCGGAATATTGGGTTGAGCTGCAGGAGCTACACAAGATCAAGATGTCGCAAGAGGCCAAGCGGTTGGCTGATCTAAAGCAGCGGAAGGCCCTGGCCCTCTCCGGATCCAAGGGAAAGGACACTTCCCTGACCATCCGAGATAATACTCCCCACGCAGAGGATGAGTCCGAGTTCCTAGAAGACCTAGATAATGTCCTTGACCAGATAGGATTTATTGAGAGGGACTAGGACAGCAAGAAACTCGGCCGCCCCAAATGGGACGGTGTCGAGCTGAGGAACCTTGACAACTACCGGCAGGCGTGGAACAAGGCCGGTATTGGTCCTGTTACCATGGCAATGGCCTCCAACAGCAGCAGCTTAGCGCATAAGTTGTTGAACATGCCCAAAGCTGCTGAAGATATTGAGAAAACCAACCGGGTAAGTGCCTTTCCTTTTTTGACTTTTACGAGTTGCTTTTCGAGTTGCCAGCTTTCCTCTTTACTCCTTCTCTTCTATTCACCACCTAGTCCCCGTGATTCGGGCCGAGTAGGTAAAGCTCAACCCAGTTGCCATCTACTCGGGCCAAATCTTCCAGTCTTACAATACTTCCTTCTTCCCTGCAGGAGGTCACTCATACTCGGACCAAGGTTTTCCGCCAGCTCCTGTGGTCACACCGAGCTGTCAGGGACAACAACAGGGAGTTGGAGGCCGAGAAGGGCGAGAAGGCAATTCTGGAGAAGCATGCCACGGACACTACCATTAAGTTGTCCTCTGTTGAAAGTGAGTACTTAGCATTTTGGTTTGTGCGTTTTTTGTTTACGCCTGTTTTTTTCTTTTGTTCAATCTCTCTCTTCTCTGTAGGTGAGCTCAAGGCGCTCTTTGATAGGCACCAAGACTGCAAGGTCATGGCTACATCAGCGCAGAGCAAATTTCCTCCTTGGAAGGTGAGCTAATCCTTCTCTTCTCTTTACTTAGTTTCTGCCGCTTGTCCATGCTGGTAAACGAGCTGCTCTTCCCGTAGAAGAGTACAAAACCTTCCGAGAACAGCAACTGGAGTGCCTCACGCCGGCTGAAGCGTATCATCAAGTGCAGGTCCGAGAGGCCAAGCTACAACAAGAACTGGATGCCGAGAAGGCTGAAGTTGAGAAGCTCAAACTCGAGCTCACTGACGTACTCAAGGCTTCGATTACAACCAGGAATGAGAAGACGACAGTGATGAACCGGGTTGCCGCAGAGAAGCAGGAGCTCGAGAGGGAGATCAGATCTCTGAAAGAGAGAAATCAAACTCTCGAGGGCATGGTCAATGATTCACGCCGTCTCCAAGACAGGCACATCCGACTTGCTGATGACTAGAGGTCCCGACTAGGGGCCCTTGTCCTAGAACTGAGCTGTGAGTTCTCGCTACTCCTCATTCTATCCGGTCTTTGCCCTTTTGACTTCTTTTACTTGGTTTTTCTTCTTACCGGTTCTCCTCTCTGACTCAAACTAGCTTGCCCTGACCCAGATACCTTCCCGTACCTCAACGATGCCGCTGAGACTGCTGTGGAGAAAGCGAGAAGGGCCAGGGCAGCTTCTGGCCTTGATACTGATGAGTCCGCCAGCATTGATGATTACATTGTAAGCATCAAAACCGGGTGACATCCCTCAAAGGTCTGGGCACATCCATGGTATCCACTGCCATGAATCTGCACAAGTTATTCTGGCTAGAGCGACAGGTGCTAGACACAATCAACGAGATGGCAGCCAACCTGGACCACGTCAAGGAAGAACTGAAGAAGTGGCGTGCCTCCGCAGCCCGGGCTGGAGCGGATGAAGCCCTGCACTTCATTCTATCCTGGTATGAAAACCTTGACCTTGACATGATTGGCACCCTCCGGAACGGCTCCAAGTGGACTGGCTGGGATGAATGTGTCTTGCACCGAAAGGAGGTGGCCTATGAGCTCGCATCTTATGCTGAAACCAACCAGTACATCGATGGCCCCACAGAGCCGGATACCGATGTTGAAGGAGATGACAAGGAGGAGGAAGAAGCTGAGGGTGATGAAGACGCTGGCGAAGATAGCCACTTGGACGATGAAGAAGCAGAGCATGAGGAAAATGAAGAAGAAGAGACCGAGCAGCGCAACACTGCTGAGGAGTCCAGGATGGTGGCGGACCCGGAAATCATCAAGCCAGAACCTGGTTCCGATGAGACCCGAGTTGAGTCGCAGCCCGCAGCACAAGAGGAGGTTGTCACCACCGAGATGGTGATGGACGATCCTGCTCCCGAGTTGGGCGCGACCGGGGCTGTAACCGAGAACGTCGCCTCCGAGGTCTACCCTCTACCCAGTGCTTCTGCTGCTCAGGCCACCAACTCAGCATCCGAGCCGGCCTCCGCAACTACGACTTCATCTACACCAGAGCCTGCTTCCACAACTCCTGCAACCGAGCTCGTGGCACCTACCAGCACCAAGACGGACACTACCTCATCCACTGTTGTTTAAATTCCTGCATCTTTATCCTCAAACACTTATCAGATCCCCGGGATGCCGGGCACAGATGTAACAAATACATTTATGGTTCCTCCTGCTACTCAGTTTTAATTGTTTCTTTAGCAAGACTGGCTCAATGTCGGATTGCATTAAAATGCAAGTCCCCGAGTTGCTTTTTTCATCCACTTAGCTCTTTTATCTTTGCTCTTACCTGCCACTTGTGGCTTTTTTGTTAGTCGAGTCACAAGATTTCAAAAACCAAGTTTCAGATACTTAACCACTTAGAAATTTGCATATTAACACTACCCACCACTTAGCCAAAAAAGGAAACAGAGAAGTAAAAAACACCCTACTCGGTTGTAGTGCTCTTCTTTCCTTAGTAGTTTTTTCATGTGTGCATTGACATTTGGCTTGTTCTCTTGATTGCCATGAAGCCGGGTTGTGGACAGCAGCAAAGTCCAAGAGTTGGCCCTTGGGTTTAAACACACTACTTAACGTACGCATGAAAATTTGAGTAGGAGAACCGAGTAGGCAAAGTAAATAAAATAAATGACACAGAGCAAGTTTAGCACATGCAGTCCCCGAGTTCGAATACGGAGTGCCGACTTGAATTTAACTCGGTCGAAGATATACATACAATCTTTGCTCATGAATGAAAACGGCGGAGTAGAGCTACATTCCAGGGACGTTTGGATTCCTCTCCGGATTTATCCGCCATGTTCTTCTATGGTGCCTGTGCGTCGATGAGATAATAGGCATCATTGTGCAGAGCCTTGCTCACAATGAAAGGCCCTTCCCACGGAGGGGATAACTTGTGCATCCCGGCTGTGCGCTGCATGAGCCTAAGGACCATGTCTCCTTCTCGGAAAACCCTTGGGTTTACTTTCCGGCTATGATACCTCCTCAGATTCTGTTGATACACAGTTGAGAGGGACAAAGTTAACTCTCTTGCTTCCTCAAGCAGGTCCACATCATCTTCTCGGGATTCTCTTGCCTCTGCCTTAGTATAGAGGGTTACTCTGGGTGAGTCATGCTCAAGGTCAGTGGGCAACACAGCCTCAGCTCCATATACCAGGAAGAATGGTGTGTATCCGGTTGATCGGTTAGGGGTAGTCCTTAGACTCCACAACACCGCCGGCAACTCGTCCAGCCAACAACCAGGGGTTCGCTGTAATGGCTCAATCAGCCTTGGCTTTATCCCGGAAAGGACCATGCCATTTGTTATTTCAACTTGCCCATTGGTAGCCGGATGAGCGACTGACGCAACATCTAGTCGGATCCGCTTCTCTTTGCAGAACCTAGCAAAGGCTCCCTCAGCAAAATTTGTTCCATCGTGATGATTCCATGCAGGTAGCCGTATCTCAGAATGACATCTTTCAGAAAACTCACAGCTGTGTTTCCATCACACTTCCGGATAGGCTTCACCTCAATCCACTTGGTGAATTTGTCCACCATGACCAAGATGTGGGTCATGTTGCCTCTAGTTGGCTTGAAAGGGCCCACCATGTCCAAGCACCACACTGCAAAGGGCCAAGTAATAGGGATAGTCTTCAACTCGGAAGCTGGCATGTGAATCTTGCTTGCATATCTCTAGCACCCATTGCATTTTCTCACTAGATCTTCTGCTTGCTGCAAGGCGGTGAGCCAAAAGAATCCATGCCGGAACGCCTTCTTGACCAGAGCCCGAGATGAGGCATGATGCCCACATTCTCCTTGATGTATTTCTCTTAGGATCTCTTCTCCTTCTTCTGGCTCAACGCAGCGTTGCAGTATTCCAGTAGGGCTTCTCTTGTGCAGTTCCTTGTTGATGATGGTGTAGCCTTTAGATCTTCTCTGTATCTGCCTGGCTGTGACCTCGTCACTCAGCAATGTGCCATCCATTAGAAAGGATAATATGGGCAGAGCCCAACTCGGTGTCTCCTGGATAGGAAACACTGGTTCGTCCACTTCCATTGGATCAGCTGCCATGACTTGCTCCGAATTGGAGATGAGTCCCCGAGTACTGAGAAATAATCCCCTCGATGAATGCGACAGTCCCCGGGTTTGCAGAGGCAGTCCCCGGGTTGGATGGAGCAGTCCCCGGGTTCTCTTTTGAGCCCTCCCAATCAATCTCCATAGGAACAGCTTCTGAGTCCAGCAGACCTAGAATGTATATTGACTCCGAGTTGGTAGATGGCTTGATAGATGGCTTCCTCAAGTGCTCCAGAGCAATCCCAGGCGGGATGAACTGCCGAGAAGATCCCAATTTGGATAGAGTATCCGCTGCATCATTCTCAGCTCGGTGGATGTGATGGAACTCACACCCATCAAAGAATCCAGTCATACTCTGCACCAGAAACCAATAGGACGCCATGTTGGCATCCAAGGCATCCCAAGTCCCCGAGACTTGTTGAACTACCAGGTCTGAGTCACCATAGCATACAATCCGCCGAACTCCAATTTCCTTGGATACTCTCAGGTCGTGTACCAGTGCTTCATACTCGGCTACATTATTGGACGCCGAGAAGTGGATCTGCAGCACATATCTGAGTTGATCTCGCTTGGGCGAGGTGAGTACCATGCCAGCATCGAGCCCTTCTTTTACTTTGGAGCCATCAAAATGCATCTTCCAAAAATTGGTTTCCGGCAAGGGAGGCTCATACTGCATCTCGGCCCAATCCACCAAGAAATCCGCCAGGGTTTGTGACTTGATTGCTTCTCTTCTCGCGTACAATGGAGTGTACGCGGCTAGCTCAATCGCCCACTTGGCAACTCGGCCACTCGCATCCTTGTTGCCCATGATCTCCAAGATGGGAGTGGTGCTCACCACCGTGATGGGATGCTCCTGGAAATAGTGCTTGAGCTTCTTGGCACCCAGGTAAACGCCATATGTCATCTTCTGGTAGTGTGGGTAATTATGCTTGGAGATGGATAGCACCTCGCTGAGATAATATACTGGTCACTGCACGGTCTTTCCTTCCTCTTCTTGCTCTACTACCACCACCACACTGACTACTCGTTTGGTGGCCGCAATGTACAGCAGCATTGGCTCCTTGGGCAAGGGGCTTGCCAAGATGGGAGCGCTACCCAGCATGGTCTTGAGTTCCTTGAAGGCCACATCAGCTTGTGGTGTCTAGACAAACTTATCACTTTTCTTCATGAGCTCATAAAGAGGCAGCACCTTCTCGCCCATTCTTCCCAAAAAGCGGCTAAGAGAAGCCAGACATCCGGTAAGTTTCTACACATCCTTCAGTGATCTCGGCAAAGACATGCTCACTATAGCTTTTATCTTTGAAGGATTGGCCTCAATGCCCCGACTGGATACCAAGAAGCCGAGTAGCTTGCCAGCCGGGATGCCAAATGTGCACTTGGTTGGATTTAATTTCATCCGGTATTTGCGCAAGCTGGCAAATGTTTCCTCAAGATCTCTCAGTAGAGTGTGTTTTTCTTTCGTTTTGATGACAATGTCATCTACGTACACCTGCACATTCTTTCCTATCTGGTCATACAAACACTTTTGCATGCACCTATGATAAGTAGCCCCAGCATTTCTCAACCCAAAACACATGACAACATAGCAATAAGCCCCGTACGGGGTAATAAAAGAAGTCTTTATTTGATCAGCCGGGTTCAGAGGAATCTGGTGAAAACCAGAGTAGGCATCAATGAAAGACAAAAGTTCGCACCCGGCAGTGGAATCGATCACCTGATCTATGTGGGGTAGCGGGAACGGGTCCTTGGGACAGGCCTTGTTCAAGTCGGTGTAGTCCACGCGCATGCGCCAGGCTACATCGGCCTTGGGATCCTCCTTCTTCTTCTCCACCATGACCGGATTGGCCAACCAATCCGTATGCAGTACCTCCATGATAAATCCACTTGTCAGCAGCTTTGTGATCTCGTCACCAATAGCTTTCCTTCTCTCAGCCGCAAAGCGGCGCATTGCCTGCTTAACCGGCTTGGCGTCAGGGCGCACATGCAGCGAGTGCTCAACCAACTCCCTCGGGACACCCGGCAGGTCCTGGTTGGACCATGCGAAGACATCCTGATTCTCACGAAGTAAGTGGATGAGCTCGCTTTCCTATTTCCCCTCCAACCCGGCACCAATGATGGCCACACACTCCGGGAACTCCGGGTCAATCTGCACTTTCTTTGTCTCCTGGGAGGCCTGGAAGGTTGCCCCATACTGAGAACTCAGCATGCCAGGCATACCGACTTGAGCTGCTTGGGCCATAGCCACCACCTCATGTATCTTCTTCTTCTCGGCAGCAATGACCATGGACTCGGCAAGCCGAGATCTCGCAGATGCACACTCCAGGGAGCGCTTGTAGTCACCCGAGATGGCGATGATGCTGTTGGGACCAGGGATCTTCATCTTCAGATAGGTTGCATGAGTAGAGGCCATGAACTTGGTCAGAGCAGGCCTGCCGAGTAGAGCGTGGTAAGGGCTCTGAAGATCAACAACCTCAAACTGCAGGCACTCGGTCCGGCAGTTTTCCCTGGTGCCGAAAAGCACATCCATCCAGATGCCGGCGACAGGAGAACAAGATACTCCCGGCACAATGCCATGGAATGTAGTCCGACTGGGTAGCAGCATGTTCTCGGCAAGGCCGAGCTTCTCCATGGTATCTCGGTACATGATGTTGACGCTTCTCCCGTTGTCGATCAGCACCTTGCTGAACTTCACGTTCTTCTTGGTCCCCAAGAAAGTGGGGTCTACTACCAGAGCATATGTACCCGAGTTGGGCATTATCTTGGGATGATCTGCTCTGGACCAGACTATCTCCTGGTCGCACCACTCCATGTAGTGAGGCATAGATGGCATCACGGCATTCACCTCTATCGCGCGTCTGCGCTGAAACTGCTTGTCATCCGGCTCACTGGTGAACACCATGTAGCTCTCATGGTGCTCCTGGTAGTGGTTCCGGTCCCCAGCACCACCATCGTTGTTGTTGTTTTGGTTGTCATTGTTGTTGTTGCGGTTGTTGTTGCGGGTGTAGTAGTTGTTGTGGCAGTTGTTGTTGTTGAAGTTGCGATTGTAGTAGTTGTTGTTGTTGTTCCGGTTGGCTCCCTGAGCCACTTGGTTCACGTTCTCCCTTCTCTGGTTCTCGGCTGGCCTGGGAGCAGCTGCCCGGATAGGCCGCACATTAGAGCCTGAGAGCGGAAGAGGAGGAGGAGGAGGCAGCTGACCAAAGCCCTCGCTCTTGATCCTGTCCCACCAGCTGCACTGCCGGGTAGTGTGATTGGCCGGCCTACTCGGATGTCGAGTATGTAAGCTACATGGTCCATCCTTCATGTTCTCAAAGAAGAACCTCGCAGGATCTCCAGATTCCTGGGGAGCATTGGGCTGCTAGGGAGCATTGTACTACTTCTTGAAGGTCTGGCCCTGAGTCTGGTTTTACCCGTATTGGGCTCCAGCAGTTTTTTGCCTTTGGCTGCTCCCGGCAGCACCTTGTTCTTGAGTAATAGCAGCTACATGGTCAGACCCATAGCGGATATCTGGACAGTCTTCCCTTCTCTTGTTACGAAAGTCCTGGCGGTCATGGCGCCGGGATCCATCATGGTGCTTCCTCTTGGGATCGAAGGAATCAAGCAGAGGCTGAGTAGGGTCACCAAGAGCATACATGTCGGCATGTTGGAACGCGTAGAGATAAACAAAAACTTTTCCTACGCGATGCTTCCAAGATCTAGCCGAGGTATAAGGCCACGAGTATTACCACTAGACGCGCAGGTGCGGATTATCGATGCAGCGCGTCGGGGTAGTGCAGTCCCACGATCCGATCCGGCCGATCCAATCCCTCGAACGTCGAAGTGCTGAACGTACAGCACCTCTGCCGGTATCCACACGTACGAGGAGGAGCTCCGACGGCAGACTGCTAGGTCTGGTGCGACGGCTGGACTGAGTGGGGCTAGGGTTCCCAACACATGGGAGAGTGGACTAACGTGCCCGCTGGGCAACCTGCGCCCCTCTTTATATAGCGTATGGTAATGGGCTTCACAACACTTGTTGCCCATTCCCTCTGTGAGTCCGACTCACAAAACCAGTCCATTTCCGGTTCGGGTCCAACCCGACCAATACTTGCTCCCACTCTTAAGTGTGCGACCATGCAGGCTCATGGCGACTTGGACACGATTGGAGTCCAACTCCCAATCGATCAATCGGTAGCGGCTCCTAGCAGAACGTGCCGACTCCCAAGTACCATTGAGTCATGACGACATACCTTTCAATGTGATATTCATCTTAGTCCCTTTTGCCTCACGATATACCTTGTCGAGCTATAGGCGATTTATCGTCATCCCTTAGATAGCTCAACTCTCTTCTCGATCCGTGATATGTGATTCACCTGACTAACTCTTAGTCAACAGACACAGTTAACACTTAACTGAGTTGCGCATGGCCATGCTTCCTGAATCATATCACTCGAGAGGGCCCAGAGATTATCTCTCCATTCGGAGTGGCAAAATCCCATCTTGATTATCCACATCACGCAGCTTGCTTCTCATTCGACCCGAACTCTGCCTTTATAGTTGCCTTGTCACAGAACAACGTTTGACAGAACCTAAGTTGGTGATCCACAACTCGGATTGTGCGACAACCTCAGGTCTAAGGATTACATTGATTGAGACATGCAAATGACGACTTGATCGTTGCATCTCAATGTGGGTCAGTCCGACTTGCTAAACTCTTTAGCCAAGTCCGTGAACGTTGGAATGGCATCACCATGCCCATGACAAGTGGAACCGTGTCATCAGCCAACACTCACATTAGTCTAGGGTGTGTGTCCAGCACAACCTTAACGACCAAGGACAATTAGCATGAACAACATGAATACATAGTTCCACAATTGAATCACATATTCAATGACATATATCAGATGTTCAAACCAAAGGACAACTTAATAACTTTATGAATACATTGGGAATTACATCGTCTATGATTGCCTCTAGGGCATATTCCCAACAGTCTCCCACTTGCACTAGAGTCAATCATCTTGGCATCATATGCCTAGGCATCTAATGACCATACCTCTCGTGTGCGCCTCATGCTTAGGATGTGGTAGCGCCTTTGTCAACGGATCTGCAATGTTTGCATCCGTGTGTACTTTGCATAACTTGATATCACCTTGTTCGACAAACTGGCGAATGAGGTGGTACCGCATGAGAATATGTTTGTTCTTCTGGTGTTGTCTAGGTTCCTTGGCCTGTGCGATAGCACCATTGTTGTCACAATATACGTCCAAAGGATTGGACGTGCCCTGAACCACACCAAGATCTATCAGGAGGTTCCTGATCCAAACAGCTTCCTTTGCCGCCTCCGAGGCAGCAATATACTCAGCCTCTGTTGTAGATGCAGACACCGTATCTTGCTTGGAACTCTTCCAGCTCACAGCTCCTCCGTTCATTACGAACACGTATCCAGATTGCGAACGAGAATCATCTAAGTCGGTGAGATAACTCGCATCCGTGTAACCCTTTACACTGAATTCCTCATCACCTCCATAAACTAGGAACATTTCCTTAGTATTTCTCAAATACTTAAGGATGTTTTTAACCGCTGCCCAGTGGGCTTCGCCAGGGTCAGCCTGGTATCTGCTCGTAACACTTAGAGCATAGGAAACATCTGGCCTAGTACAAATCATGGCAAACATGATGGATCCGATTGCCGAAGCATACGGGATCACACTCATCCGACTTCGCTCATCAGTTGTCGAAGGACACTGAGTCTTGCTAAGTTTTATGCCATGGGACATCGGTAAGAATCCCTTCTTGGACTCTTCCATTTTGAATTTCTTCAAAACCTTGTCCAGATAAGTACTCTGACTTAATCCAATGAGCCGCCTTGATCTATCTCTATAGATCCTGATTCCTAATATGTAAGTTGCCTCACCCAAATCCTTCATTGAGAAACTCCTTTCCAATGACTCTTTGGTTTCTTACAACATCATGACATCATTTCCAATCAGTAATATGTCATCCACATAAAAGATTAGAAAGTTCACTTTGCTCCCACTAAACTTCTTGTATAAACAAGAATCATGATCGCTCTTGATGAAGCCAAACGATTTGACTACCTCATCAAAGCGAATGTTCCAACTCCGAGATGCTTGCTTCAACCCATAAATGGATTTCTGAAGTTTGCATACCTTGTCAGCATTAGCCGGATCGACAAAACCTTCGGGCTGTATCATATACACGTCCTCAGTTAAATTTCCATTAAGGAATGCCGTCTTGACGTCCATCTGCCATATCTCATAGTCGAAATAGGGTGCTATGGCTAACATGATCCGAATTGATTTAAGCATCGCTACGGGCGAGAAGGTCTCGTCGTAGTCAACTCCTTGAACCTGTCGAAACCCCTTCGCGACAAGTCGTGCTTTCTAGACGGAAATATTTCCATCCATATCAATTTTCTTCTTAAAGACCCATTTGCACTCGACGGGTCTTGCACCGTCAGGCAGATCAACCAAATTCCAAACTTGGTTTTCATCCATGGACTTTAACTCGGATCTCATGGCTCCAAGCCATGACTCGGAATCAGATCCCACCATCGCTTCCGAATAAGTTGTCGGCTCATTACTGTCTAACAGTAAAACATCTCGAGCACTCTGTAATCTGGCAGATCTCCGAGGTTCAGGTGTTGTAACCGGTGTAGGTACCACGACCGGCTCAGCCTCCAAGGCCATTGCCGACTCGCCCCTAGCTGGTTCCTCTCGAATTTCTTCGAGTTGCACCGTGCTCCCACTGACTTCCCGACTGAGAAACTCTTTCTCAAGGAAGACACCATTCCGAGCGACAAACACTTTGCCCTCTTCCCGGTTGTAGAAGTAGTACCCCAAGGTTTCCCTTGGATACCCCACGAAAATACACTTATCCGACTTGGGCGTGAGTTTGTCCGACTGAAGTCGCTTGACAAATACCTCACAACCCCAAATCTTAAGAAAAGACAAACTTGGCTTTTTGCCCGTCCACATCTCATGTGGTGTCTTCTCTACTGACTTTGATGGTACTCTGTTTAGTGTGAAAGCTGCAGTTTGTAGACAATAACCCCAAAATGATAAAGGTAGATCTGTCCGACTCATCATTGATCGTACCATGTCCAACAAGGTCCGATTTCTCCGTTCCGATACACCGTTTCTCTGCGGTGTACCCGGCGGAGTGAGTTCAGGAACTATTCCACAACTCTTTAGATGGTCATCAAACTCATGGCTCATGTACTCGCCCCCACGGTCCGACCGGCAGAAACTTTATTTTCTTGCCGAGTTGATTTTGTACCTCACTCTGGAATTCCTTGAACTTTTCAAAGGCTTCCGACTTGTGTTTCATTAAATAGATATATCCATACCTACTTGTAACATCCCTGATTTTTGGAAAACTCAAAAATCACAAAAATTTGAAACTTTTTGTTTTCATGATTAAGCAAGTCACCAAAAACCAAATAAAAGGAGGAAATAAAAGAAAACAATATGTAATTGGAATAAAGAATCCAAACTTCCTTAATTCCATAAACCCTAAAGCCTATTCCTAAAATAAAATATGTTTCCCTCATGTGAATAAAATATTTTCTTAGGAAAAATCTTTACCAACATGTTTTCAACTCAACTACCATTTTGAAAATGATTATGATAATTAAAAACCAGAGAGTTACTATTTATAATATTTTCTCCTTGTCTTCAAGAAATTGTGTCACTATTATTATTAAGCTCAAATGGTTAAAAGTTGGATATTTTTTTTCCAAGTATTATATTAATCAACAAAACAATAAGGTGTTATATATATTATTGACTTATGAAAACAAGTAAAATTCCTTGGAAAAACAATGTTTTAAATTGGGAAAACAATATCTTCATTAGAGAAAATCTCTCTGTTCTTACTCACCCTCAAATTAAAATTTATTAATAATTTCTCTATTTTGATTATACTAATAAGATACCATGAGTGAATTTCTCATATTGAAAAACATTTTAAAAGGGCCTTGAAAACAATAATTTGAATCATAGAAATATTTTCTAAAATCTTTTAAATCATATTTCTATAATTAACCCTCTTTTTCTATTAAGTAACTATTCATGTTTTCATCATATTTTTAAATTATAAAAAGATGAAAACACTTTGAATTGATTTTAGAAAATAGTGTTTGGACATAATACAGCTACTGAAATTTTATTTTACAAATATTTATATTTTATAATTTTCTAAATTAAAAATCATATTAAGATGCTATTAAGGTATTATTTAAATTTTGAAAGTTCAAAAATAAAAACATATTGAAAAGTTTACAAAAATCATATTGTTTGAAAGATATTAAAATTACAAGATTTTAGAAATTTAATTGACCTTAATAAGATTATTAAAACAGAAGTTATTAAGATTTTAAATAAACAGGAAAAAAAAAAGACATTGATGACGTCATCATGACGTCATCGTCTTCAACGCTGGGATGAAACTGCCGTGGCCGTTTAAGGGCGTTTCTCCGAGCCTTGATTCCTCGCGATTTAAGCCACCTTAATTCCTCCCCGAGCACTCTCCTTAAAGACCCCTACCTCTTCTCCGTTTCCCCTCTGGATTCAAATAAAATGGTGCCCCCAGGCCGATGTGATTGCTCGCCGGAGTTCGAAACCCTAACCTCCACGGGTGAGATGCGCTGCCGTCGCTCGAGGTACCCTGAGCCGCAACCGAGCATACCATCGCCTCCCCCTTGACTCGCAGACCTCTCCTGACCATTTTACGCGTCCGCAGGTGCACGAGGAGATGGGTACGATGTCACCGGAGTTGCCCGGTCACCGCCGCCTCGGGATCTTCTTCGCGTCTCCTCCTGGAGCCCCGACAGACCCCGGCAAGATCTCCATCGAGTTCGCCATGGAGTGGCGCACCCGATCGTGGTCTCCCCGAGCCCTAGAGCACGCCGGAGCGCTGCATCACATTTTTGCCGAGCAGCCGCGCCGCCGCGCTGTCATTTCCGGTGAACCGCGCCGCCCGGTGAGCCCTCTCACCCCCGTGTTTTGTTTTCAGCCGTAGGATCTGGATCGTGAGGCCCCCGTTAGATCACTTAAACGAACCGGTATCGTCGAATCGTAATGCGCCACGTGGCCCTCCCAGTCAGCGAGTGTTGTGTTCTTTATCCGTCGCTCAGCGTGGCGTGTAACCGACCCAAGCCCATTTCCTGTCTATCGCCCAGCGCGGCAAATAGCCATTTTTTCGGCCCAGCCTCTCTCTGGAATTATTTTTCGAATAAAAATAGAAAACAATTTTGCAGATTAGTCCCTGCACATTAGATCTACCATATCTTTTGATCCTTAAGCCCAAATTTAGCAATCTTAGACTTTTTGAAAAGCCCTTGAAATTTAGAAACTTTTGGCACTGGCCAAATTCAAATTTGGCAAACTTAAATTTGTTCAAATTCAAATATGCTTGTTTGATGAAATTTGGCATAATTCAAATTCTACAAATCCAAAAATTGCAAATAAAATATATTTGGAAACCTTAGAATGTGTACTTTCATATCCTCTGTCCCAAAATAATATTTGAACAAATTAAAATTGAATTTAGAATTAAGTTGTCTATTTGAGTATTTTTGACATAGATTAATTTCTATAAATATTTTCAATATAGTTCCTTTTGCAAAATTGTTCCATTTGACAACCTTGGACCAGAAAAACCTTGCCCAACTATTTTGGACACACTTGGACCATGACCATATATTTTTAGCCAAAAATCCATCATAGTAGTCCATCTAGTTATTATGTCTTAGATTTTGTTTCTATTTCTTTCTACCTTTGTTTGTTGTGGCCATTTTTAGATCCCAGACCAAGTCCCTAAAATTACCAAGTAGTGAACCTCAAACACTAGCACCCTAGTATTCTATCTACCTCTCCTTTCCCCCATTCTTGCTTCAAGAATTCACCAAGTCAGCAAAATGGAGATCAAGACTCAAGCACAAGAATGAAACTTCAATATCAACTTGGTGGCAACATGAAGAGCTACAAGGAAGATCAATGAACAAGTTGAAGAAAATACTTGGACTCCACACCTAGAAGAAACTCAAGGAAATACAAGTGTGAAGAAATTCAGAAGAAAGCATCTCCCTCTCTCTTTCTAATCTTTCTTCCTAATTTCTTTCAAATTTACTTAGTAGTATTTGTGCCCATCCCATACCCAAACCAATTAGTGAAGTGAAAACCATGAAGACTATCAAGACCAAGAGAAGCACCACACCAAGGAAGGAAACAACTTAGATGGCATGATGATGATCTTCAAGAAGGCAATCACATGAGGCCTAGAAGCAATCCATACAAGTTGAAGAATAACAAGTTATTTTTATCCAACCATTGACCCAAATGGAAAACCCAAGACTTAGTAATATTTTCCCTTTGATGATGAAGTTAGTAGACCTACCCTAGCCACAATGAAAAATACTAACATAGTCACTCAAATATTTTTGAAGGTGAATATGACCAAGTGTTTGCATGTATTACTTTAGTTGAAGAAGTAATATGTTTATTCTAAGTGAACTCTTGGAACTCCCTCGACAAGTATGGTTATAATAAAGTTAGTACATAAATCAACATAGCCCTTCCCAAGTAAGCCATCGGAATTGCCTTAACAAGAATGAGACCACTAGAGAATGAATCTTTCAACTCAAACCTAGACCTTGTCCTAACCAACTTGGTTAAGCCCCTTTTGATATGTTAGTTGCTATGTATGTTTTCTACACTTGTATGTTTGTTTGTTAGGATGCTTGTTTATTTTGTTATTGTGTTTTCAATGAATAGATTGTACGGAGAGCAACGATCTTTTGTGAAGAGAGTGTGATATCTTCACTAACTTCAACAAGGCAAGTAACACATCAACAACTACCCATTATTTTATATATGCATTAGTTGATTTTTGAGTAGTATGCATTGATAGGAAATTTTACTAAGTTATATTATGCTATGCTATTATCCTAGTAGGGTGTAACCATATCTTTTATCCTTGTTATTTATAGCCTTAGAACTTGATAGATGCTATGCAATGTGACAAATGATTTTTACTTGATGTTGTGGGAAAATTCTAAGTAACAACTTCAATGAACCACCTGGGTGGATTTGGTTGTTTGGCTGATGAGAGTTGAGTGTCTCCCCGAGGGGTTGTTCACTTGAGGAATGCCACCCAGGAACAAAGTGATTATGATGTTCCCCAAGTTTAGATTGCTTCCAGTGCAGCCTTTAGTCATATGGGCTCTGTCTTGATCAACTAAGTTGTGAGGGTTCAGCCTGGGCTTGACAAGCAGATGTAGCATAATTATAGGTGGAACGGGTCTTGCCATTGGGTTGAATTCTTGCTTCTGAAAGATCTCGTCTCGATTTTTCTCCTTTCCTTAATGCACTCAGGGTGTATAGGATGTTTGGGTTGAGTTGGGTCTGAAGGTGAAAGTGCACAAGCTCTGCAGAGTCAACAAACTAAGATCTTAGCCGTGTCCCCGGTTATGGACAACTATGAGTAGCTGGACAAGGAAGGACGGAAGAATCACATCACCATTTTCAATAAGTAAAATTTTGACCAACTGAAGAGTATTGTGGTACTTGGATTTCAGTCCAATGATGCCACCCTTTTGAAAAGAAAAGATTGTTTTACAAAAGTGATAGGAGAAAACTAGCTTTATGAAAAACTTAGCCAAAACTCCACTCAGCCAAATAAGCATGTAGTATTAGTCTTGCCATTTATATCCACCATAGTGTTACTTGCCAATACATTAAATTGTATTGACTCCCTTGTGGCTGCATATTCCATATTGCAGATTTTTCTGAAGACGAGTGAGGATTTCGTTTAGGATCTCGAGACTATCGCCAACATGTTTTGCCTGTGGCACATGAAGAAGATGGGCTCAATGTTATTCATGTTTTCCGCTGTATACTTTGTTTTCTGCTAGTCTTCTAAGACTATGCAAGTTGTAATACTATTTTGTAAAGACTGGATCATGCGATGTAATAGAATTTGATGCATTTGCATGATATTTCATTTTGTACTGTGGTGCTAGCAATTGATCCAGGGACTAGCACAATAACACAGGTATTCCATCTTTATTAAAAGTTGGGATGCTACAAAATGGTATCAGAGCATTGTGTTGCCTGTAGAATTCGAGACCCTAAGTTTGGAAAAGACTCTTGGATTGAAAATTTCTATGTTCAAACTTTCTAGAAACAAAACAATCATCTTAATCCTTCTCATATCTTCTCATCTATTATTCACCTTCAAAATTTTCTAGATGACCTACCTTTTGAAGGCAAGATTGTTGATGACCCTTCCATGAAGTGCAAGAAGTATTTTCACCATATGAAGCCTTACACTCAAGATTTTTGAAGAATCTGAAGAAAAACTTAGACTTCACAACAATCAAGAACACCCCAAGATATTGAGAGAAGATTTTTGAAGAAAACTCAAGAAGATATAGATGAGACCACCAATATAGTTACTTTGTTAGAACAACGTTAATGTGTTAGAGTATTGATCATACCAATGAGTGTGGTATGACAATATTAGTTGTTTTATAAAACCTTGTTTGGTGTGAAGATTGTTTGTTATGTGTTGTTTGTAAGATGAGTTTCCTTGATCTGCTATTTTGGATAAGAACCTTCCTTAGCCATCCTTCTAAATCTCTACTCATCCCTACTAGACCAAATCCAACACCATACTCATTCACCACCCATAGTGAGAACCATGTGGAATCATACAACCTTTACCCTATTGAAACACAAGCCATCCCATTTGAGGAATGCTAGTATCAAATTTCTTTCTTCTGTGTGAAGGAACAATCACATCCATGATCAATGCCAACTACCTAATAAGGACTATCCATCCAATCAACAAGTGAAGAAAGACATGTGAACCCCAAGTTGCATGAGCTATGAAGATTTCAGAGCCAACTACACCAAGAGAAGAAGTAATGAAGAAACACAACTACCCAGTTTGTGTTACATGAGAGTTTGTTTAGAAATAGCATGATGTTGCCTTCAAGGATGACAACAACAAGATGGAAGATTGTCAAGAATATCAAAAGACCAAGTTGAGAGTGAACCAAAGGCTTTTGATTGACCCAAAGAGTGACCCCTCAGTGTCAAAGGTAGTCCAACATACCTATGTTGGTCTACACCTCTACCACAAAGGAAAGATCTACTCAAGCTAATCTAGAATCAATCTACACTCCAATCTAATGAAAATAGACTACCCACCAAAGCTTCTTTTAAGGGTGGTAGCCCACCTAATTGTTCTGGAACCCAGTTGTTTTGGAATCCAGTTACCCAAATCTTTCTATCTAACCTTCCCAAATCTCGGGACGAGATTTCTTTTAAGGGTGGTAGTCTGTAACATCCCTGATTTTTGGAAAACTCAAAAATCACAAAAATTTGAAACTTTTTGTTTTCATGATTAAGCAAGTCACCAAAAACCAAATAAAAGGAGGAAATAAAAGAAAACAATATGTAATTGGAATAAAGAATCCAAACTTCCTTAATTCCATAAACCCTAAAGCCTATTCCTAAAATAAAATATGTTTCCCTCATGTGAATAAAATATTTTCTTAGGAAAAATCTTTACCAACATGTTTTCAACTCAACTACCATTTTGAAAATGATTATGATAATTAAAAACCAGAGAGTTACTATTTATAATATTTTCTCCTTGTCTTCAAGAAATTGTGTCACTATTATTATTAAGCTCAAATGGTTAAAAGTTGGATATTTTTTTTTCCAAGTATTATATTAATCAACAAAACAATAAGGTGTTATATATATTATTGACTTATGAAAACAAGTAAAATTCCTTGGAAAAACAATGTTTTAAATTGGGAAAACAATATCTTCATTAGAGAAAATCTCTCTGTTCTTACTCACCCTCAAATTAAAATTTATTAATAATTTCTCTATTTTGATTATACTAATAAGATACCATGAGTGAATTTCTCATATTGAAAAACATTTTAAAAGGGCCTTGAAAACAATAATTTGAATCATAGAAATATTTTCTAAAATCTTTTAAATCATATTTCTATAATTAACCCTCTTTTTCTATTAAGTAACTATTCATGTTTTCATCATATTTTTAAATTATAAAAAGATGAAAACACTTTGAATTGATTTTAGAAAATAGTGTTTGGACATAATACAGCTACTGAAATTTTATTTTACAAATATTTATATTTTATAATTTTCTAAATTAAAAATCATATTAAGATGCTATTAAGGTATTATTCAAATTTTGAAAGTTCAAAAATAAAAACATATTGAAAAGTTTACAAAAATCATATTGTTTGAAAGATATTAAAATTACAAGATTTTAGAAATTTAATTGACCTTAATAAGATTATTAAAACAGAAGTTATTAAGATTTTAAATAAACAGGAAAAAAAAAAGACATTGATGACGTCATCATGACGTCATCGTCTTCAACGCTGGGATGAAACTGCCGTGGCCGTTTAAGGGCGTTTCTCCGAGCCTTGATTCCTCGCGATTTAAGCCACCTTAATTCCTCCCCGAGCACTCTCCTTAAAGACCCCTACCTCCTCTCCGTTTCCCCTCTGGATTCAAATAAAATGGTGCCCCCAGGCCGATGTGATTGCTCGCCGGAGTTCGAAACCCTAACCTCCACGGGTGAGATGCGCTGCCGTCGCTCGAGGTACCCTGAGCCGCAACCGAGCATACCATCGCCTCCCCCTTGACTCGCAGACCTCTCCTGACCATTTTACGCGTCCGCAGGTGCACGAGGAGATGGGTACGATGTCACCGGAGTTGCCCGGTCACCGCCGCCTCGGGATCTTCTTCGCGTCTCCTCCTGGAGCCCCGACAGACCCCGGCAAGATCTCCATCGAGTTCGCCATGGAGTGGCGCACCCGATCGTGGTCTCCCCGAGCCCTAGAGCACGCCGGAGCGCTGCATCACATTTTTGCCGAGCAGCCGCGCCGCCGCGCTGTCATTTCCGGCGAACCGCGCCGCCCGGTGAGCCCTCTCACCCCCGTGTTTTGTTTTCAGCCGTAGGATCTGGATCGTGAGGCCCCCGTTAGATCACTTAAACGAACCGGTATCGTCGAATCGTAGTGCGCCACGTGGCCCTCCCAGTCAGCGAGTGTTGTGTTCTTTATCCGTCGCTCAGCGTGGCGTGTAACCGGCCCAAGCCCATTTCCTGTCTATCGCCCAGCGCGGCAAATAGCCATTTTTTCGGCCCAGCCTCTCTCTGGAATTATTTTTCGAATAAAAATAGAAAACAATTTTGCAGATTAGTCCCTGCACATTAGATCTACCATATCTTTTGATCCTTAAGCCCAAATTTAGCAATCTTAGACTTTTTGAAAAGCCCTTGAAATTTAGAAACTTTTGGCACTGGCCAAATTCAAATTTGGCAAACTTAAATTTGTTCAAATTCAAATATGCTTGTTTGATGAAATTTGGCATAATTCAAATTCTACAAATCCAAAAATTGCAAATAAAATATATTTGGAAACCTTAGAATGTGTACTTTCATATCCTCTGTCCCAAAATAATATTTGAACAAATTAAAATTGAATTTAGAATTAAGTTGTCTATTTGAGTATTTTTGACATAGATTAATTTCTATAAATATTTTCAATATAGTTCCTTTTGCAAAATTGTTCCATTTGACAACCTTGGACCAGAAAAACCTTGCCCAACTATTTTGGACACACTTGGACCATGACCATATATTTTTAGCCAAAAATCCATCATAGTAGTCCATCTAGTTATTATGTCTTAGATTTTGTTTCTATTTCTTTCTACCTTTGTTTGTTGTGGCCATTTTTAGATCCCAGACCAAGTCCCTAAAATTACCAAGTAGTGAACCTCAAACACTAGCACCCTAGTATTCTATCTACCTCTCCTTTCCCCCATTCTTGCTTCAAGAATTCACCAAGTCAGCAAAATGGAGATCAAGACTCAAGCACAAGAATGAAACTTCAATATCAACTTGGTGGCAACATGAAGAGCTACAAGGAAGATCAATGAACAAGTTGAAGAAAATACTTGGACTCCACACCTAGAAGAAACTCAAGGAAATACAAGTGTGAAGAAATTCAGAAGAAAGCATCTCCCTCTCTCTTTCTAATCTTTCTTCCTAATTTCTTTCAAATTTACTTAGTAGTATTTGTGCCCATCCCATACCCAAACCAATTAGTGAAGTGAAAACCATGAAGACTATCAAGACCAAGAGAAGCACCACACCAAGGAAGGAAACAACTTAGATGGCATGATGATGATCTTCAAGAAGGCAATCACATGAGGCCTAGAAGCAATCCATACAAGTTGAAGAATAACAAGTTATTTTTATCCAACCATTGACCCAAATGGAAAACCCAAGACTTAGTAATATTTTCCCTTTGATGATGAAGTTAGTAGACCTACCCTAGCCACAATGAAAAATACTAACATAGTCACTCAAATATTTTTGAAGGTGAATATGACCAAGTGTTTGCATGTATTACTTTAGTTGAAGAAGTAATATGTTTATTCTAAGTGAACTCTTGGAACTCCCTCGACAAGTATGGTTATAATAAAGTTAGTACATAAATCAACATAGCCCTTCCCAAGTAAGCCATCGGAATTGCCTTAACAAGAATGAGACCACTAGAGAATGAATCTTTCAACTCAAACCTAGACCTTGTCCTAACCAACTTGGTTAAGCCCCTTTTGATATGTTAGTTGCTATGTATGTTTTCTACACTTGTATGTTTGTTTGTTAGGATGCTTGTTTATTTTGTTATTGTGTTTTCAATGAATAGATTGTACGGAGAGCAACGATCTTTTGTGAAGAGAGTGTGATATCTTCACTAACTTCAACAAGGCAAGTAACACATCAACAACTACCCATTATTTTATATATGCATTAGTTGATTTTTGAGTAGTATGCATTGATAGGAAATTTTACTAAGTTATATTATGCTATGCTATTATCCTAGTAGGGTGTAACCATATCTTTTATCCTTGTTATTTATAGCCTTAGAACTTGATAGATGCTATGCAATGTGACAAATGATTTTTACTTGATGTTGTGGGAAAATTCTAAGTAACAACTTCAATGAACCACCTGGGTGGATTTGGTTGTTTGGCTGATGAGAGTTGAGTGTCTCCCCGAGGGGTTGTTCACTTGAGGAATGCCACCCAGGAACAAAGTGATTATGATGTTCCCCAAGTTTAGATTGCTTCCAGTGCAGCCTTTAGTCATATGGGCTCTGTCTTGATCAACTAAGTTGTGAGGGTTCAGCCTGGGCTTGACAAGCAGATGTAGCATAATTATAGGTGGAACGGGTCTTGCCATTGGGTTGAATTCTTGCTTCTGAAAGATCTCGTCTCGATTTTTCTCCTTTCCTTAATGCACTCAGGGTGTATAGGATGTTTGGGTTGAGTTGGGTCTGAAGGTGAAAGTGCACAAGCTCTGCAGAGTCAACAAACTAAGATCTTAGCCGTGTCCCCGGTTATGGACAACTATGAGTAGCTGGACAAGGAAGGACGGAAGAATCACATCACCATTTTCAATAAGTAAAATTTTGACCAACTGAAGAGTATTGTGGTACTTGGATTTCAGTCCAATGATGCCACCCTTTTGAAAAGAAAAGATTGTTTTACAAAAGTGATAGGAGAAAACTAGCTTTATGAAAAACTTAGCCAAAACTCCACTCAGCCAAATAAGCATGTAGTATTAGTCTTGCCATTTATATCCACCATAGTGTTACTTGCCAATACATTAAATTGTATTGACTCCCTTGTGGCTGCATATTCCATATTGCAGATTTTTCTGAAGACGAGTGAGGATTTCGTTTAGGATCTCGAGACTATCGCCAACATGTTTTGCCTGTGGCACATGAAGAAGATGGGCTCAATGTTATTCATGTTTTCCGCTGTATACTTTGTTTTCTGCTAGTCTTCTAAGACTATGCAAGTTGTAATACTATTTTGTAAAGACTGGATCATGCGATGTAATAGAATTTGATGCATTTGCATGATATTTCATTTTGTACTGTGGTGCTAGCAATTGATCCAGGGACTAGCACAATAACACAGGTATTCCATCTTTATTAAAAGTTGGGATGCTACACTACTCAAATCATCAGTGAAGGTAATGAAGTACTCATAACCACCTCTAGCTGTCGTGCTCATTGGTCCATATACATCACTATGTATTAGTTCCAACAAGTCGGACGCCCTTTCACAACTCCTTGCAAAAGGTGTCTTGGTCATCTTGCCTAGTAGGCATGATTCGCATGTCTCGAATGACTCTAAGTCAAACGAAGTTAGAAGTCCATCATCATGGAGCTTCTTCATGCGCTTCCAACTTATATGACCAAGCCGACAGTGCCAAAAGTAAGTCATATTCAGATCATTTGGTTTCAACCTTTTAACATTTATGTTATAGACCGATTCACTATCAAGATTTAAAATAAATAACCCGTTCTGAACGGGTGCAAAGCCATGAAACATATCTTTCAAATATAAAGAACAACCATTATTCTTAATATTCGACTCATAACCTTGTCTCATCAAACATGAGGCGGAAATAATGTTTCGACTAAGCGCTGGAACATAATAACAATTATTTAGTTCCAAAATAAATCCTGAAGGTAAATGAAGTTGCATCGTGCCGACTTCCAACGCAGCGACTCTCGCCTTGTTGCCGACCCGAATGTCAACCTCTCCTCTTGCCACGCTCCTAGTTCTTACCAGTCCCTGCAACGAGTTGCATATGTGAATAACTGATCCGGTATCATATACCATAGAACTATTAGGCGCATCAGCAAGATAAATGTCTATAACATTGCACACAAGCGTACCTGAGTTGGAAGTCACACCTCCACTCTTGGCTCTGTCAGCCAAATACTTGGTGCAGTTCCTCTTCCAGTGGCCATCTTGCTTGCAATAGAAGCAGTTGGCTCCGGCTGTAGGAGAAGGTTTAGTCTTTGAGGGAGCACTCTGGACAGGGCCATGGGCGCTACCTCCTGACTTATCCTTCTTCTTCTTAGTCCAAGAACTCTTCTTGAACTTAGCCTTATTCTGCACCATCAACACTTGACTGGCGCCTTTCTTGAGATCAGCCTCTGCCGTTTTGAGCATCCCATGTAATTCAGTGATACTCTTATCCATACCATGCATATGGTAGTTCGAGATGAACGGACCATACGCACTAGGAAGAGAGTTCAGAATTATATCAGTAGCGAACTCTTCGTTAATTGGGAAGCCCAGCCGATCCAAAGACTGTATATAACCAATCATCTTGATTACATGCGGACTCAGTGGATCGCCATCTTTCAGCTTACAGCCCAGCAAAGCTTGAGAGACTTGATACCTCTCGGTCTTTGCCTGAGCTTGGAACATACTTTTGAGGCTTTCGATCATATCGTAGGCCTCAACATTTTCGAACTGCTGCTGCAAGTCCGGTTCCATGTGTGCAAGCATAAGACAGCTAATTTCCGTAGACTCATCTCTAGTCTTACGGTAGGCATTTATGACAGCGACAGTCGCATCGTCATCTGGCTCATCTGGAAGTGGAGTTTCTAGAACATGTTCTTTCTTGTCATGCTTGAGGACTATCCTCAGATTACGGTACCAGTTGGTGAAATTAGTTCCATTAAGCTTATCTTTCTCTAGGATTGACCTCAACGCGAAAGTGGACAACTGAGGAAGGTTGCTAGGTGCCATTGATCTACAACAGAAAATACGCAAAAACACTTAAGACATGTATTCATAAAAGAGCAGGCATATTAAACGCTTTAATACTTATGCTCCCACTAGAACCAACATCCCTCCGATGGTTGCTAAGTGATTCAAGATCCTAAATAAGCAAGCCGACTAGTGAGCTTTAGCATCACCGCTAGCCGTCAAGTGATCTAGGTAGGCAACACCTTGCCAATCGTATCTCTATACGACTCCTCTTAGTTGGGTGACATCACATGCCCCGGCTCCCAACCTACCTCGCCCCGAGCCCCACAACCGTTGTGATGGACTCGTCTAGATTACCAAGTGCTTCTGCTTGTAAGAGTCCGACTCAAACCCACCTAACTGGAAAGAATTGGTAGCACCTCAATTTTATGAGCCCACTACCAAGAATGTCCGACTTGTGATGGTGCAGCACTGGCGGGGCGACCGACTAGACCTTCTTTGAGGGATTAAATAATCTACCAACTATCTAAATAGAGGTAAATCGAGACATAACAATAACACAAATAAAGCAATTATAATGTGAAATGGTATGGCTCTCTTTATGGTGATCTCCATCTCCACAAAGCTTGTAAGTCGACTCGTGCCAACTCTTGTCACGTGCCATCTTACTCCATGTAGCCGACTTGTACATCGACTTGCATGCCTTCCGGGTTCTCCAACAAGCTACACTAGCTAGTAAATGAAAATTTACATAGAGAATCCGACACGCATGCCGGTATACAATAAAATGACAGCACCTAGGCTCCAGCCGGCTGACATAAACATGATACGCAGATCACGTATGGATTACAAACATCACATGCACATAAGCCATACCATTCACAACTTCCTGCAAAAACAAGTTATGCATAGATACGATATCTACCGGCGTTGTGAAACTCGCAACGACATCTAAGGCGCTACGACAGGATTCGACCAAACACTTTCCGATCATCTGCATTCCGATCATGGATTTCTTCATCGGATAAAACGATTTTGCCCGAATCTGATCCGTATCCCGATTCGACCAAACACTTTGATCTTCGATCACCGCAACTGGATTTATGTGTCACGGTATACCCCGATGGCGGAAACCGACCGGTAGGGGTAAGTTGTTCCACGACCTTAGCAGTATGATCACGGAAACCAGATCATCCATTAACCCCGAGTACGATTGATCCAATCAACCTTGTACAAAACCGATCTATCTCATAGAACGACCACCAAAACAACAATTAGATCACATCTAACGCTAACTACATATCACATATGTACGGATCTCAGGCCTAATACCAGAAGCTACCGCTCTGATACCACTGTTGGAACGCGTAGAGATAAACAAAAACTTTTCCTACGCGATGCTTCCAAGATCTAGCCGAGGTAGAAGGCCACGAGTATTACCACTAGACGCGCAGGTGCGGATTATCGATGCAGCGCGTCGGGGCAGTGCAGTCCCACGATCCGATCCGGCCGATCCAATCCCTCGAACGTCGAAGTGCTGAACGTACAACACCTCTGCCGGTATCCACACGTACGAGGAGGAGCTCCGACGGCAGACTGCTAGGTCTGGTGCGACGGCTGGACTGAGTGGGGCTAGGGTTCCCAACGCATGGGAGAGTGGACTAACGTGCCCGCTGGGCAACCTGCGCCCCTCTTTATATAGCGTATGGTAATGGGCTTCACAACACTTGTGGCCCATTCCCTCTGTGAGTCCGACTCACAAAACCAGTCCATTTACGGTTCGGGTCCAACCCGACCAATACTTGCTCCCGCTCTTAAGTGTGCGACCCTGCAGGCTCATGGCGACTTGGACACGATTGGAGTCCAACTCCCAATCGATCAATCGGTAGCGGCTCCTAGCAGAACGTGCCGACTCCCAAGTACCATTGAGTCATGACGACATACCTTTCAATGTGATATTCATCTTAGTCCCTTTTGCCTCACGATATACCTTGTCGAGCTATAGGCGATTTATCGTCATCCCTTAGATAGCTCAACTCTCTTCTCGATCCGTGATATGTGATTCACCTGACTAACTCTTAGTCAACAGACACAGTTAACACTTAACTGAGTTGCGCATGGCCATGCTTCCTGAATCATATCACTCGAGAGGGCCCAGAGAATATCTCTCCATTCGGAGGGGCAAAATCCCATCTTGATTATCCACATCACGCAGCTTGCTTCTCATTCGACCCGAACTCTGCCTTTATAGTTGCCTTGTCACAGAACAACGTTTGACAGAACCTAAGTCGGTGATCCACAACTCGGATTGTGCGACAACCTCAGGTCTAAGGATTACATTGATTGAGACATGCAAATGAAGACTTGATCGTTGCATCTCAATGTGGGTCAGTCCGACTTGCTAAACTCTTTAGCCAAGTCCGTGAACGTTGGAATGGCATCACCATGCCCATGACAAGTGGAACCGTGTCATCAGCCAACACTCACATTAGTCTAGGGTGTGTGTCCAGCACAACCTTAACGACCAAGGACAATTAGCATGAACAACATGAATACATAGTTCCACAATTGAATCACATATTCAATGACATATATCAGATGTTCAAACCAAAGGACAACTTAATAACTTTATGAATACATTGGGAATTACATCATCTATGATTGCCTCTAGGGCATATTCCCAACACGGCAATCTTGATTGTCTCGGCGAGGGTACTCGGCATCTCCCTCTGCAGTTTCTGCCACAGCATGCTGCCATGCCGGCAACCTTGCGCAAACCAGGCAATGGCTTGTGACTCATTCACACCCTCACAGGTGTTCCTCAGAGTGCTCCACCGAGTAAGGTATTCCCGGTCAGTTTTCTCTTCTCTTTGATTACACGCCGAGAGCTGTTGCGGCCGGTTAGGCCTCTTGTAAGTGCTGGTGAAGTTGCTGATGAAGGCTTCCGAGAAGTCAAGCCAGCAGTTGATACTGTCTTTTGGCAGATTATTGAGCCAGATCCGGGCAGGGCCCTCCAGCATCTGGGGCACATATTGAACAGCCCATCTCCTGTTGCCACCTGCAACATACACGACAGTCACGTAATCATTCAGCCAGTCCCCTGGCTTGGTGCTTCCATCGTAAGTCTTGGTCTCTCTAGCGAGCTGAAACTTGGACACGGGTGGCTCCCCCATGATCTTGGGACCAAAACAGCTTGGCCCGGGTGGGCCTCTTGCTTCTATCTCCTCGGACCGGTAGAGCCGGTCCTGCTTGTACCTTGCGTCACTTGGTTCCAGCATTCTTCCTCCCAACCGGGTTGCGAGATCTCTTGGGTCGGCGTACCCGGCTCGCTCCATTGCCGAGTACCCGTCGTTGTAGCAGTCTTGAGGCACAGGTCCGGGTTGAGCAACCGGGTTGGCCACAACAGCAACCACATTCGGCTGAAGAACATGTTGGACTGGGTTAGCAACATGCTGCCGAGATGGGCCCTCTCGGTTTGCTCCTTGCCCCTCTTGATGAACTCTGGCAGCCGGATGTCCAGTACCTGCAGCGTTGTGTTTTTGGCTGGGCTGCCGCACTACAGCGTGTTGTTTTCCGGCGACAGCCGGGTCGTACAGCTGCATCTGTTTGTTCCTCCTAGAGTTCACACTCTGGGCCCTCTCTCCACTGGGAAGCGGCGATGAGGCATGGTCCACGGATATTGCCCCATGCGAGTGAACAACACGAGACGCACCGCCTCCCGGGTTGGCCTATCGAAAGGCCTCATTCTGCCTACCCGCTTCTAGAATGAGCTCATTGAGCCGCTCCTGCTGCCTAACACGGGCCTCGCCAGTGAGATGCGGTAACTCAGCAGCAACTGCTTCTGCAGCTCTAAGTGTTTTTGCAGGTGAACTATATTTCGGCCTACCAGCTGTGTTTTAACTGGCAGACTTGCTAGCAGTTCTACCATCTCTAGCTAGCTCAGCGCCTAAGTTGCAACGAATAACTCCTATCTTGCTAGGATTTCTAGAAATAGGAGTAAAGCCATGCGCTCTATTGTACTCATTTTGGTCCAAGTTAAGCTCAAGCCTAACCTTCTCCGGCTCCTGGGCCTCCTGCAGCAAGGCGAGTCGCTGTTGCTCGAGTTGCGCCCTCACCACAGGCGGATCCACATCCGTGGCGATAGGCATGCCGAGCTGCGCGACACCGGCGCGAGCAGCCGGTATCACGGTCGATGTAGAAGGATCCACGTAACCAGGTTGCTTCTGTGGCATGTCGTAGGGCTTGTGACCCCTGGGAGCAGCCGGCTCCTCGATGACTTCAGCCGTAGTGGTCGCGCCCTTTCCGGAGTCGCTGACCGGGCCCGTCATCATCACCTCCACGCTGCCCACAGAGCAGCCAGCCGGCTTCCCGCGGACAGCGAGAACAGCGGGGGGATCGTCAGCGACGAGCACCACCTCGGGGTACTCGCGGATGACGGTGGTGGCGACGTACACCAAATGCGCGTCGAAGGAAAGGACAGAGCCGCCTGCAGGCAAGGGACTGCCGTCTAAATCGCCGGCGCTGTCGCAGACGAAGTCGAAGGAGCCGAATATATGGACAAGGCCACAAACCACGTGCTCCCCCGACGGAGAAACCGGTCTCGTCCGAATATGCACCCCAGCCAGCGCCGCTGCAGACCCCACGGTGGGTGCCAACTGTCGTAGTGTGGAGAAGCCCCAGCCAGCGCCGCTGCAAACCCCACGGTGGGCGCCAACTGTCGTAGTATGGAGAAGACAGATGCCATAGGGTGGCTAATGTTTGGGGCCGATGGACGATGTAGGTATTCGGGGAGAGATCGCACGTCGAGTAGACGCGCTTAGAAACACTGCAAACACCAAGATCTACCCAGGTTCGGGGCCCTCGTGTGGAGGTAACACCCCTACTCCTTCCTACCTCTGTATAATGCTCAACCGAGTAGTGAAGTTACAAACACTCTCTGGCCTACTCACAACCGGGTAGCCAACAACTAGCTCTCTCTCTATGTGATGCTAAGACTCGCAATAAATGCGTCTGGATCCAACGTCCCTCGCGCAGGAGGGGGCTGGCCACCTTATATACTGGTGGCCAGTGAGTAAACTACACTTAAAAGTACAAGAAGTGACAACACCACTGTGCAAACGTCGCACGCCTCCGTGTTCCCGCTGACGCCGTGCCGAAAGTCGCCGCGACGTCCGGCTGACAGGTCTTGTCCACCCTGTCAGCCCCTTAGGGTAGGTCACTGACATGTCCTGTCCCCCTTGTCAGTGACAGGACTTGACAGGCGCCTACCCACACTGTACCCACGCCTCAGCTCAGATAATCATGCTCCTAGTAAGTTGAACCGCACGCCTGTACGGCTGCGGGATACGCGGGATCTTCCACAACGGCTCCATTGACTTTGTGCCCGAGTAGGATAGCTTCACATCTACTTGGATCACCCGAGTTCTACCCGGTCGATCCAGAATCTCACTTGTTATCTTCTCCTGGCCTCCACTGCTAATCACCAAGTAGCGCCTACCAAATAACGAGTATCCGGGTAGCCGCTTACCCGGCAAACCGTACATTGTAAACGGTTTTGCCACCAGTCTTACCCCTACTCGGGGGTAGCCCCCCGAGAGAGATATTATTAAAATGAAATTATTTCCTTTCTCTTTGAGAGGAAGAGCTAAAGAATGGTTGCTATCTTTTCCTAGAAATAGTATTGATTCATGGACTAAGTGTAAAGATGCTTTCATTGGAAAATATTATCCTCCTGCTAAGAGTATATCCCTAAGAAGTGACATAATGAATTTTAAACAATTTTATAGTGAACATGTTGATAAAACTTGGGAAAGAATGAAAACTATGGTGAAGAATTGTCCCACTCATGGACTGACTACTTGGATGATTATACAAACCTTTTATATAGGACTGAATTTCTCCTCAAGGAACCTATTGGATTCAGCTGCTGGAGGTAACTTTATGTCCATCACTTTGGGCAATGCAACAAAGCTTCTTGATGATATGATGATAAATTATTCAGAGTGGCACACTGAGAGATCTCCACAAGGTAAGAAGGTAAATTCTGTTGAGGAAACCTCCTCTTTAAGTGAAAGGCTTGATGCTATTATGTCTATGCTTGTTAATGGTAAAGCTCAAGTTGATCCTAATAATGTTCCTTTAGCCTCTTTGGTTGCTCAAGAGGAGCATGTTGATGCAAACTTTATTAGAAATAATAATTTTAACAACAATGCTTATAGAAATAATTTTGGTGGAAACAATTATAAGCCCTATCCTCCTAATAGTGGTAGTGGTTATTCTTATGGTAGATCTGTAATGCCTAGTGAGGAAAGGATTGTAGAAGTTGAAAAAGAAACTAAGAACTTCATGCAAATGCAATATGAAAAAATAAGTTGTTTACTAAAACTATGGAAGAGCAATCTGCTATGTTGAGAACTATTAGCCAACAAATTGGAAATTTGAATAGAGAAATCTCTGGTTTGCAAGGTAAAATTTCTAGTGTTGAGACTAGTATTTCGGCCCTGTCAGAGGCCCAATTTTCTTTGATAAATAAAATAGATGCTAAAACTGAAACCATTGAAGATAATCCTTTTGCTGCAACCAATGCCATCCAAGTTCGAATTGATGATAATGTTAGATTGATGGCTGAATTACATGCTAGATAGGAAAGAGAAGATGAACTAGCTAAAAAGAATAATATTGCTAAAATTTGCACTATCACAACCACTAGTAAAACTGAAGTTCCAAGTGCTAGTAAACCTCCTACTATCAATGGTAAAGTAGTTGGTGTTAATAAAGTCCCTACTCCTTTGGTGAAACGTGCTAAATTGCCTCAAACTACTGAAATTGCTCCTGATAAAAGTGCTGAAATTTTTAGAGATATGGGTGATAATAGTTCCCTTACTTTTGATGATAATAATATTGATTTTTATGATTGCAATATCTCTTAAGTTATTATGTTTCTATAAAAGCTTGCTAGAAGTCCCAATGCTAGTGCCATGATTATGGCCTTTACTAAACATATTACCAATGCTCTCATGAAAGTTATGGAAGAAAAGTTGAAACTTGAGACATCTATCCCTATAAAATTAGATGATGGTTGGGATCCTATCATTAAGATAAAAGTAAATTATTTTGATTACAATGCTTTGTGTGATCTTGGTGCTAGTATCTCTGTTATGCCTCAAAAGCTCTTTAATATGCTTGATTTACCACTGTTGGAACACTTTTATTTGGATGTTTATCTTGTTGATAATGCTAAGAAGAAACCTCTTGGTAGATTTTATGATGTTCTTATTATGATTAATAATAACCTTGCCCCTGTTTATTTTGTTGTTATGAACATTGAATGCAATGCTTCTTGTCCTATTGTTTTGGGAAGACATTTTCTTAGAACTGTTGGTGCTATCATTGATATGAAAGAGGGGAGTATTAAATATCAACTTCCACTCAAGAAAGGTTTGGAACACTTTCCTAGAAATAATATGAAGCTACCATTTGAATCTATTATTATATAAAAATATGATGTTTATGCTTCTTCACTTGAAAATACTTGAGTTGATTTTTCTATGTCTAGCTGAAAGGCGTTAAAGAAAAGCGCTGCCGGGAGACAACCCGTTTTATTCCTCTGTTTTCTTTCAGTTTTCCTTTGCTTTTTTTGGTGTGCTTTGCACCTGGGTGTTTTCTATTTAGTTAGAAACCTTGATGTATCTTTTCTTTTGAGATTTGTTTTTAGCCGAGTAAAGCCACTAGTGGAAAGTTGAGCCTATATTTCGGATTTCTGCGCAGGAAACAGATTTCTGCTGTCCACTGTTAATTCCGATAAAAATCACAGAAAATTCAAAATGACCTGAGTTTTTTTATGTTTAATCCTGAGTTATATACGCAACCTTTCTTAGAAGACCACTTTTTGATTTGAGCAAAAGAATGTTTTTGAAAAAATCAATCTTTACTTGTTGTTCTGTTTTTGACAGATTTCTGCCATTTATCGCATTTGCATCTTAATCTCGTTCTTTTGGTGTTCTTTTGAGAAAAATAGTTTTGAAAGAAGTTGTGACAGGAGCTAATTTTTTTTCGAGTGTTAGACTTGTGTTGAAACTGAACCATGTGAATTTCTTATTTCAATTGCACCAACGTTGCTAATGAAGACTATGCGAATTTTGATGTGAAGGAAGTTTTCAAGGGTCAAGAGAAGAGGATGATATGATGTGATCAAGAAGAGTGAAAAGTCTAAGCTTGGGGATGCCCTGGTGGTACATCCAAGAAAATTACAAGAAGACTCAAGCGTCTAATCTTGGGGATGCCCAAGGCATCCCCTTCTTCATTAACAAATTATCAGGTCACTTCTATTGAAACTATATTTTTATTCAGTCACATCTTATGTGATTTACTTGGAGCGTCTTTTATTTTTGTTTTCAGTTTGCTTTTGCTTTTGCTTTCAGTTTTTTTTACTTTCATAATAAGCTCGGTTGGACCCCAGCATTCTTTTATTGGAGAGTGACACGCTCCGCTTTTTCATGAGAATACGTTATATTCTTAATCTCTGTTTGGCTGCTGCATTTATTCAGCTCCTGTTTTGCATGCATCTCTTATTAGAGCTGTTAGTTTTAGTAGTATTATTTGAGTAATCTCATGTTTGCTTTATGTATCATAAAGATTATTTTTGTTAAATCATGTTTTGTATGGTTCTTGTTGGGAGAAACAAAAAAAACTGCTGCTTGAAGTAGAATTTATAACCGTACTAGAAGAAGCTTGTATAGACTGTGGCTAGGACTTTTTCATGCCATGCTAAATGTTATTTTAGTTTTAAAGCCTTATGTTTATTGAGTAGCATGATTAGCCTCAAATAGATGAGAGTGTTTAATATGTATTGAAAGATTCATGAGTTGTTCTTGTCATAGTAAAGCATCAATATATGGTATTCTCTTTCGAATATTTTATTTGGTTGACTTGGCGCATGCTCACACCATGTTTATGACTACAAATAAGTCACAAATAGCCTCCATGACCACTTAGTTTTTGAACTTGTGATACTGCTTATGTTTTAATTAATGATGCGTATGTCGCTATGCATGATTATGGCTCTTATGCTCTCTTGATTTGCCGCTCCCACTCTTTTGCTAGCCTCCACCTGTACTGAGTATAAGCTCTACTCGTGCATCCAAACTCCCTTAAACCAAAGTTTTTCCCATTGTGTCCACCATACCTACCTGCATGTGGTATTTAACTGCCATTCCAAAGTACATTGCTCATGTGTTACCTTTAAAACCTTCAAAATTACTCCTGCTTTATGTTCCTGTTTTTGCTCATGAGGACGTAAATAGAGAATCTTTATCTCACTTGTTGATTGGATTTCACACCCTGGACTAGTGTCTTCATCCTCTTATCCAAATGATAGAAGAGCTGGCAGCGGGGTGCCCAGCCCCAAATTAATACAAACAAATTCTCTTTACTATTTTTGCCCCTGATTTATCAGTCAAAGCATAATTGTGTAAACAAAAGAGAAAGAGGGATGACCTTCTACACCAGTTGCGTACTTCACCATGGGAGCCGCTCTTGTGAATGCAGTTGACTTGTGACGTACTGTATTTTTTGTTTACCATTCGTCGACATTAGCATACATCTCCCAGAATATAGACATTCCTCCACAAATGTCAAACTTTTAATACCTCTGCTTAATAAAATAAAAGCTCTAGCACATGAGTGATCCCCGCTTCCCACTTCTAAGGGACTTTCTTTTACTTTTATGTTGAGTATCCATCTTCTTACTTTATGCACAGTTGAGAGAGCATTTTTGCCATTCTAGGTTCTATGTGCATTTGTCCCATAAGCATCAATAATTACTTCATGATGTGATATTATTTGTTCTTAAATTATTTGTTCTAGTCTTCCTCATGAACTTTGAAGGTGTCTTGGCATTTATATTTTGCCCCACTCTTAAGGACTATTGAAATATCACTTTGCCATGCTTTCTCTATACCTGAAACAAACGTTTACCTTTCTTTGCATTATTATTCATGATCCTTTATTTGAGTTACTCTTCGTGATGCAAAGTAATTTCTATGCTTTATTATTAAAGTTTTATTTATCATGCCTGTGTTTAAAGTTTTATGATCTCAGCGTGCATATGCTTTTACATTAGATTGATCAAGTTTATGTTAGTAGCATGTCACCTCAGAAATTATTGTTTTATCATTTACCTACTCGAGGACGAGTAGGAACTAAGCTTGGGGATGCTTGATACGTCATAATCGTATCCTTAATTTCTGATGTTCCATGTTGTTTTCATGTTGTTTACCAAATGTTTTCCTTACATATTATGTCATTTTTATCGATTTCCTGGGACTAACCTATTAACAAGATGCCAAGTGTCAGTTCCCTGTTTTTTGCTGTTTTTAGTTTCAGAAAAGTTGTTCTGCAAATATTCTCGAAATTGGACGATTCGAAAGCCAGAAGTCCCGAAGATCCCCGGAGGGGGACCACGGCGTGGCCACACCATGGGGTGGCGCGGGTCCCCCTGGTCGCGCCACCTAGGGGTGTGGGCCCCTAGCCACCCCCCGTAATCGCCCTTTCGCCCATATATACTCACCGAGGCATAAACCCTAGAAGAATCGACCTTTTCCGCAAAATACATCCGTAGCTCCGCCGTCGCCGCCGGCAAGTTTCGGGGGACATATCTCTGTTCTCGCACCCTGCCGGGACGGGGAAGTGCCTCGGGAAGTCATCTCCATCGACTCCACTGCCATCTCCATCGTCGTTGTTGTCTCCTATGATGAGGAGCGAGTAGTTCTCCCCCGGGGTTGAGGGCTCTGCCGGTAGCTATGTGGTTCATCTCTCTCTCCCATGGTGTGATCTTTATGTGATCATAAGCTTTGTAATCTAGCTGAATATGTAGATTGATCTTCATCTGTTATGCTACTCAAGTTGTTTTGTTGTCTCCCTAAACACTTTGATCACGGGGCAAAGGTGACAGTGTGTGCTCCGTGTGGTTTAGCATGATATTTATATCTTGTGTTGGAAGGTGAACCTATTAAATTGTGGCGTTTGTTTACTAATTTATGGCGCTCGTATTGATATTGGGGTGCCCTAGAGAGGGAATCTAGACTTGAGGAGTTCTGTTACAGCCCTACGCAATGATTAGTGTTCGTTATTCGACGGGAGAGTGGTTCGGAGTAGCATGGTGAAGAAATTATATTTATGCATTCAATTATGTGAGCATTGTTGAGAGTGTCCTCTAGTGAAATCAGGAGCCCTAGGCCTTATTTCCAAGCATTGAAACACCGTTTTCCGCCTGTTCTGCTACATGTTTGCTTGCTGCCATTTTTATTTCAGATTGCTATTATCACTTATTATCATCCATATTACTTGCATTTTACTCTCTCTTCGCCGAACTAGTGCACCTATATACCTGACAAGTATATTGGGTGTGTTGGGGACACGAGAGACTTCTTGTATCTTGATTGCAGGGTTGCTTGAGAGGGATATCTTTGACCTCTACCTCCCTGAGTTCGATAAACCTTGGGTGATCCACTTAAGGGAAACTTGCTGCTGTTCTACAAACCTCTGCATTTGGAGGCCCAACATTGTCTACAAGAATAGAAGCGTGCGTAGAAATCAATGTCAGATGAGGGAGCCAGCCAGGAGGGGAGCCAGAGGGAGGCCACTAGGGGCCCACACCACCTGGTGGCGCGCCTCCCCCCCTTGGACGCGCCGCCACGTGGTGTGGCCACCCTGGCCCACCACTGGCATCCCCCTCTCGCGTACTTCATCCCCATGGAACCCTAAGACCTACAGAACCATCAAAGAAATATTTCGCCGCATCCTCGGGGCGGAAAACAACAGAGAGAGAAAAGCACTTCGACAGGGAGAAATTGAAGGGAATATGCCCGAGAGGCAATAATAAAATGGTTATTATCTTATTCCTTGTTTATGATGAATGTTTATTTATCATGCTAGAATTGTATTAACCGGAAACGTTGATACATGTGTGCTTAATAAACAAACAATGGTTCCTAGTAAAGCCTCTCTTTTAACTAGCTCGTTGATTAATAGATGATCAAGGTTTCCTGACCATGAACATTGGATGTTATTAATAACGGGGTCATGTCATTAGAAGAATGATGTGATGAACATATACTCAAAGAGAATATAGCAATGCGATCAAGTCATTTAGTTTACATTGTTATATCAAACATACGAAGTAACTTATTCCTTAGACCATGAGATCATGTCAATCGCTGATACCGGAAGAGTGCTTTGATGGCATCAAACGTCACACCGTAACAGGGTGACTATAAAGGTGTCGTTAAGTATTCGGAAAGTTTTAGTTGAGGATCATGGATCAAGAGTGGGATTTGTCAATCCAAATGACGGAGAGATATACTCTGGGCCCTCTCGGTGATATCACATCGAAACCGCTTGCAAGCACGTGATATGATCACAAAGGATGTTATATAACGGGAACGAGAAAAGAATACTTGTCGGTAACGAGATTGAACAAGGTATGGTTGATACCAATGATCGAATCTCGGACAAGTAAAATATCGCGAGACAAAGGGAATAGTTCACGACGTTGTTGGTTCACACGATCACGAGAGTCATCGTTGAATATATAGGAGTCATCACGGATCTCCAGATCCCGCTGTTGATTATTGATCGGAGAGGAGTCTCGATCATTTCTATCTTATTCGCGAACCGTAGGGTGACACACTTAAGATTCGATGAAGCATTTGAGAGGATACGGAATATCGAAGAATATTTTGGACAGCACCGAAATTGTTTCGGGGAAAATTGAAATAGTTCAAGGGGTTTTTCGTCGAATGGTTGTTAATAGAATTAACAAATGATTCGAGGTGCTATATGCAAATGTTTGTTAATGGAATTAACAAATATAAATAAAGAAATAAAAATGTTTTATTTATTTATTAAAAGAAAACCTTTGGATTTTCCAAGTGGGAAATAATGGGAAAGTGAGTGGAGGTGAGTGGAGTGTCCACTCACATGATGAGGGAAAAGGTGGGGGCACACCCATGGGCTGCCTCCCCCCTCTCCTATAAAAGGAGGGTGAGAGCTCTCCCTCCTTCACACACTTGGCCACTTCCCTTTCCCTCCACCCGCTGCTCCATTTCATGGTCCCCGGCTTGGCGAAGCCCTGACCACGGGATTCTTCACCACCACCACGTCGTCGTGCTGCTGGAGTTCTGAGGGATCCTCTACTTCCGCGCCCCGCTGGAACGAGGGAACGAAGGTCGTCATCAACCGTACGTGTGACCGATCACGGATGCACCGCCGGATTGCGGTGCCCATCTTCTCGCTATCGGGATCGGTGTGAGTACGACTACGCCAACAACGAGATTTGATCTCGTACAACTTTGAGTCTTCGAGGGTATGTGTTCTCCTTAACCCTCTTGTTGCCCGTTGCACTTCGTCTCCTAGATTAGATCTTGGCCTTTCGGGTGTCTCTCGCGTAGGAAATTTTTTGTTTTCTATGCAACGAACCCTTCAGTGGTATCAGAGCCGGATCTATGCGTAGATGTTTTGTATGGGTAGAACACATATGAGTATGTGGGCGTTGATGATCATGTTATTGCCTCCTTGAGTATTTTATGATCTTAGTGGCATAGTAGGATGAAGCTGCCCCAGACTAAGTTTACGTGTACTATGTACGTGAGAGTTGTCTCACTTGTGGCTAAGGGGGTGTCCGTTTCTCCTACTATAGTTAAGATCTAACTATGAAGGGTTGTTAAAAATGTGTTTATCAACGTTGTGGTTGATGTTCGTAGGTATGAACGGTTCTATCATCGAAAGCCCTAAACCACGTAAAATATGCAAAAATAAATTAGAGGCGTCTAACTAGTTTTTGCTGGGCATGTGATGTGATATGGTCAATATTACAAATTTTATTATGAGATGATCTATTTTGTAAATTATTGATATACTGGAAGGTATCCATATGGTTGTCTTCTTATTGATGGACAATCAAGTTTGGGGTACCGTGGTACTTGGTATCACGCCGGTAGAATAATTGAGATCATACCATAATGCACATGATGGAGATCAAGTGCAAGGAGGACCATATCATATCACGGTATCCTTACATGTGATGTTTGTGATGTTAATCCTTTTATGCATCTTGTTTTGCTTAGATAGCGACGGTAGCAGTATAAGATGATCCCTCTCACTTAATATCAAGATAATAATGTGTTCTTCCTTAAGTATGCACCGTTAAGAAAGTTCGTCGTTTCGAGACACCACGTGATGATCGGGTGTGATAGACTCAACGTTCACATACAACGGGTGTTTTCAAGCCTAGCATGTACAGACATGGCCTTGAAACACACGCAATACTACGGTTCTACTTGGCGAGCCTAGCATGTACAGACATGGCCTCGGAACACATAACCGAAAGGTAAAGCATGAGTCATATGGATGACATGATGAACATGTCGATGTTCGCCTTTGAAACTACATCATCCCACATGATGATCGGTTTTGGTGTAGTGAATTTGGTTCGTGTAATCACTAAAGACGACTAAGAGGGATGTTGTTTTTGAGTGGGAGTTCATGGTTTAATTTTTGATTTAACTTGAACTTATTTATCATGAACAACAAATCAAAGTGAATTTGCACAAATTGTAGTATTCATTGGCATCCACATAACTACCTTTCACTTAGATTGTTAATTGAGATATAACTGTTATGATCTGGTAAATGCCATTTAAGATTGGTACCGTATTAGTGAAATTTAAAATTGAGTCCTATTGTAGATTTTTGGTATTTCCTACCTAGCTCCATATGGTTAATGATTGATTAATCTAGAGAGCAAATAATTCCTACTTAGAATCCACAGTCATGGCTGCTTTCATATTACTTTATCTTCAAAAGAATTTTTTGTTGATCAAGGTGATTTTGGAACTGAAAAGAGTTGTTTTCGGAAACAATCAAGTGAAAGATATATTGATATCTAGAAACTTATTTGTGGCAACATGACTGAGTATAATTTAGCGTGACAATGTTTGCTTATATTATCTGAATATATGCAAATTTAGCGTGACAATGTTTGCTTATATTATCTGAATATATGCAATGATTGAAGACGCTAGGCGTTTGAATATTCCAAGAAATTGGATGCTAAAAATATCCTCTAAATTCCTTCCTTCGAGTTATAGTAGCTTAAATCATAATATTGCTATGATGGGATGGATTAAAAGTATGTGTAAAGTCGTTTACCTTACTTGGAAATTGCTAAGAGTGGAATCTAGAAGAATGCTATTAATATGGCGATATTAGTAGAACAATCAAACTCAAAGTGTGACTCGATGGGTGATAGTATATGACTAACACGCCAAAGAATATGAGCTAGTACGACTAGCCTTGTTTTATGTTGATTGATTCTTCTGTAAAGGAAAGGGAATATTGAAAATAGAATTACAAATAGATATATGGCAGAAAAGAAGATAACTGGAAAAGTCCAACTCAGGAGTATATGCTTGATATACGAGTTATAGATGTATTACTAGTTAACAAAGTATTTTTGGGTATTTTGATACCACATTGGTTGGTATGAGTTGTCATACAAAGCAACGCAATGCAAGAAATACAAGAGCCTAAAAGGAACTAGTAATAGATGTGGAATCGATTATGACAAGAACATAAATAAAGTGTTATTGTGTTCATTGTAGTATCGAACCAAACATTCAAGATTTATTTTAAGAACTTAATAAGTTGTTATTTTGTTCTAGTCTTTTGTGAGAACAAATGAGATTGTTCAAACAATGACCATATTCCATAATTGATGGATATGTTAATATAAATCATGTTGGTAAAGTAAACATCTATAAGATTGAATGCTAAACGTTGCAAGACGTAAAAGATTTTCACTTAAATTGTGACACCACCATTTTTAGTTCATATCGGAAAGGAAAACATGAAGGAACTCCATATTGATGGACTTCCGGAGTCATTTTGTTTTGAATAAATTGACGCTTGTGAGACCTCTTCCAAAAGATGACCAGAATTCCGTTCATAGGCCAAAGTAGATTGGACGACTAATTTAGTGGATATTATACATATTGATGTATATAGTCCATTATGTGTAGTCATGTATGGTGGATTAATTTTTCCTTCATAAAATTCTGTCGATGACTTGAGTAGATATGTGAGTATATCTATTTAAAGGGAACGGAGTTTGACATTTTGAATTGGTTCAAAAGGTTGTTAATATGAAGTTAAAATCAATGTAACAAGATAATCAAGTATTTATGATTGGATCATAAAGGATAAAGTTTGAGTTACAAGTTTAGCAAAACATCTGAGAAGTTGCAGAATTGTTCTACAACTTATACTTCTCGAATACCCCACATTAGATTGGAGTATTCAAAAGACAAAATCAAACCCTGTTTGACATGGTAAGATTAATAAAATTTCCATTATAATTTTGTAGTTTATACATTAAGGACAACCGCTTTTACACTGAAAAGAGCACCATCATGATCCGTTGAAATTGACAACATATAAGATATGGTTTGGGTAATGACCCGAATTGTCATTTTTCTTAAGTTTTGGTATGCATAGCATGTGTAAAATGTTTACAACCAAAATAGGATAAATATATGTTTATAAGGTTATCCCAAATAAAACATTGGGTATTTCTCCTATCACCGAACCAAAAGACAATTGTTGTTTGTCAGAAAGGGTTGATTTCTCGAGAAAGTAGTTCTTGCGAAACAAGTGAGTGGGAGCACAGTACAAACTCAACGAGATTAGAGAATCTTCGTTATCATGTCAAGAGTAGCGCAGCACTGGAAGTTGTTCCGGGGTTTACTATTTTGACTAAGTAGAAGACACTACAAATGTTGTAGATACTTCAAATGAGTTTGCGAACTGTACCAGAAAAGTCCAAAAACTTTGTACTTAGAACAACTTGTGGTTTAAGTGTAAAGTGTTGTTTTGACAACAAAAGGACCTGGACCTTATAAAGGAAGCAAATGATGGGCCCTGACTTCGTAAAATTGACTATGAGTCATTATATCCGCCATAGTATCCTTGTATGAATATCAAGTATGTGACTTGGTAGTCCTTTCGATAGGCTTGATGCCTAACGATAGCAAAAGGATCTATATAGTGACAAAGACATGGATTTTACATCCTTTGAAAGTTGTACTTATCGAAAAGTTGTTTTCGACGAAGTTCAAAGAGTTGACTAATACAAGATTTCGATCTTCCGTAGTAATGCTTTAGTCTTTGCGGATAGTTCTAGCAAAAAGTTACATATTATGATATGGCAGTTGAATAACAAAACCAACCCTCCTCTCGAGGAAGTTTGATCAAGGATGTGTACTTGACACAGTCTGAGAGTTTTGTAAAATTCAAAAGGTTGCTATAAAGGCATGCACACTTCAATGGTTGAAGTGAGCATAGCGAAGTTGAAATCTTTAGCTTAATGAAGTTATCAAAAGAGTTTGATTCCATCATGAATGATAAAGATGCTTGTAGAGTTACAAGAAATTAAGTGGGAGCACTATGACATATTTCCAATACTTTATGTAGATGACATATGGTTGATTGAAAAATATGTATTTTAAATTAACACGGTTAATATTTTTGATTTCATATTGATGAAAGGCTTACAAGATATTGGGCATCGATATCTATAAAAGATGGATTGACGCACCTGATATGATTGGAGCCAAATTACATAGATGAAATATTGAAGTAAGTCAATATGAAAATGACAAGAAGGAGTTCTTGTCACATGGAAAATAATTGAGCAAGATTCATGTGTTTTGACACATGATGAGCATCATTGAAATTGAGATTTCTAAGTCATGTTTCCATGCTATGTACACAACCAGATGAGTCCTATGCTATAAAATGTTATAGTAGGATAATTCATATGATGATTAGACAACAGTGGGAGAGATCCTTGTGTCATTTTAGAAATGCTAAGGATATGTTTTCCTATATAGTAATGACAAAATATTAGTTGTAATATGTTACACTAATGGTCTTGTCATTTATTCAAGTAATTTTATCTCAATTAAAATATGTGATGAAGGGTAGCACAATAGGATGGAAGAAAGTTCCATGCTGGATTTGAAAGAGTTTCAAAATTAAAATATTGTGACAGATACTACAACAAAGGCTAAAGTATATCGTTGTGTTAACAACTGATTATAAGCGTATTTTGTGTCAAGGAGTTCTTTATTGAACTTGGTGAATTTCCAAGAATGCTGAAACTATGAAGCTACATTTTCACAATGTTAGTAACATCAGTTTAAGCTGAGGAATTAAGGTATCACCGGAACTTGGTGAGTTTCCAAGAATGCTAACACTATGAAGCTACATTTTCACAATGTTAGTGACATCAGTTTAAGCTGAGGAATTAAGTTTTCACCTATTGACCATATATATACAAAGCCATCTCATTAGAGAATGAGTGATGCGTGTAGACGCAAAGAACACGCAAATACAATAGGACCTGAACAGTTCAGATCTTTTTGATGATGTTTACCGCATGCGAAGCATGGTAATAACACTGGTACGCCATATGTGTTAAAGTGCTTACAAACTAGATTATTGACTCTAGTGCAAGTGGGAGACTGAAGGGAATATGCCCGAGAGGCAATAATAAAATGGTTATTATCTTATTCCTTGTTTATGATGAATGTTTATTTCTCATGCTAGAATTGTATTAACCGGAAACGTTGATACATGTGTGCTTAATAAACAAACAATGGTTCCTAGTAAAGCCTCTCTTTTAACTAGCTCGTTGATTAATAGATGATCAAGGTTTCCTGATCATGAACATTGGATGTTATGAATAACGGGGTCATGTCATTAGAAGAATGATGTGATGAACATATACCCAAAGAGAATATAGCAATGCGATCAAGTCATTAAGTTTACATTGTTATATCAAACATACAAAGTAACTTATTCCTTAGACCATGAGATCATGTCAATCGCTGATACCGGAAGAGTGCTTTGATGGCATCAAACGTCACACCGTAACAGGGTGACTATAAAGGTGTCGTTAAGTATTCGGAAAGTATTAGTTGAGGATCATGGATCAAGAGTGGGATTTGTCCATCCAAATGACGGAGAGATATACTCTGGGCCCTCTCGGTGATATCACATCGAAACCGCTTGCAAGCACGTGATATGATCACAAAGGATGTTATATCACGGGAACGAGAAAATAATACTTGTCGGTAATGAGATTGAACAAGGTATGGTTGATACCAATGATCGAATCTCGGACAAGTAAAATATCGCGAGACAAAGGGAATAGTTCACGGCATTGTTGGTTCACACGATCACGAGAGTCATCGTTGAATATATAGGAGTCATCACGAATCTCCAGATCCCGCTGTTGATTATTGATCGGAGAGGAGTCTCGATCATGTCTATCTTATTCGCGAACCATAGGGTGACACACTTAAGGTTCGATGACGCATTTGAGAGGATACGGAATATCGAAGAATATTTTGGACAGCACCGAAATTGTTTCGGGGAAAATTGAAATAGTTCAAGGGGTTTTTCGTCGAATGGTTGTTAATAGAATTAACAAATGATTCGAGGTGCTATATGCAAATGTTTGTTAATGGAATTAACAAATATAAATAAAGAAATAAAAATGTTTTATTTATTTATTAAAAGAAAACCTTTGGATTTTCCAAGTGGGAAATAATGGGAAAGTGAGTGGAGGTGAGTGGAGTGTCCACTCACATGATGAGGGAAGAGGTGGGGCACACCCATGGGCTGGCCGCACCCCCTTGGGCTGCCTCCCCCCTCTCCTATAAAAGGAGGGTGAGAGCTCTCCCTCCTTCACACACTTGGCCACTTCCCTTTCCCTCCACCCGCTGCTCCATTTCATGGTCTCCGGCTTGGCGAAGCCCTGACCATGGGATTCTTCACCACCACCACGTCGTCGTGCTGCTGGAGTTCCGAGGGATCCTCTACTTCCGCGCCCCGCTGGAACGAGGGAACGGAGGTCGTCATCAACCGTACGTGTGACCGATCACGGATGCACCGCCGGATTGCGGTGCCCATCTTCTCGCTATCGGGATCGGTGTGAGTACGACTACGCCAACAACGAGATTTGATCTCGTACCACTTTGAGTCTTCGAGGGTATGTGTTCTCCTTAACCCTCTTGTTGCCCGTTGCACTTCGTCTCCTAGATTAGATCTTGGCCTTTCGGGTGTCTCTCGCGTAGGAAATTTTTTGTTTTCTATGCAACGAACCCTTCAGAAATCTGTCGGGGAAATTCCTCCCCGGAGAGGGGAAATCATCGCCATCGTCACCGTCATTGCTCCCGGCATCATCAAGATCATCATCATCATCACCATCACCATCATACTCACCATGCACCTCCGCCCCGCTATAACAATTAGGGTTCTATATCGTTGTTCTTCACTAGATCTCTCTCCCGGTGTGGATTACTTGTTAGTAGTTGATGCTTACGAGATTTATCGGTGTTTGCACTTTATGACCAGATTGTTATTTATCATTATATCACCTCTAATTATGATCCATATGATGTCTTGTGAGCAGTTCGTTTAGTTCTTGAGAACATGGGAGTAGTCAAGATGTTATTAGTGGAATTATGTTGAAGTAATATCTAATGTTTTGATATTTAAGTTGGTGGTGCTATTCTTCTAGTGGTGTCATGTGAACGTCGACTATATGAAACTTCACATTTATGGGCCGAAAGGGGTGCATTGTGTATTTGTCTACTAAGTGTGGGGTTGCCGGAGTGACAGAATTCTAAACCCCGTTAGGAAACCGATGCACGAGGGAGTGTAGGATCCCAGAGTTTAAGGCTCTGGTTAGATTTATCTTAATTATTTCTTGTAGTTGCGGATGCTTGGAAGGGGTATAATCACAAGCATGTGTTAGTCCTAGTTGGGAGGTGCATTATCATAGGTTCACCCACACAACACCTATCAAAACAATAAATATTAATCAACTGTATGGAATGAAAGCGCTTGACGAAGTTTGCATGTATCCTCGAGAACAATTGGTAATCATAAGTAAACGAACCAGCTTGTCCTTTTCTCTAAAAAGGATTGGGCCACTCGCTGCAATTATTATTACTGCCTTTTATTTACTCACACTTTATTTATCTGCTATATCAAAAACCACCAAAAACCTATTTGCTAGTGTTTAGAGTGAATCCTCTATCCAACCTGCCTTTCAACACCTTCTGCTCCTTGTTGGGTTTGACACTCTTATTTATCAAAAGTACTACGATACACCCCCTATTATTATGGGTCATCACCAACATATCGTGAGCTATTCATGTTAATCAAAACCAAGGAGGGTCGGTTTGTTTGGTTTCAAAGCAAGAACGAAGAAATGGCTCACATGTAGCAAGTTGTATCCTTCATGACCGATCAAGTGGTCTTTGGTTACAACTCTTTTAGTTTCTATGTAATGAACTATCTTAGTTGGTCAAGTGTGCTTTTCATGAACTATTATGGTTGTCATGTGTGGATGTAATGACCTATTTTGGTTGGCATGTGTGCTTGTCATGAACTATTATGGTTGTCATGTGTGCTTGTCATGAAATATTATGGTTTTCATGGGTGTATGTAGTGAACTACTTTGGTTGTCATGTGTGGTTGTTGTGAATTATTACAGTTGACATATGTTTATTGTTCATATATCAGTTGTTTATGTGAAGCACTCATGTTCTTTTTTCTCATTTCTTTTGTAGATGGATGCAACTTATGATGGAAGGGATGATGAGGGTATTGAGGGCATGGAGGAACTTATAGACATGGAACATTTGGCATTTGAAGTTGCTATGGTGGGAGAACTAGGTAACAAGTACAGTCGAACTTACTAGAACAAATCACCTTATTGGATTCCTCAACAAACTAGACATGAGTGGGTCATGAAAACCTTATCGTGCAATGAGTAGCTACAAAAAATTTAGGATGAACCCGGATGTTTTTATGTCATTGCATGATCTTCTTGTGTACGACTAAGGATTGGCATCCAGTAAAGGCATGCCATCTTTGGAATAATTAGGCATGTTCTTATGGATGGTTGGAGCCCCTCAATCTTTCTCCCAAGTTGAAAATCATTTTGCAAGATCTCTTCAAACAATTCATCGGAAGTTCAAAGAATTCTTGAATTGTCTATGCAAGTTGGGATCCAACAACATAAGACCAATGGATTATTCTTTCACAACTCCTCATGCAAGAGTTAAAGATGATTGGTTTTGGCCTCATTTCAAAGATGCCATTGGAGCAATAGATGGCTCTCACATACCTTGTGTTGTTTCAACATCCGAGGTTGTGAAACATATGGGTTATCATGGGTATACTTCTCAAAAAGTGATGGTCATTTGTGAATTTGATTTGAGATTTACTTTCATTGTTGTTGGATGGACGGGCTCGGTACATGACACAAGGATTTTAAATCATAGCTTGGTGGAGCATCGACATAAGTTCCCTTTTCCTCCCAAAGGTAATATCAAATTTTCCTTCTAGTTCTAACAAATATTCCTTGTAACGCTAACTTGGTTACAATTTGTAGGAAAATACTAACTTGTCGATTTCGGTTATCCAAACCGAAAAGGCTATCTAGCTCCATTTTCAGGACAAACATACCATATACCCGAGTTTCGTAGACGTGGAAAACCAATGGGTAAGGAAGAGACATTCGATCATGCCCACTCTTCAATGTGTAACTTGGTTGAGAGGTCATTAGGCATTCTTAAGGAAAGGTTTCGCATGCTAAAGAAGGTTCCGAGTTTGAAGCCTAGAAGACAAGGAAAATTATTGTTGCTTGTGTGTCTCTTCACAACTATATCCGAGACACCAAGTTACGCGACAAGGAGTTTGATAGATGTGATGCGGATGAGAACTATATGTCAAAGGTGGTACGGCGAGCTGCACTGATACCACATGATAGAGCGCCACCGTCACTTGACACGGTTAACATGAAAGTGGTTCGCAATACCATTGCGGTTTCCTTGTTTAGGGCGAGACAAGAAGAAGAGTATATATGTTCGAAGCACATGAATGAAGAAGTGGTGTCTTTTGTTGCAAGTACATGAAGAAGTGGTGTCTTTTGGGTATACATATGTATGCAAGAACTTCTAGTATATTTTGGTAGTAGACCCATGATATATGTATGCAAGAACTTCTAGTATATTTTGGTAGTAGACCAATGATATATATGTATGCATAAACTTCTAGTATATATGTCTTTTCGGTAATTCAATATCGAAGTTATTGTACATAGATCTCAACTCGGCTTAGTATCGATATTATCGATTTCCGTATCTAAAATAGTTTAGACATCGCTGAAATACGAAAATACTATATCAGTATGAGTAATTCAATATTGAAACATACGTTGAGCATACATTACAGACTTTTCACCACTGACAGCTGACGGCAAGTTTGCCAAACAGTTTCACTGCTCACAACAACTTTCCAGAACAACATGTCTTCCACAGCCCACAGCCTATAGCTGCTTATTTGAAAGCCGCATCCCAACCAAACACCCTCTTACTTCCATAGCTGAATGCAGCTACAATAGATGTAGTGCATGGTGCAAACACTTAGAGTATCTCTAGCAGACACCGCATTTCCGCCAAAACTATAAAATAACAGTCATTTTGCCGTTTCGGGCCAAAAACACTAGAAGGTTAGACCGCGCAAAAGTGACCGGCCTGCAAAAGTTTTTTAGGGGCGCGACAATTTTCCCCCCAGAACTGTGAAAACGAGGTTCCGCCACGCGACCCAGGTTTGCCTTGTATTGCGCGAAAATAGTTGGCGGGAGGGGCATTTCAGCGCACGGGATGGTTCCCTCCCCATTTTCCCTTCCATCCGCTCCGACCGCACACCCCGCCGCCACCCTAGATTTCGGCCGCCGAACCTTATTCTCCCTTCCCCACCGCCGCCTCATGTCACTGCAGGCCCTGCGCGTCCGAGCCTCAACGGCGGAGCCGGCTCTTTGTCTACGCCGCCCAATATCGAGCCTACCCCGACGGAAGGGGATCCGCCACTGCTGGTCAGGACCGACCCCCACTGCGCCGCCTCGGCAAAATATCAGGTGGGATTCCACATCTTCTCCCCCACCGCCCCACACCGCTTTGCCGCCCAGCCTCTCATCCTCGTTTTTTGGCAGATGGAGTTGAGCGAAGACGAGCAATTTTTGCTCGATGATTCTTCCTCCTCCGACAACTCGGATGTGGAGAGCCTCCTGGTGACCCATTGGCAATAGATGTTGGTGGTCGTCATGGCCATCAAGGAGTCTGAGGATCAACAGAGGAGTAGGCGGCGCAGATCAAAGGTAGGCCGCCTCTGCATCCCGCGCAATCGCCACATCGGCAATCAACTACTGATGCAAAACTACTTCGCCGAGCGGCCAACATGATCATCGAAGATTACAGAGATTTAAACTTGGATTTCTTCTACAAGAATGTTGGTAGCTGTGTGGAGCCATCAAAAAACCCTGACCGTATTCAAGCTCACCTAGAGTCCTACGGGCACATAGAGGACACCCATGGGCACACCCAGCTGCAGCATGATCTCATTGAGCACATATGACAGATGCATGGGCAGTAGAGATTTCTATGTTCATCTATTTGATTTGATTGTTGTGTAATTTGAACCATTATTTCCATTCCTGGCTATTTTTTATTCTTTCATTTGAATCATTCTTGTAAGTTTGACTATTGTTGTAATATACAATAAATAAATATTCATATTTTAGTTTATGTTTCTATAATAATTTTATTTCATGCCTTAGAATTTGCTGAGATATTAGTACCAAAAGCCTACGTATGCAGGTCCGATTTTGGCTGCGGCAGAACAGACACCGCAATGCCGAACTGCAAAACAGAATACTCTGTTTTCACGCAAACCCGTTTTCCGCGCCCTAGAAAACGTTTTTGCGGGCTAGCGGAATGCAGTGTCTGCTAGAGATGCTCTTAGCGTTTGTTTGGTAGTCTGTGTCACTTTTTGAGCTCGGTGAGTGAGTCTAAACTGAGTCTGGATGAATGAAAAGAGATCCGAAGTGGTGTTGTGTATGTTGTTTGATAGACCACAGCAGAGAACGTGACACCAACCGAAAACATAGTACTAGGTATATAGTTACATTTTTGCATTGCTATAACGTAATTATGTCTATGTTTGGTTGGATACAAAACTACCGCGGCGGTAACCTTTTGTCCCTTTTGGTGAGGTTACCAGGCCTAGCACATAAGCATATGTAGTAACTAAAACAAGCAGACAAGTTATTAAACACACAACAAACATAGTGTCATAATCGACATAGCATAGTACCAGACTAATTCTTAAAAATGTACCATAAGCTAGATAAATAAGACCATAAACAAGGTGCAAACAGAGTCTTATTCGATCAATAGCATAATCCACTCGCTTAGTTTCCTTTCTTGTTGGGTGTTTGGGGTACTCCCTCACCAGCTAGAGTTTGTCGAAAATGATTACCCTATACTTCATTGGATCTAACTCTTTGAACATGAGGAGGTAACCAAGATTCACAGTATGAGCTATGGAAAAAATTGGCCATCCCTAGCCGAGAAATGTTTTTCCATTGGCATTAGCCCGCTTGATTGTCGAAACGCACCACGTGTTCATTCTGAGTGTGATGTCTCTCAGGAACCTCCCCCAAATCGGGCCTAAAGGCGTCAGGAACAGGAAGGATTCCTAATCCAGGTCCGATGGCCACTTTGCAGAAGTGATTAGGGGAGACCATTCGTTTGAGCTAGCCATAAGTGGCATTTCTTTTCTGGAATTTAGTTCGAGGTGTCAATCTCAACCTCCTCGAAAGGCGATTTAAGCTTCGAATCCTAGAACAAACCATTATGTTAAAACATAGGTACAAATGGCTTACACATAAAAAAGATACAATGCACATTCAACATTGCACAAATGAATACAGAGTTCAATCAATGGCCTTAGTGAATAGATCATATCATGGTTTTTTCAAGCATTGGTACTAAATGAGGAGAAATGAAAAACCTTTGAACATATTAGTAGGTTATTCAGACCAACACTTGCATTTGTATGATGCATATTTTAATCCTTAGACATAAAAATTGATATGCCAACCATTTGCCTCGGTTATCATAGACACACAAGAGGCAAAGCCAACTTTGCACCACCAGACTAGGCAATAAAAGTAAGTAGAAGCCACTCCTATTTTTGGTTGGTCCATACTTTTGTTAAAAACATCATCATAGACAAAATAATATCATCATACTTTTGCAAAGCCAACGTTGGTTGTCTGGTGGAGACAGTTTTTTATCAGCCCATGACAGTGGTGTCAAAAACATTATCATAGACAAAATAATTGGCCTCATAAAAGTAACCACACAAAGATTTCAGGGAGAAGACTCTTACAACACCCATAGATATGCACAAGCAATATGCTTGTACATTGCTCAAGGTACCTTAAAAATCATCTCCTTGCACGTATGTTGTGCCACGTTATAATCATCGTCTTGGTGCAAATCAAATACCCATGATGAACAACAAGATGCCTCATAATAACAAGTGCATAGTTATGTTGCTAAGAAATGGCTCCACAATATCAAGAGATATGCACAAGCAATGTTCTTGCACATTGCTTAAGGTGTAGTGGAGTTAGTCCATGCACTTATATTGTGCCACATTTCAATCATCGACTTAGTTAACACATGGAACAATTAAAAAATTGTAATACATGCCTCATATTGCGAAAGTAGGTAAAGGGAATCATCCTAGGAACCAGGTACTAATACAAGCATTGTCCTTGTATAAACTACAAGGTTCTGAGGTTAATCCCCTTGCGTATCTCATGCCATAGTTACAATCATAGGCATATAAAGAAGAACACATACAAAATAGGCCCCGATTTATTTATTGGCCTCGGTAAATCTAAGCACAACCAGTTTTTAGAGCAAGGGTCCGCGAATCAAAGAAAATTCACACCAATTTGTACACACAACTTCGGTAAGGGGAATAAGGATGACTTCTTTTGAAATTTTGGGGGAGTTTCTAGGTCCCAGGAAGGTTAAGCCCAAAAGGAGTCTCTAGCTTTTGGGTCGCTCATTCCCACCAAGAAGGAAGATTTTTGTGTGCTTGCAGAATCCATGAGCGAGGTGTTTTCGGAGCTTCTCAGCTCAGCGTGCGAAAGGCCACTCAAAAGAAGACATGTCGTTTAGTGTAATTACGGGAAGGATTCCACCACACTTCCCGTCCGTTCCCCTCTCCCTGGCCCAAGTCGGGCGAACCAAAAAAAAAAGAAAAAAAAATCTAAATGAGACATAAAAGAAGAACTGCTCGCTCAGGACCCGGACCTCCACTGCCGACCCATCCCCGTAGCCGCTCACCCCCTCTCCCGCCACCGCTCTCCCAACCCGCCGCCCCTAGACCTTGTCGCCTCTCCGCCCGACCCCGGTGGTCTGCCAACCCTAGGAATTTGCAACAAGTTATTCATTCGTATTCATTTTGTCAAAAGCATTGTTGTTTTTCGAAAAATTTCACTGTTTTGCCAAAATCAACAGTGTTTCATAAAAATATAGGTATTCACATGAACACCTAGGAATAGCACTAGCCTCGCCCCTGCATTCGACCTTTTTCCTGGTCCCCCTCGACGCCCTGCTCGGACCGTCTCCGCCCACCGTATTGAAGGTTGTCGACCGCCTGTCGTCTCCTCGAGCCCGTCCGCAACAAGGTGATCGGCGACCTCGAGCTCGTCCGCACCAACCATATTTTGTGATGGGATGGTGCTAGTCTTGTTATGCTGGTCCTCCGCACCAATTTTGTTTTTGATTCAATTTATGTGCTGGTCTTTTGTTGTGTTGGTCATCTAGCTGTGTTGTGGTAGTTAGTTTGTACAAAACTTTATATTTTGTGATGGGATGGTGCTCTACTCTTCGTTCTTATGCAATGAAAGAGTAATAATTTCAGTGCTAAGTTCTAAGCTAGATTCAGTCTTGTTAATGCTATGTTAGTGACTTGAGTGATGTTAATTGGAGTGTTGGTGTGCATCTAGATTGTGAAAGCCGAAACAGGTGAAAAATTGGTGGGATGCCATTGCGCATCGTGTATTTCTTCACGTGTGCATCGAAGAGGTGAATGCAAATAATCGTCCGGTGCAAGTTTTGACCTACCATGGTTATGAAACGTTGGTTAAGAAGTTCAACGAGCACTACGACGGAACATCGTGGAGAGAATAGTAGCTTGAGAAGCTCTTGTCATTGTAATTTCAAATCACTATGATATTTCTTTTATTTTGGCATGTACGACACCATTTTTTCCGTATTATTTTTATTTTATTTGTAACTCATTTTGTACTAAAAACTAGTATATGTATCATATATATTGCTTTAATAAGTGCACATATCAAGTTTGGGGCATAACAGACATCTCACAACTCGTCACATCAAATAAGCCAAAACAATATAAACCAAAAAAAAAGTCTACCTGCCGTAAGTTTTTATCCACCGGAATCTATAAGCAAATATATGCATAAGCACGAGATCAAAATAAGCCAAGCTGAATGGCGCTTTGTACCCGAAACGACATGGCGGCTCCCGCGAATACGCTCGCGTGCTGCCCTTGCCCTCCGCGAATACGGGCCGTTGTTTGTTCCAGACACTCATACAGACATCCAATCACCGAGTCTTTGCAGATCCGCTGCAGGTCTGGTTTGACAAGGTGCAGGCTACCAAACAAACCTTTTGATTGCCTCCTAAAATAGCAGTGGCATCACGCAGCTGACGGTCGACATGAATCATTCAAAAGTGCCGAGAAGAAAAGGCAAAACTGAGGCGAAGAGCGAGTCAACAGAACTAGGCAAAACTGAGGGAACATTTCTTGCAGGCTTGGTCGTGACGTTGATCCTGGTCGATGATCGTCACCTTTCCTCCCTGGCTCCCTCCCTGCGTCTCGGAGCTAGGCAAGGGCAGCAACACCGCAAGAGGAGCAGCAGCGAACTCCCTCCAACGTATCACTGTGACGGCACTAATGCACTCCACACTCTTAACATATCATAACACACCCTTAAATTCCACGGGTGCGCTAGCTTTTTCATCCATTCCGCCGGTGTTGATGCCAGGCCAATGTCTGCCACGCGCTAATTTGCACGGCTTAAGTGCGTATGGGCCGTGCCAAAATTTTCTCCGTTGCCATGTCGTCCAGAAGGAAGCTGACCTGACGCAGTAACACTCGTTACCCTTTGCTTCTTCGTGGGTAAAAGCTAGACAGTGATTGGTCTGCTGTCGTGAAAGCGCCGAGAGTTTTCCCGTTGTGACTGCGATTTGTAATTAGTTTGTGGATTTATGGACCCTAGTAGGCTGGAATGTGTCCTCTAGAATAATCCAAGTTGACAGAAGAATATTAGCAGTAGTTCAGTTTTAGACGCGGGGCGAAAAAAGGCACAATGTACCGTGCCAAGTCCTGTCGGCAAAATTTCAAGCAATGCAATACAATACAGTCAACTCGCACTAGTGCTCTCTCTTGAGAAAAATGCTCTATGCGCTCGAAAGAAGAAGTGAAAGAAAATACCATGTGTTTTCTAACAATCAGAAAAAAAAATTGGAGAGAAAACAATCAATATTTTATTTTGTTTTGAGAAAAAACAATCAGTATGTTTGTGGCTTATGAACATGTGTGCCTAGAAAGTTCTGTGATGTTCCCATGGGCCAGGAGCCCAGGACGCTCGGTTTGCTTCAATTCAAACTACACGCCAGGTATTTCAATATATGGGCTAGACTGACTTTCACGACCGAGTGAGATTATTTTCTGGGAATGGGCCTAGAATATGATGGAGAACAACCCTTCTTCCGCAGATACTCCGCCGACCAACACCACAGGTCACCAAGGACCGGGCCCTGCATGACAAGCGCACAAGGATTCTTATAAACCAGTATACTACGGGCTCTCGTGGCCGCAGCCACTATATATCGCTCAATGCGAGCAGTAGTACGGACTCGCCCGCATGAATCCCTTCATGAGCAGGCCCATTCATTTTTTCAGTTTTCAGGATTTTTCTGAGTTTTTTTTTCTGGTCTGTTTTTTAAATCAGTTTTGTCTGTTTTCTGTTTGTTTTCTGCATCAATTTGGAAATCCGAACCATTTTAAAAAACAAACATTTTTGCAAAAAAATAATTAAAAAATTATGAACAATCAAATATAATATGAAAAAAATTTAAAAATAAATAATTTTAAAAAATGGATAAATTTTGAAAATGAACAACTTTTGGAAATGAACACATTTTTGAAAATGAACAAAATTTTAAATGAATAATTTTTGAAAAAAAACATATTTTGGAAATGAACATTTTTAAAAAAAGAACAATTTCTAAAAAAATTAACCGTTGAGACTTAAAAAGAGAGACACGTTTGTTTGATAAGAGAAAAAGAAGACACATGGTTAGAGCTGGCTACAAATGGTGTATGTATCCACAGACCAATTGGTTATTACCTTTTTTTAATTAGTGGACTGCTATGTACATGGACGTCGACCTTTTTTTTTAATTAGTGGGCTTGTGTGTACATGGGCCGTCGGCCAGAAGCAACTAGCGTGGGCGAGCGAGTATAGGACTCGCTCGAAGCGATACATAGGGATCCCCTCGTGGTCCCTCGTTTGGCAGGGCATGACCATCGTGGTTGTTTTAGCATCACCATTGTGGCACTATGGTTGTTTTGCTCTTGTTTCTGCCCCGTCGCTGTTACGGGCTCTTCCCGCCTGCGCGTGCTAGGATATGTGCGAGTGGGCTGGCCAGCGAGGACGACCTAGTGAATCAGTCCATAAGGAACGCGGAGAGCTTTGTTTTAGGCGCCCACCCTGTCCTTTTCAGCAAGGCAGCTAAATTTTAGTCTGGACATCTCCTACAGGATGTATGAGCAGTGGTCCGGCCATTTCTAGGCAATGCACCCTACGGGGCTGCTCACCTTGGTGGCCAATTTTATTTAAAAATAATAATATGTGATTGAAGCATTACAATATTAGTTCCAAAAGAATATTGCCATGCCGGCAATATTAACAAAAGCAGGCCACGGTTCAGGCCATGCCGGCCGGGGACAAGCAATGTCGGCCGGCATACAAAAGACAACGAGAAATATCACTCCTGGTCGTCCATGTAGTGTTGTTGCTTCTTCGCGAAGTAGGCCTTATTCCTCGGGGTCAAGGTGCTCAGGTCCATGGCCATGATATGGCCTTCTTGGGCGGCCAGCGTGAGCTCGACCTCTTTCTTCTTGATCTTAGCCTCCATAGCCCTTGGGTCGGTTTCCTTGACCCTTGACCTTGCGTTCTCCTCGTCTATCTTGAGTTTTTTTTTTGGATTGGACGATGAAGAAGTTCTCGCCATCCTCCCTGGTAAGGCCCTGCATCGGCGACTGCGTGTCATCGAACATGTTGCGTGCCTCAGGAAAGTTGGCCGAGGGGACTCTGCGGCCTCGCTTGCTTGACGGCGTAGTGGACACCCCGGACACGGCGCAGTGTTCAGGTCGAACAGGACCCTAGGGACCGGTGGCGTGGACTCACCCACGTCCGGCACCAAGATGGGCGCCGGCGGGGCACGACCGGGTAAAAACTCGTACAACAGCGCAGGAGATGGCGTCGCCGTGTCAACGTTCGGAAATGTGCACGGGTGGGCTGCTGATCCGTTGGAGCTGGCAGCGGGGCCGGGAGGCACGAACATGGGGGTAGCAGACTACATGCCCATCATGATCATGGCAGGTTGTGCAGCGGCTAGGCCGATCCTGGCTTCCTTGGCCTCCGCGTCCTCCGCGGCATGCAAATCGGCGGCTTCCTTCGCCCTCGACCTCCGTCCAGCCCTCTTCGTCGACTCCTCTTTCCTCTACAGGTCGATGAGCACGACCTTGGGCCTCTTTACCCTCTCGGTGAGGCCTTGGGTCGGACTTTGTACGTCGCCTTTGCAGGCACCGGGAACGGTGGGGAATCTACAGCTACGACCGCTACATCGGCGGCTTCGTCCACGTCCGCCATGGCTAGGGCGGAAAAGCAGCGGTGGCTCGAGGTAGGAGAGGAACGGCCAGACAGGAGTGGGGTGGGGGTGTGCCTCTGTTGGGCGGGCCAGGGTAGCCAAATATTGGACAAGTGCAGTCCAGAATTGTCCGATCACTGCTCAAACCCGGATCAAATTTGGGCCGGAATAAGCAGTCACGGACAAAAAATTGGACGGCGGTCGGTTTAAGCAGCACCATAGGGCCTTGGTTTGGGGTTTGGATGCTCAAATTGGGGCTGTCCGGGCCAAGTAGGCAGCCCCGTAGGAGATATCCTTAGGTGCGCCATCAACTCCTCCAGGCGTGAAGGCATGCACGCAGTGGAGGCGATAGGCAGATAACCTGGCCGCCGGCCAGAAGTATGCATGTCTGATTATGCTAGGGTAGCTGTAGATGTTCCGCAAGACCACAACAACACTTATTTATCTCGTAGACCTAGTAGCCGCCAAGATGGGGTACTGATGTTGACGTGATCACACGCCCGTTGGGAAACCCCAAGAGAAAGATATGATGTAGTCCAGCGGAAATTTTCTCCCAATTGTGGAACCAGGGTTTATCGAACCAGTAGGACTTCGTAATCTTGGAGAAGGTTGCTTGTTGTCTGGCGCGTCAACAAACATGGACCACCGTACTTATCCATGCTTTCAAGTGCCACCATGCTGGAGAGGACTATGAGGGATATGAGGTTGATGTCATGGATTTCGTCAAAGAAGAGATCTATCATACCATGATTGAACCAAAGAAGGTGCCTTGGTATGCTCCCTATGTAATGAAGCTAATCCTTGATAAGGTCCTGGGTCTGGTCACTGAGACGAAGCACATTCCTGACACTCTTCAGATTCTCTCAGCTCACTTTAGGGAGGACGAGGATGAGGGCCTATCTATGTTTGAGGCTGAGGCTCCAATGACTAGGAGGAAAAATGTTGACCCTCCTACTCGTCTTCATGGCAAGGAAGAGGTTCGGTCTGAGCAAAAGAAGCTCACATGGTTCCAGCGCATCATCCTTTGTATGACTATTGATGTTCACAAGGATAGCCATGAGGAGTATAAGGAAAGGAAGGAATTAAAGAAGATGATCAAGGATCTTCAAGACCATGTTGGCATAGTGAAGACCCCTCCCCTTGAGCCTGTTACTGAGTCTCAGACCATGTCCTATCATGAGTGGAACACCTCATCTTTCCCTTGGGGTGATTTTTATTATGTCACTTCAGCTCCATCTTCGTCTAGCAACCGTGGCAAGGCTCCTATGACCGAAGAAGAAGAAGAAGAGCAAGCTGAAGATGAAGAGGAATATAAGTCTAGTGATGGTGATGATGATGAGGATGAGAAGGAAGATGATGAGGACGAGGAGTATGACGGGGATGCTTGATCCTTTGGGTTACGTGTAGTTGATCTTTTCTCCTTTTTGGTGGCTCGATGCTAAAGGGGAACAAATTTCTATCTAGACATATCAGGGTTTTCCAAGGGTGCTTTGCTCGAAGCACAAGCCTCTGAACTTGATTTGCTTTTATGGCTTGTGTCTCCCTTTTATCTTAGCTACTTTCAGATTTCTATCTTAGTGAACTTTACATCTGTGTGTGGTGAGACTATGTGCGTGAAGCTATCTATGGGTGTGCTAATACTTTCTTGCTTTACTTGTCTTACCTATATATATGCAATTGTATTGTTCGTTTATTATTGCTTATGATGTAAGTTTGTAAAACATAGGGGGAGCTTAGAACCTTGTTGTTTGTGTTCTTTGGTGCACATATCAAGGGGGAACCCGTCTATATTTTTCACAACTATGTCTAGCAACGATTATCATTGCAAATACTTGTGTTGTCATCAAACACCAAAACAGGGGAGATTGAAAGCGCAAATCCGCCTAAATCTTGTTTTGTGTATTTGTTAACAACACTAGTATCATTTTAATGTGTGTTGATGTTTTAGGGTCAATTGATAATTTTATTGTTGGTGGTGAGTTCTTCAAAAAGATGGAAAAGAACTAGAAAAGCTGGAGTTGCTGGAATGCATTTCTAGGCCGGAGTCTCCGGGGTCCGAGACCGGAGTCTCTCGGGTCAGGAATTTCCAGTGAAGAACAAGTTGGTGTCACCCACTGGATCCCCTACGGATTGTGTGCAGAGAATTTCTGGAGTCTCCGGCCCGGCCGAAGTCTCCTGACTCATGGAAACTTCCCTGCACTCGTAGCACCCCAGGCAGCCTTTGCGCTCTAGAGAGAAAAATCCCCATAGTCTTTGCGGAGTCTCCGGCCTGTGAAGACCGGAGTATCCGCCCTTGAAGATTTTCCAAAGCCATGTCGAGGTGGTGTCACCCACTAGATGTTGTCCGAAAAATGTCCGGAGACTCCGGTGTGTTGCAAAGTCTCCGGCCCTCCGGATTGTGTTCGAAGTGTTTGGCAGGCCAGAGTCTCCGGTGTGACTTTTCCATAAAGAGGTAAAATGGCTAGAATTTTGGGTTGGGGTATAAATACCCCCTCCCCTTCTTCTTCCTCCAGCTAGCTCGTCTAGAATTGAATGCTCCATTAATTGAGATCACCCACCTTGCTAGATCTTCCAATCCCTCCGCCTAAACTTGTTGATCTTCGGAGGATTGAAGGAGAAGGCCCCGATCTACATCACCAACCGGTTTTCCATCCCCCTCTTATTTGCTTGAGGGATTCGAGTCTAGGGTTTCTTTTTGGAAAACCTAGAATCCATTGCTACTCTCTTGGTGATTGTTGGTGATTCTTGGGATCCCCCCAATTTGTTTGTGGGTATGTGCCTCAAGCTCATTGTAAAGGACTCGATTTCCGCCTCAAAGGGAATCAATAGTGGAAGATGAACTAGGCTTTTGTGGCGAGGTTCATCAGAGAATAGGGTGAGGCTTTTGTGGCGTTGAGTAGGCCTTCATGGAGAAACTCACACCCCTCCAACGAGACGTACTCCCCTCAAAAGTAGGAACTCGGGATTAATTCCTTGTCTCCGCGTGCTTCCGTTATCAGTTACCTCGTTCTCTCCCCTTTATTTTGTGTTTGTATCTGTTTATTGTTGTGCTTGTCATGTAGGAAATTCACCATAGTTGCGTATCTAGAGAATTTGCCTTTGTGTCAAGCCTTAATTTGAAGAGAAATTAAAATTGGTCGTAGTACCTATTCACCCCCTCTAGGTGCCCATACTATCAGTTCAAAAAGGAATATCATAAACATGTGATGGTTCGTCCGATGTGATATTTATGCACGTTTGTGAGTTGACACGTTTTGCTAGAAGTCGCTACCAACTATTGGACGAGTAGGTGTACTCGTGTCATGTCTAAACATGCGTGAACCTATAGACTCACACACTTAAGGTAGAAGAAACAGAATTCGGATTGGATCCAAAATGGGCTGAAAATGGACTCTAGAGTGGGTTGTTCAGTGGCAGCCCATTATAAGGACGTCTATATAAAGAAGAGGAGGTTGTGTGTTTTAGGGTTGCTAGTTCCGCACCACATTCCACCGCAGCTACAGTCTCTCCATGCTCCTTCCGCCCGCACGGACCTAGCAGTCCGACGAGCGGTGCTTCCACGCCGCATGTCTAGATACTTATAGATGTGCTGCATCTGTAGCATTTGGACGAGCCGCCAAGAGGAGCTGTTCGTGGGAGCAACGGGATCCGGAGGATTCGTACGACTACTCTGTCCCGACCCGCTTCACCGAGATCGGCACAACGCGTCTAGTGGTAATCGTGTGATCTATATCTTGCAGCGGATCTTGGTTGACGCGGTAGAAATTTTAATTTGCGCTAGTGTAGCCTACCCCGTTTTCCTACACCCCCATATCACTATCTTTACTCTTATTATTAGAGTTTTGTGTCTTATCATGGTTAGGGAAGTTATCATATAGTATGGATGTTTGCAAGTTGGGCTATCACTCCTTTATAAGTGAAGTTTTGTATTCATTGGTGTGAGTTTGTGATGAGGATATCCCTAGTACATCTATTATTTCTCCCATTTATGATGATGTTGTTGTTCAAGAGAAACATGATGAAGTGAGGATTGGACCAATGACTAGATCAAGAACCAAACTACTAGAACAGCATGCGAACTCACTCTTATTAAATTATGATGTTTGTGGTTCTGAGAATTTTATACTACCTAAATCCTTGCATTTATGTATGATTCAGGTTGTTGATAACACAAGCATTATTGGAGGAGAGGAGCAAGGAGCCATGGAGCAATGCATGAGAGAACACATGGAGAGAGATGATCATGGCAGCACACACAAGAAGGAGAAACCAGGAGTTATGCATGATGGAGATGGGAGCACCAAGGACATGTCTTAGGGTGTTTCCACCAATATTTATGTGTGATGCGCATTAGGCTTATGGGGGAACCAAGGACATGTCCTAGGGTGTCCCAATGCGTGTAGAATAAAGGCTTGCATGCCTATTAGCCGCACCCCTCCTCATGGATCGGTTTGTATCTTTTGGTCCGGGTCCAAAACCTCTTAAGGGTCGAGTCCTAGTCGAGTTAGGGTTGGTGCTTGCGCAACCCCAATTGTGGCTGCACCGTGTGAGAGGTTGTAACATCTCAAATTTTACACTTGGAATGTTTTGCATTTAGAGCATGTGCATAGCATAGCATCATATCAAAACTTGCATTTGAGTGTTGCATTTCAATCCCCAAATAAAAATCATGTTTTAAAAGGGTCAAAATCCTTCTATAAGGCGTTTATAAGCCAAAAGATATTTGGATATTTTATTTTACCCAAAATCACTCTCTAATAGTCTGATATGGTAGAGTTTCAAATTTCAAAATTTTAGAAATTTGTTTGACTCGATTCCGAGTTAGATTTCAAAAGTTATAAAAATTAAGGAAAAGAAAAAAACCGAGCCAGCTCGCTCCGTATGGGCCGGCCCAGAAAGGCTGCCCGCACGTGCACCGAGCGTGACCTTCTAGAGCAAGTACGTGCCACCCAAATCCCGTTTTTTACCTATCTCCATTCAAACTTTCATATCTCTTTGTTGGAGAGTCCAAATTCGAATCCGTTTCTTTTGTTCTTTGAGTTTTTCGATTTGAGCTACAGATCTTTTTATATAACTCCGATCTACTTTTGACCACTGGAGTAACTCGAAATTTCAAATCTACACTTTGTTCTTATTCAGTTTTCGTTGAGTGTTTTATTTACTTTTAGGATCTTATTAGTATGTGAGGTTTATATGCATCTTTTTATAAACTTTATTTCGATAAGATCTTGTAGATTGTTAATTAACCCTATTTAATTTGGTTAAACTTCTTTTTGTGTCTTGTTGCATTACAAACTTTTTCATGCATCATATCTTGTTTAGGCAACCAAAGAACTAGTAAATTAGTTGTCTTGCATTATTAAAACATCATCCATCCATATGGTGCATCGTTGTTTTGTCTGGTTTGGTTATTTACTGTGTTATGCTTGCAACGTGTAGATTGCAAGAGTTGTGGTTGCTATTCGTGTGAGGACTGTGGGTGTTACGGTTGCGACTGAGTCGAGTGCGTGAACAACTCCAATTTCTGTCAAGGCAAGTGACACACATGATCCTACTATTTTAATATATGCATTAGAGTTTTGATGTAGCTATGCATGAGTAGGAGTTGTGTGTTATCGCTATGCTAGATTGCTTCACTAACACACAAGTGGAGTAATCATATGTCTCCCGTAGAAATTAGCAATCCATATGCTAGGCAAACATCGTACTTGTAGATTGCTTAGCCATGCTCTAGATATTCGTGGTTGGGATTATTATTGTGTTAAAGAAGTACCAGTTATTTTAATTGCTTATGAAGACAACATGATAATTAATTAACCATTGGGCGGATTGCTAGCATGTCATCAGAGTACAAATTTTTGTGCGGACCGCCGTTCAGTATCTTGAGATTATGTTTAGTTCATGTATGTAGTTGTTTCTTGTGTGTATCCGTGTTTCATATTAGTATGGGCTAGACATAATTTGTAGGTTGTGGTGACTCGAACCCAACGTGTCCAGAGATGTAGAATAGTAGTAGGATGGTCCGTCTCGTGGAGGGTTTGGGGATTTACTTCATATGTATTATGGCTTAATCTTATTTCCTTCCGCGTTACTAATGGTGTATCATGGTGTTTGGGGTCGATTAGGCAACACGGGTAAAGGGCACAAACCTCGCGAGGGTTAAAACTAAGATCTTAGCCGTGTTCCATTGGTTAGGGACAATTCAGCAACTAGATGGGAAACATGACATATCTCGTTCATCTTGTTTTATTAATTACTACCAATTTGACTATGGGTTATTGGAGAAGTGTATGATGGTGTTTCAGCGTGCTAATCCAAAAAGGGTAGGAGCACTTTGCTATCAACCAAAGTGTCCAATTATGTGCAAAACTTAATTTCTATTAAAATGCTAGGTCAAATACCTTTATGCAAAATAGCCTAGAAACTCCACCGGCCAAATATGCATGTAGATTAGCACTTGTCATTTATTATACCACCATAGTGTCACTTACCACCATTGCTCAGAATGATCTAACCTCCTTTTGGGGGCTGCATATTCCAACGTGCAGGTTGTTCGTATCCGGAGTGATCGACGTAGGTCTCGTGACTCCACTCAACATGTTTGTTCGCCTGTGGCACAAATTGAAGATTGGAGCCCTACTACTTGTTATTTGGTACTTGTACATTTGTGCTAGCTTCCGCTATGCAACTTGTAAAGAATTTTGTACTCTCGATTATTCGCTAGATATGAGATACATTTGCTTCTTTGGATATCTATCTAGTTGTGTGTGCTGGTGAATGGTCCAGGGGCCAGTACTACACGCAACAATATAGCATGTGTTGGGCTGTACTACTACAGAGGTTTATACTATGTATACCTTAAACCCTAGACTCCATTGTTGACTGCTTGAAGCATTCATCAGGAATTGATCATATTGCAAGTTTTGTGTGTTATCTGCTATTCCACTGGGAATCAGTTGATACAGGACCACTAGTAGTCAGTGGATGCTCGTGCAAGTGTGTGGATTTGTGAATATCCAAGGGATTGATTGCTGCTGCAATTGGCATCAGGAATTAGCCGGAGAGTTCGTGGAGAGACACAAGTTATCAGATCCTTGTTATCATGTGAGTTCATCGAGAAGATTGGGCAACCCCTTATCATCTTGGTATCAGATTTACAGGTTGACTCGGTGAGCTATCATTGTTCTAGTAGATTAGTTGTTTTTCATTACCTATCCACCGAAAAAGCCACAAAAATAGGAGTAGTTATTGCCATCACCGTAGATCATCACTTCTATCGAGTCTTAGTTGATGTTTTGTGTTGTTTTCGTGTTTCTTTTCTCCGTTTGTGTCTTGTTTTAGTCGGTCTAGGTTTAGGGTTTTTCTGTTCGTCGAGTTATTCCTTGCGAGTCCACATAAAACCTCCCAAAACCCCCAATCCGATTGGTGTTTTCCTCCCAATTCGAGTTGGTTTCGGTTTCCTACCGTGGCACAAAAACGACCAAATCAATGTCGTGGTTCTCTTTCCTGCCACGACTCGGAGTGCCCCTCCCACACGCACAAGAACATTCTGATGGCTCCCAAGTGCAGGAGATCAATCGTAGTCTTCGATGGGAAGTATTACCCAAATTTGTAGTTCGACTCAGTGGGAACACAAGAATACCAGTGAGACTTTAGCAATTGGGACGTCACTCCCAACCACACCTGTGTATCAACAAACTTGCAGCGAGAGTGGTGAGTGTAATAATGCAGTGAAAGTAAACAAACAGAAAGTAGATGGAGAGCAAGTGTTTTCCCAGTTTTCACCGGAAAAGAGTGAAAGTAAACCAGAGACTAAAACGCAGGCATGGCGTGACAGCGGGGTGTTGCACGGATAAGATTGATCATGTAATAATGTTTTGCTAGCAGCGGGGCCTCTCTCTATCTCAGTTTTATGTAGGTGTGTGTTCCGTAAATTATTGTGCGTACTAACCAAGAGAATTTGCACAAAGCCTATTGTCCTACCTGCCCATTTCACCGGGGCCAATTTGGAACTACAGGTAATTAAGGTCTACCCTTTCGAATAGCCCGGACCAACGCATTAACACTCCATGAACACACATAATCCTCAAACTAGAACATACCCCCCTTGTTTTCCCTACCTGTCACTTTAGGGTTCGCGGGTTCAACATAATAGCAGGTAATACACATTGCAGATAGATACCAAACTCACATATATGATGTAGCAATGTAAGTTCAGTACTGAAATCATGCCACTTGGGCCCTAGTAACAAGCATTAATCCTAGCAATAGTGCATCAACATAAGACATAAGAATTCTCAAGACAAACCCCTAGATCCCGCATACCGGGTAGCAATTACATGATCAATCTCATCCAAAACCCCTCACACCTCACATGCCTACAGCAACTACTCACACATGGAGGGGGTGATGGAGCTCATGGTGGTGATGATGATGGTGATGAAGCCCCTCGAATTCCACCTCCGGGGCTGAAATCCCGGATCAATCTGACTCCGAAATCGAAGATCGTGGTGGCGGCGGCGCTCCGTTTCGCGAACATCCCTCCCCTTCGAAACCCGTCAGTTTCTCGTATATATGGAGGGGTACGTCGAAGACCTAGCCGGAGTGGGCCATCTGGGCCCAAAAGGGGTGACCCCACGCGGCCAAGGAATTTGGCCGCGTGTGGGGCCCCATTTTGGCCCTCGGGTGGCCCCCCGGCCCCATCTGGTGCTCATTCCCCTTCTTTTCCATAAAAAGTTACGTGGTTTTCGTCCCCTGTGAAAAGTCCTGCGAAAATAGACGGAAAGAAGAGTTTTGCTAAAAACATCGTCAGATTCTGCAGATTTATTCAATTATGGGGGGGGGACTCCGGAGAGAAATACGATGCAAAGTGCTTGGAAAAGTAGATGCATTTTGGGTGCATCACATGCACGCGCGCGCCAAACCACAGACAGTGTCTGCTCTTCAGCGCACCTCACATGCAACCAGCCGCTGCCGTACGGCAGAATTTCTGCGCGTTTCCTGCCGTGACAGCCTGCCGTGAGCGCTAAACCGTAGCGTTTCGTTGCAGCCGCGGCAGAAAAACGGCGCGTTTCCTGTCGTGTGTTTTCTAGCCCTTTAGGTGTTTCATTTAGTTTTTATTTCTCGTTTTCTTTAGGATTTCTATTCCAATCTTTGTGAACCATTAGCTACTGCCTTGCTACAGCAATATATAGGTACCTTTCCCACAAAGACTAGCTATTTTATTTCTCACTTTCAGGCTGCTCTATATCATACTTTTGTGTCACATTGATCATAGCTTTGTTTTCATTCACTCTTGTTGCTCCTTTAGTTATTTTTCGGCTAGTAAAAAGTATATAAAAAAGAGAAAAACTGAAAATAGAAAAAGAGAAAAACAGAATTGAGAAAAAGCAAAAAGGCCTTGAGATATATTGTTATTCTTGTGGAGTTGTTTTAATCATTGCTATATTGACACACCTTTGAGCAATCTTGTGCCTGATTTATCATTGAGCTTGGCTAGTGTCTTTCTAAAGCATTGCAATAATTCCATCTGATGAGGACATCGCTAGTGCTTCTACACTTTCTCCCATTGAAGATGTGGCTCTTAAAGAGAAACATGATGAAGTGATAATTGGACCAATGACAAGATCAAGAACTAAGTTATTACAACAGCGGGTGAATTCTCTCTTATTAGAATATGATGTTTGTTTTCATGAGAATTTTATACTAGCTAAATCCATGCATTTATGTATACTCAGGTTTGTTGATAACACAAGCATGGATGGAGGTGCACTTCAAGAGGAGCTGGAAAACAAGAACACTATGGTGAAAACAAACATGGAAGATGGTGAAAACAACAATACAAGTGTGGAAAACAATTACTAGTTTGTTATTCCACACTAAGAGATGGTGAAAACAAGAGGAGGGCGCCCATAATGGATATTAATGCGCCACATGGAGTCCTATTAGTATAGATATGGTTTGTATGCCATTATGGCCGCACCCTCTAATGTTTGGGTCGGTTTGTATCAAGTTGGTTCGAGTCCAAAGTGTAAACAAAGTCCAAAGTGGGTTCTATTCGGGTTAGGGCTGGTTGCTTGCGCAAGACACCTTGTGGCGGCACCATACCCCCTCATATAAACCCCTTGGTGAGAATTAGATAGGTGAGACTACGATAAAACATAAACCCTAGACTTCCAGATTGTATTGCTCCAAGCATTCATCTTGAATCATATTACCTTTTGCAAATCTGAGTGTATTCTGTTGTTCCATTGGGAATAAGGAGAAACAGGACCACTTGTAGTAGGTGGCTACTTGTGCAAGAGTGTGGAGTCTCGAATATACGAAGGGGTTGAGTGATGTTGCAATTGGTAACAGGGTTTAGCCAAAGGAGAGATCGAGGTATCACAATGGTTATCATCAAGTTCACTGAGAAGACTGGGCATCCCCTTATCATCTTGGTATCAGATTACTGGGTTTACTCGGTGAGCTGTATCTATCCCTTTAGATTTCGGTTAGGGTTAGGGTTCTTATTTGTTCTTCAATTCCGAGTCGAGTTCATCTACGAAAATCCCAAAAAATTAGCTACTCGAGAGTGTTTTGGTCCTCCAATCCGAGTTGATATCAATTTCCTACTGCGACACAAAATCCTTGTTTTCTCTGCCGTGGATTTCTCTAATTTCCCTCGGGTTCAAGTTGATCCTATTACTACTCGGAATCGAGTCCCTGCCGCAGCACAAAATTTCAGCAAAATGTTGTCGTCGCTGCCGTAAGCTCTTCTATTTCGAATCGGTTTTGCTCTACCGCGGTTCCTTTTTGCGCTAAATTCGTTGCCGCCGCTGCCGCGCGTATTTCCACTCTGCCGCACGCACGCGCCCAACCACAGACAAGCTCTGCCCTTTAGCGCGCGCTCCAGCTACTGCCGTACGGCAGGATTTCAGCGAGTTTCGCTACCGCGACAGCCTGCCGCGCGCCACAATCGGTGCGTTCCGCTGCCGCCGGCAGAAAAACAGCACAATCTCTGCCGTGAGTCTCCTAGTAAATTTTGCCGTGCGTATTTCCGCTCTGCCGCACGCACGCGCCCGACCACATACGGGATCTGCCCTTTAGCGCGCAGTCCAGCCACTACCGTACGACAGAATTTCAGCGAGTTTCGCTACCGCGACAGCCTGCCGCGCGCCACAATCGGTGCGTTTCACTGCCGCCGGCAGAAAAACAGCACAATCTCTGTCGTGAGTCCCCTAGTAACTTTTGGTTTGTTTTCTTTTGTTTTTCTTTTACATTTTCTTTAGGAATTCAAGTAACTTTGTGAACCTTAGACACAGCCTTTCTACAGCCATCTTTTAGGTATCTTACCCAATAAGACTAGCTACATTTTTGCTCTCAACAGACTGCTCATATCATATATATCTTTTGTGTCATATTGTTAGCACTTGTTATTTTTGCTCCTAGTTGATATTGGCCATTGAAAAAGTACAAAAAAATTGAAAAGAGAAAAAGTATAAAAAGAGAGAGAGAGAAAACAGAAATACAAAAGAGGCCGAGAGCATCATATTCTCAATTGTGATTGGAGCTGTTTGTTATTGCTATATCTTGACACTATCAATTGAGCAATCTTGTGCCTGTTTATCTTGAGCTTGGCTAGAATCTTTCTAGAGCATTGCAAAAATTCATCCACATATTTGCTTTGCCACATTTTTCTCCATTGGTGTGTGTTTCCTAGGTGCATCTTTTGGTATCATCACAAACAACAAATAGGATTTTTACTTGGTGATTGTTAGGTATCCCTACCAAGCCCCACTATATAACTTGTTTTGCCATTGTGAAAGCTAAAATCTCTGGGTATTCTATTTTCCACACCAAGTCACAATAGTTGCTATTACTTGTTGGTAAGTTATTCTATTCACTTTGGAATGGTAAGGATCACCTCTTTGTTGGTTTTGAGTGAGTTGAGAGAGGCCCCACAACCTATAGCAATTTTTATTTCACTAACCTATTAATCATGGCTTCTCCTAGTGATGTTTCTGCGAGGCTAAGAGAGCAAATGGTGATGAGGCTGTGAAGTGGACAGATTTGGAGGAGATGCAAGAACAATTGAACCCAACCATTGCTACAAAAAATTCAGAAATCAATTCTCTCATTGACAAGCATGGAGTGGATATGGATACTCATGTTAAGAATTTGGGATTGCAAATTGATATTGTTGCTGAAACAGCTGCTCCCACACAAGAGCAAGTTACAACCATGCAAGAAACTCTCACAAATTTGACTACACAAATTGCTACTTTGACAAATTTGGTTACGCAAAGGCTTCCTGTCCAGGAGGATAATGGTAGTGCTTTTGGTGATGCTAATGATGAGGGCAATTTTATTCCTAAAGGCCGAGGTGGAGGGAGAGGAAATGCAGGTGGTCGTGGCTTTGTGGCAAGGAGAGTTCAAGCACAAGATCAACCCCCAAACTGAGAGGATGATGGGCTTGGCAAACCAAAATTCATGTTGCCATCATTCAATTTTGATACTGATGATGTAGAAGAATATCTCATGTGGGAGCTGAAAATTGAAAAATTGTGGAGGGTGCATCAGTATACTGAGGAGAGGAAAATTAAACTTGCTTCTTCAGGTTTTGATGGCTATGCTTTGTTATGGTGGGATAATATTGCAAGAACAAGAGCAAGAGATAGAAAACCTGAAATTGTCACATGGAGGGATATGAAGCAAGTTATGAGAGACAGATTTGTGCCTAAAAATTATTTGAGATCATTATATGACAAGCTACAACACTTGAGACATGGGTCAAATTTTGTGGATGCTTATTTTAGGGAGATGGAGTTGATCATGCAAAGAGCTAGAGTGAGAGAAGATCTAGAACATACTATGCAAAGATTTCTTTCAGGCTTGCAATTTAAAATCAAGAGCATTGTTAGGCATGCGCAATATAATGATATGAATGAGCTATTACATCAAGCAAAGGAGGTAGAAAAACAATTGGCCGAGGAGGCTCTTATGGCTCCAAGGAGGACATTTACTCCTAGATAATCTTTTTCATCACCACCATCACAACCATCTTCTAGACGTGGGGTTTCTTCCACCAAAACCGAGAGTTACACCTCCAATTCTAAGAAGCAAGTACAACCAGCAGCGAGTGCAAGTGGTTCCACAACATCTACAGCTAGAAATAGGGACATGCGCTGCCATACATGTGGAGGAAAAGGCCACTTCAAGAGAGATTGCCCCAATAAGAAAGTTATGCTTCTTAATGCTGATGATGAGTATGAGACAAGTGATGATGCTCATCCTAATGAGGAGGATGATGATGGTCCTATTGATGCATATCCTTCTAGCTATCCTACTTTTGTTTGCACACAGAAAACATTGAGTGTTCTCCCTAGTCCAGAAAGCCAGATATGCAATTTATTCCAAACAAGAGGAATTGTAGGCCCTCAATTGGCTTGCAAAGTGATTATTGATGGAGGTAGTTGCAGAAATTTAGCAAGCAAAGAATTGTGTGCAAAGCTGAAATTGAGATATATTCCACATCCTCATCCTTATCATATACAGTGGCTTAGTGATAAAGGAGAGATGAAGGTGACCCACATGGTGAGAGTTGAATTTCGAATTGGGCCTTACAAAGACACCATTGAGTGTGATGTTGTGCCTATGTCAGTTTGTCACATGTTGCTTGGGAGACCTTGGCAGTTTGATAGGAGTGTGACACATGATGGGAGAGCAAATACCTATCAGCTGAAGTGGAATGGAAAGGACATAATTTTGAGTCCTATAACACCACAGCAAATTGTAAATGAGTCTAGACAAAAAAATCCTCAGAGTGATAGTGAGAGACTTGAGATAGAAAACAAGAGTGTTGTGAGTGAAAATAGTAAAACCAATCTGAGTGGTAAAACTAAAAGTGAGGGAGTGAGCCTATTATGCATGTTAGCCACTAAAGAGGACTTGAGAGAATTTTGAGAGGACCCTACTATGCTTCCTATAGTGCTTATGCACAAGGGAGAAATATTGGTTTCTAATGACATGACCCCTATTCCTCTTGGTGTTTCTCATGTGTTACAGGAGTTTTATGATGTTTTTCCAGAGGAGGTACCAGCAGGGCTGCCACCATTGTGTGTCATTGAGCATCAAATTGATTTGATTCCTGGAGCTACATTGCCAAACCGAGCCCCTTACAGGACCAATCCCCAAGAGATCAAAGAGATAAAGTAACAAGTGCAGGAGCTTCTTGATAAAGGGTATATTCGAATTAGCTTATCTCCTTGTGTTGTTCCTGATATTTTAGTTCCTAAGAAAGATGGTACTTGGCGCATGTGTGTAGATTGTAGAGCAATTAACAACATCACTATTCGTTATCGTCATCCTATACCTCGTTTGGAGGACATGTTAGATGAATTAAGTGGTGCTGATGTTTTCTCTAAAATTGATTTGCGTATTGGTTATCATCAAATTAGGATGAAAGAGGGGGATGAATGGAAAACTGCTTTCAAAACAAAATTTGGTTTATATGAATGGTTAGTGATGCCTTTTGGTTTAACTAATGCACCTAGTACTTTCATGAGACTTATGAACCATGTTTTGAGAGAGTTTATTGGTAGATTTGTGGTAGTTTATTTTGATGATATTCTCATATATAGCCACAATGAACATGCACATGTTGATCATATTAGACAAGTCTTGCATGTGTTAAGAGCAAATCAATTATATGGTAATCTTGCTAAGTGCACTTTTTTGTAAAGATAATGTCATTTTTCTGGGATATGTTGTTTCTAAACATGGTATTGAAGTGGATGAATCTTAAATTGAAGCTATTAAAAATTGGCCTATTCCTGTCAATGTTAGTAAAGTGATAAGTTTTAATGGATTGGCTGGTTTCTATAGAAGATTTGTCAAAGATTTTAGTACACTTGCTGCACCTTTGAATGAACTCACTAAAAGGGGTGTTGAATTTGTGTGTGTGTGTGGGGGGGGGGTGAACAAGATATTGCTTTTGATGAGATAAAAAAAACAAGTTGATTTCGGCCCCATTGCTCATATTGCCAAATTTTAATAAGTAATTCGAAATTGAGTGTGATGCAAGTGGTATTGGTATTGGTGGAGTGCTTATGCAAGAAAACAAACATGTAGCTTATTTTTCTGAGAAATTGCATGGTGCTCAATTGAACTATTCTGTTTATGATAAAGAATTGTATGCACTTGTTAGAGTTCTTGAGGTTTGGAAACATTATTTGTGGCCAAAAGAATTTATCATACATTCTGATCATGAGGCTTTGAAATTTTTAAAGAGCCAATCTAGCCTTAATAAAAGACATGCTAAGTGGGGTTGAATTCATTGAATCTTTCCCATACATAATCAAATATAAGAAAGGCCAAGATAATGTAGTTGCTGATACTCTCTCTAGGAAAAGTATGCTTTTAACTCAATTGGATGTGAAAATTCCTGGTTTGGAGAGTGTGAGAGATTTTTATGCTCAAGATAATGATTTTAAACATGCATATGCGAATTGCACTAATGTGAAAGCATGGGATAAATTTCATTTGCATGATGGATACTTGTTTAGAGCTAACAAATTATGTGTGCCCGAGTCGTCCTTGCGTTTGTTATTGTTGTAGAAATCACATAGTGGTGGATTGATGGGACACTTTGGGAGGGAGAAAACATTGATGATGTTGGCTGATCACTTCTATTGGCCTCGAATGAGAAGAGATGTGGAGAGGTTTGTGAGACGTTGCATCACTTGCAACAAGGCTAAGTCTAAACTAAAACCTCATGGTTTATATACTCCTCTACCTTCACCTAATACACCTTGGGAAGACATTAGTATGGATTTTGTGTTAGGTTTTCCTAGAACTAAAAGAGGACATGATTCTATATTTGTGGTAGTGGATAGATTCTCTAAAATGTCACATTTTATTGCATGCCACAAGAGCGACGATGCGTCGCATGTTGCTAATCTGTTTTTTAGGGACATAGTGAGATTACATGGAGTACCCAAGACTATTGTTTCTGATCGTGATGTGAAATTCATGAGCTAATTTTGGAAGACACTATGGGGGAAGCTGGGGAAAAAGTTACTGTTTTCTACTCCCTCCGGTCCGGAAAAACTGTCGTGGCTTGTACATACGAGTTATACGTACGCTGCTCTTCCCGTCCGACACTTTAATCGGATCGGAGGGAGTACTACTTTTCACCCCCAAACTGATGGACAAACGGAGGTGGTGAATCGCACATTATCTACATTGTTGCGAGCCATGATCAAAAAGAACCTGCGGGAGTGGGAGGAGTGTTTGCCACATGTTGAGTTTTCCTACAACAGGGTTGTACATTCTACTACTCAGTTATGCCCGTTTGAGGTGGTGTATGGTTTTAAACCCACAACACCACTTGATTTGCTGCCACTTCCTATACAAGAGAGAGTCAATATGGAGGCTTCAAAACGTGCTGATTTTGTGAGGAAGATCCATGAGAAGACTAACCAAGCAATTGAGAAAGCAGGAAGACATCTAGTTGAGAGATTTAACAAGAAGAGGAAGGAGGTACTATTTCGGCCAGGAGATTTAGTGTGGGTGCATTTTCGCAAGGATAGGTTTCCCACATTGCGCAAGTCCAAGTTAATGCCAAGAGGTGCTGGTCCATATAAAGTGCTTCAAAAGATTAATGATAGTGCCTACATAATTGATCTTCCAAGTGATGAGTTTGGTGTGAGTAATTCTTTCAATGTTGATGATCTATCACCATACCATGGAGAGGACCTTGATGCGTCGAGGTCGACGCCTTTTCAAGGGGGGAGGATGATGAGGAAATCCCTAGTGCTTCTAGACTTTCTCCCATTGAAGATGTGTCTCTTAAAGAGAAACATGATGAAGTGAGAATTGGACCAATGACAAGATCAAGAGCTAAGTTATTACAACAACAGGTGAATTCTCTCTTATTCGAATATGATGTTTGTTTTCATGAGAATTTTATACTACCTAAATCCATGCATTTATGTATACTCAGGTTTGTTGATAACACAAGCATGGATGGAGGTGCACTTCAAGAGGAGTTGGAAAACAAGAACATTATGGTGAAAACAAACATGGAAGATGGTGAAAACAACAATACAAGTGTGGAAAACAATTACTACTTTGTTATTCCACACTAAGAGATGGTGGAAACAAGAGGAGGGCGCCCACAATGGATATCAATGCGCCACATGGAGTCCTATTAGTATTAGATATGGTTTGTATACCATTATGTCCGCACCCTCTAATGTTTGGGTCGGATTGTATCAAGTTAGTTCGAGTCCAAAGTGTAAACAGAGTCCAAAGTGGGTTCTATTCGGGTTAGGGCTGGTTGCTTGCACAAGAAACCTTGTGGCCGCACCATACCCCCTCATATAAACCCCTTGGCGCGAATTAGATAGGTGAGACTACGATAAAACATAAATCTTAGACTTCCAGATTGTATTGCTCCAAGCATTCATGTTGAATCATGTTACCTTTTGCAAATCTGAGTGTATTCTGTTGTTCCATTGGGAATAAGGAGAAACATGACCACTTGTAGTCAGTGGCTACTTGTGCAAGAGTGTGGAGTCTCGAATATCAGAAGGGGTTGAGTGATGTTGCAATTGGTAACAGGGTTTAGCCAAAGGAGAGATCGAGGTATCACATTGGTTATCATCAAGTTCACTGAGAAGATTGGGCATCCCCTTATCACCATCCATATAATTGCATTGCCACATTTGTCTCCACTTTGGTGTGTGTTTCCTAGGTGTTATTTTTCTATCATCACAAACAACAAATAGGACTTGTTATTGGTGTTGTTAGGTATCCATACCAAGCCCCACTATATATCATGTTTTGCCTTGTGAGAGCTAAAATCCCTGGGTATTCTCTTATTCACACCAAGTCATAGTAGTGTTGTTTTACTTGTGGTAAGTATTGCTATTCAGTTTGGAACAGTAAGTTAACCTCATTGCTTTGCTGGATTTGAGTGAGTTGTGAGAGAGCACCACATCCCATATTTTTGTTTTCACTAACACATTAATCAATGGAGTCTGTTGCTAGTGATGTGCAGGTGGATAAAATTGTTGGGAAAACTGCTGAGGCTTCCACTAAGAAGACTGTTGATGATGTGCTCACATGGGGAGATTTCTCCAAATTTCGAGACATGGTCACTTCCAGAATTCATAATAAACTTGATGATTATGATGAGCTGGTAGCCACCCGAATTCATAAGAAGCTTGATGCTTATGATGAGATCTTGAGGAGGGATATACAAAAGATGGATATCAAAATTGAGAAAGCTGCTTCTCAAGATTCTGTGGATGTTATGCAAGAATCTCTCACAAATTTAACTAGACAAATTGCTCAATTGTCTACTCAACTACAACAAAGAGGCAATCAAGTGCATGATGATGATGATTGGGAGCCTGGCCGAGCCCATGCTCATAATGTACGTGGAGGATTTGCTGCTAGGAGGGTACAAGTTCATGAAAATAATAGAGAAGATGATGGTTTGGGCAAGCCTAAATTTTCTATTCCTCCTTTCACCTTTGATAATGATGATGTAGAAGAGTAATTGATGTGGGAGCTGAAAATTGAGAAGCTATGGAGATTGCATGATTACAATGAAGATAGGAAGATTAAATTGTCTTCTTGTAGTTTTGATGGTTATGCTCTTTTGTGGTGGGATAATATTACACAATTGAGGGCAGAAAATGGTGAGCCAGAAATTGTTACTTGGGCTACTATGAAGCAACTCATGAGGAATAGATTTGTGCCAAAGAATTATGTGAGAACACTATATGATAAATTGCAGCAATTGAAGCAAGTTACATTGTATGTTGATGCTTATTATAGAGAGATGGAGTTGATCCTTCAGAGAGCCAAAGTGAGAGAGGAACCAGAACATACTATGCAACCTTTTCTCTCAGGTTTGTAATTTAAAATCAGAAGCATTGTGAGGCACCTTCAATATAATTATATGAATGAATTGCTACATCATGCAAGAGAGGCAGAATCACAGCTAGCCGAGGAGGCAAAGTTGAGTGCTAGGAGGGTGTTTTCCACTCGAAATTCTAGTTTTTCTTCACCATCACCACAACCAGCTTCTAGTCGTGGGGTTTCCACTACCAAAACCGAGAGCACCCCCTCTACTTCTAAGAGGCAAGTGCAACCAGCAGTAAGTGCTAGTGGATCTACTACTTCTACAGCCCGAAATAGAGATATGTCATGTCACACATGTGGAGGAAAAGGACACTTTAAGAGAGAATGTCCTAATAAAAAGACCATGCTTGTTAATGAGGATAATGAGTATGAGACTGGAGATGATGCTTATCCTAATGAGGAGGACGATTATGATGAGCAAGGAGGTCCCATTGATGCTTATGCCACACATTACCCCACTATTGTTTGCTCACAAAATGTTGCTGCCTTGAGTGTTGTTCCCTCTCCAGAAAATGAGAGATTTAATTTATTTCAAACCAAGGCAATTGTAGGCCCTCAAATGGCTTGCAAGGAGATAATTGATGGAGGAAGTTGCAGAAATCTTGGTAGTAAAGAGCTATGTGCAAAGCTGAAATTGAAATATATTCCACACCCTCATCCTTATTATATATACAGTGGTTGAGTGATAAAGGAGAGATGAAGGTGAGCTACATGGTGAGAGTGGAGTTCCAAATTGGGCCATATTGTGATACCATTGAGTGTGATGTTGTGCCCATATCGGTTTGCCACATGTTGCTTGGAAGGCCATGGCAGTTTGATAGGAATGTGACACATCATGGGAGGGCTAACACATGTCAGTTGAATTGACATGGGAAGGACATTGTTTTGAGACCTATGACACCACATCAAATTGTAAATGAGCCTCGTCAAAAAACTGAAGTGAATATAGGGAAGGAGAGTGAGAAATAAAAACAAGAGAGTAATCCTTCTATGAGTGATAAAAACAAGCTGGGTAGTAAAAATAAAAGTGAGGGAGTGAGCCTATTATGTATGCTAGCCACCAAAGAAGACTTGAGAGAATTTAGTGAGGACCCTAGTATGCTTCCTATAGTGCTTATGCACAAGGGAGAAATTTTGGTTGCTAATGACATGACCCCTATTCCTCTTGGTGTTTCTCATGTGGAGTTTGATGATGTTTTTCCAGAGGAGGTACCAGTAGGGCTGCCACCATTGCGTGGCATTGAGCACCAGATTAACTTGATTCCTGGAGCCACATTGCCAAACCGAGCCCCTTACAGGAAAAATCCCCAAGAAACCAAGGAAATTCAGAAACAAGTGCAGGAGCTTCTAGACAAAGGGTATATTCGAATTAGCTTATCTCCATGTGTTGTTCCTGTTATTTTAGTCCCTAAGAAAGATGGTACTTGGCGCATGTGTGTAGATTGTAGAGCAACTAACAACATCACTATTCGTTATCGTCATCCTATACCTCGTTTGGAGGACATGTTAGATGAATTAAGTGGTGCTGCTGTTTTCTCTAAATTGATTTGCGTAGTGGTTATCATCAAATTAGGATGAAAGAGGGGGGTGAATGGAAAACTGCTTTCAAAACTAAATTTGGTTTATATGAATGGTTAGTGATGCCTTTTGGTTTAACTAATGCACCTAGTACTTTCATGAGACTTATGAACCATGTTTTTGAGAGAGTTAATTGGTAGATTTGTGGTAGTTTATTTTGATGATACTCTCATATATAGCCACAATGAACATGAGCATGTTTATCATATTAGACAAGTCTTGCATGTATTAAGAGCAAATCAATTATATGGTAATCTTTCTAAGTGTACTTTTTGCAGAGGCAAGGTCATCTTTCTGGGATATGTTGTGTCTAAACATGGAATTGAAGTAGATGAATCTAAAATTGAAGCTATTAAAAATTGGCATATTCCAACAAATTTTAGTCAAGTGAGAAGTTTTAATGGAGTGGCTGGTTTCTATAGAAGATTTGTCAAGGATTTTAGTACTCTTGCTGCACCATTAAATGAGTTAACTAAGAAGGGTGTTGATTTTACATGGGGGTTGAACAACAAATTGCTTTTGATGAGATAAAGAACAAGTTGATTTCGGCCCCATTGTTAATTTTGCCTAATTTCAACAAACAATTCGAAATTGAGTGTGATGCAAGTGGTATTGGTATTGGTATTGGTGGAGTGCTCATGCAAGAAAACAAACCTGTTGCTTATTTTTCTGAGAAATTGCATGGTGCACAGTTGAACTATTATGTTTATGATAAAGAAGTGTATGCACCTGTTAGAGTTCTTGAGGTTTGGAAACATTGTTTGTGGCCAAACAAATTTATCATACATTCTGATCATGAAGCATTGAGATTTTTAAAGAGCCAATCTAGCCTTAATAAAATACATGCTAAGTGGGTTGAATTCATTGAATCTTTCCCACACATAATTAAATACAAGAAAGGCAAATATAATGTTGTTGCTGATGCTCTCTCTAGGAAAAGTATGCTTTTAACTCAACTAGATGTGAAAATTCCTGGTTTGGAGAGTGTGAAAGATTTGTATGCTCAAGATAATGATTCTAAACATGCATATGGGAATTGTACTAATGTCAAAGCATGGGATAAATTTCATTTGCATGATGGATATTTGTTTAGAGCTAACAAATTATGTGTGCCAGAGTCGTCCTTGCGTTTTTTATTGTTGCAGGAATCACACAACGGTGGATTGATGGGACACTTTGGGAGGGAGAAAAGATTGCTGATGTTGGCTGATCACTTCTATTGGCCACGAATGAGAAGATATGTGGAGAGGTTTGTGAGACGTTGCATCACTTGCAATTGCAACAAGGCTAAGTCTAAACTAAAACCTCATGGATTATATACTCCTCTTCCTGCACCTACTACACCTTGGAAAGAAATTAGTATGGATTTTCTGTTAGGGTTGCCTAGGACTAAAACAGGACACGATTCAATATTTGTGGTGGTTGATAGATTCTCTAAAATGTCACATTTTATTGCATGCCACAAGGGTGACGATGCGTCGCACATTGCTAATATGTTTTCCAGGGACATAGTGAGATTGCATGGAGTACCCAAGACTATTGTTTCTGATCGTGATGTCAAGTTCATGAGCTATTTCTGGAAGACACTATGGGGGAAGCTTGGGACAAAGCTGCTGTTTTCTACTACTTGTGACCCCCAAACTGATGGACAAACGGAGATGTTGAATCGCACATTATCCACATTGTTGCAAGCCATGATAAAGAAGAATCTGGGGGAGTGGGAAGAGTGTTTGCCACATGTTCAATTCGCATACAACAGGGTTGTTCATTCTACTACTCAGTTATGCCCGTTTGAGGTGGTGTATGGTTTCAAGCGCATAACACCACTTGATTTGCTGCCGCTTCCTGTACATGAGAGAGTTAATATGGAGGCTTCCAAACATGCTGATTTTGTGAGGAAGATCCATGGGAAGACAAAGCAAGCAATTGAGAAGACAGGAAGACATGTAGCTAACAGAGTTAACAAGAAGAGGAAGGAAGTACTATTTCAGCCAGGTGATTTGGTGTGGGTGCATTTTTGTAAGGACAGATTTCCCATATTGCGCAAGTCCAAGTTGATGCCACGAGGTGCTGGTCCATATAAAGTGCTTCACAAGATTAATGATACTGCCTACACGATTGATCTTCCTTGTGATGAGTTTGGTGTGAGTAATTCTTTCAATGTTGCTGATTTATCATCATACCATGGAGAGAACCTTGATGCGTCGAGGTCGACGCCTTTTCAAGGGGGGAGGATGATGAGGACATCCCTAGTACATCTATTATTTCTCCCATTGATGATGATGTTGCTGTTCAAGAGAAACATGATGAAGTGAGGATTGGACCAATCACTAGATCAAGAACCAAACTACTAGAACAGCAGGTGAACTCACTCTTATTAAATTATGATGTTTGTGGTTCTGAGAATTTTATACTACCTAAATCCTTGCATTTATGTATGATTCAGGTTGTTGATAACACAAGCATTATTGGAGGAGAGGAGCAAGGAGCCATGGAGCAATGCATGGGAGAACACATGGAGAGAGATGATCATGGCAGCACACACAAGAAGGAGAAACCAGGAGTTATGCATGATGGAGATGGGAGCACCAAGGACACGTCTTAGGGTGTTTCCACCAATATCTATGTGTGATGCGCATTAGGCTTATAGGGGCACCAAGGACATGTCCTAGGGTGTCCCAATGCGTGTAGAATAAAGGCTTGCATGCCTATTAGCCGCACCCCTCCTCATGGCTCGGTTTGTATCTTTTGGTCCGAGTCCAAAACCCCTTAAGGGTCGAGTCCTAGTCGAGTTAGGGCTGGTGCTTGCGCAACCCCAATTGCGGCCACACCCCCTCCTCTCATTAATACCTATTCACCTGCGCATGAGAGGTTTAGACTACGTATACCTTAAACCCTAGACTCCATTGTTGACTGCTTGAAGCATTCATCAGGAATTGATCATATTGCAAATTTTGCGTGTTATCTGCTATTCCACTGGGAATCAGTTGATACGGGACCACTAATAGTCAGTGGTTGCTCGTGCAAATGTGTGGATTTGCGAATATCCAAGGGATTAGTTGCTGCTGCAATTGGCATCAGGAATTAGCCGGAGAGTTCGTGGAGAGACAAATTATCATATCCTTGTTATCGTGTGAGTTCATCGAGAAGATCGGGCAACCCCTTATCAGTTTGTGTATGATGAAATACTGATATGAAGTCTTCTTCTTACTTAGTTGCACTATATGTTCTTTCATGGCAACTATTCTCGAATGTTTCCCTCTCCGAAAAGCCTTTCTTTACTAATTGAGTCAGTTTCACCTATTCCTTCTACTCTCTACTAGCAAACTTATGGTGTTAAATTAAGAGGGCGGCGTGCACTGGAATTGGTGGCGACAGGTGTTGGCGTTGACTACCTTCGAGTCTTCGAGTGAATTCCTGAATCGAGCGTCTATTCAGTCGGAATACCAAAACTGCAGGGAAATTAAAGGACCAACATCATGTGTCAGGTCGTTGGATCTTGATTTCCTACTTATTTAGCAAGATTGGTATCTTCCTCATAGTAGCCTCACAGACTGGAAGCAGGGCATCCTCGACATTCAAGATAGTGATCTCTGTTACAACTTACAACACACTTGAGGACCTGGTATTCAAATGATGCTTACTCGAGTGCGGTAGCCTTCTTTTCCGGCCAACTGAAGTGCTTCATCACGCCTATCTCATCGGGCTGGATTTTACAATAGCTTACTTTAGCCGGTACGGCCCTCGCCAACCGTTTCAGTAGCCAGCCTTATTATTGATCAAAGAAACAATCTACTACTACCTCCGTTCACTTCTATAATTCCTTTTAATATTGGCCACATATATTCTAGAATTAGTGAATCTAGACCTATTTTATACATAGATTCACTCATTTTACTATTTATATGGTTAAAATTAAAATGATAAGTAGCGTGTCTTACAAAAATAAACGGAGAGATTATGTACTATCCTGGATACGGATTGTAGTGCATGATACAGACTTACAGTACATTGTACCAATTGACAATGTGATACAGTATTTGTCTTAAATTAGCGCAATGGAAAAACAAACAAAGTGACTGATGATATAGAGTGGCATAATGGATGGATTTTAAGACGCTCACCTACTTACTTTCATTGTTCTAGGTAAAATAATTGTCGATTGTTTAAGGCAAATTTGGCTTTATAAAGTAACGAGTGCACCAAGATTGAGAGGAAATCTGGATTTAAGGAGTGAAAGCTAAGACACTTTCAACAGTATAAAATCGAAATTTAGATGACACTTAAGCTATTTGTAATGATATTTTAGATAAAAGAAGCAAATTATGGTATTCCCATATAGAGAAAAAAAATTGGTTCTTCAATTACACTTACGATGACATATTTTGCTGGTATATAAAAAAATTAGAGATATCCCTTCAAAAAAAAAAATTAGAGATATGAAAATAGTCATTTCTCAGATCCATAATTTTGCCATTTTTTAATATCCCACACAACTTTGAATTTCATACTGAAATTTTGCATGTCTGCGGGTTATATCATTGGCTACATCCAGATTTTCTTTCATAATTTTATGAAACTTGTAATTTATTTTTTGAATTTTTTCAGTTGGCAGGAGCGTCGGTGCACCTCTCTACTACCGTGCACTATACTAATCATATACTCACTCCGTTCAACAATAAATGACTTCCATTTGTCTAGAAGTCGACGTATGAAATGACTGAGCATACACAATGAAACACATCTAGATACATACTAGACAGATAGCGCGCTTCGCCGCGCCGCCTTTATGGCATTGTTAAACTGTGTGGCTCGCGTGGTGTACATGTCGGTGTTTTGGTTCGTTTGTAACGTTCTGTCAGCGGTTTACTCTGATGATGTGAGACGATGAACTATCCCATTATTTGCGTCGAGGGTGCACCCAAAGAATGTGGTGGGTGGGCTTGTCAGCGTGTTCTGTGGGCACCATCCAGCGTCCACACGTTTTACTGACTTACTGTTGTTAGTATATGGGGTGGAGAATTAGACTAAAGTGGCTATGCTTTCTATGTAGTAGTGTGTAAACATCAGGCCTTATGGTGCATCAACTTTGTGGTCGATGTATCGCCTCTAGGCCATACATTTAGTGAACCGTACTGCTATGATATTAGGCCCCATGAAAGTGTAACGTCGTATGTATAGTGCCATAGTTTCTGTACGATGTACTGAAAACACGGAAGAAAATAAGCGCAATAAAAGGTCATTATCATGCCGAGTTTTCCCTTTACCTTCAGATGTGATCTCAATAGAATCTTCGGTGCTTTATGTGGTCTGGACAAATACAAAGAAAGCCTATGTCCATGCAGCGGAATGTACCACTTCTTTTATCCCATTTTACGGCCCTAGAACCCTATGATAAAAAAGGCTACTTCTTAAAAAAAATGGTTTACTATATGGAACAAATATTTTGTTTATTGAATCAGTTAAATAGAAAGATTTTAAGTCGTTTGCTAGCACAACTTCTCACTTGCAGAGATCACCCCGGTGGGTGATTAAAAGCGGCATGGAGAATTCTCACTTTTTCATCACGACACACCTATGCTGTCTAATTAGCTGTAAAATCCTGGAACATGAAGAAACACATTAATTCACCTGATTATCAAAACCATGTGGACAAACACACATCGGGTCACATAATAGAAGCATCTACTCCCTGCGTTCTAAAATACTTTGACTTTCATTTGCCTAACTATAGATATATCTAGACATGTCTCAGTATATAGATACATTCATATCTAGACAAATGGAATTCAAGTATTTTAGAATGGAGGGAGTATCTTTTATCCTTAAGAACAGAGTGGTATTAACATTATAACTGTACAAAAGTACACACCTACAGGAATGCAAGCTTCTGTGACGGTTGCCATGCCAAACTACAGGTACAACAGGCAGATGAAACACAAGAGCTAATACCAAAATGCTGCAACCAGACTCTCTTCTGAGACAGCCACCCCCATATTTCCCGTTGAAAGAGTGGCCACCCGTCTGCAAACCTCGAACGCTTCCTGCAACAACACCACATAACTCAAAACAGGACATGTAACACCACCGACAGGCCCCGCCAACATAACAAAAAAAATTGCACAATAAACTGGCATTACGAACAATGTACTTAAACACAATGAATGATCTGGACATTTTTGTACCTCCTAGTCTACATTGGCAAGCCATGGCTCGTCGCCTTGTAAGAGTTTAACCAACTCCCTAGGAAGCTCTTCCATTCGTCCTGTTAAAGGTATGCAATCAGCCATTTCCTTAACCTTGGAAAAGGAACATTTATTCGTACCCAGACAAATATGCATGAAAGTCACTACATCACTTCTGCGAGCGAGGCAATAGCAACACACTCCCTTTCTTGGGAACAACGCGTTATCAGTGTTGCCCCTCCATCAACATGACACAACTCTTAAAATATCCATGAACTGCACCATAGAAACGGTAGTTCACATTGTCCACATTGCACCCTGTCTCGTGCATGACCTGCTGAATTACCTTTACGCCGAGGCTTTCCCAAGAATGCACATCTAACAATCATGGTTCTCCATCCGTTTTCCGAAGTGTAAATCCAAATGGATTTTATCTAGCTGGCAAGTCGTATCTGATCCAAGTCATTATTTTTCCCGATTCTAGTTTGTCCAGACCTTCAACATAAACACTAAATCCAAGCTGTTGGATCATATCTCGTGCCACCGCCATGCAAGATAGATGTATCAACTATACATATAGTACAGTGTAAGTATAGCTTAGTAAAAATGAAACAAACCATACCCATCTATATGAATTAATTAGCTGATAAGACTCCATGCACACACGCAAGCAAGAATTAGCAAATATATGGCGATACACTATCGTCCGTACCATCCTTTTTAAAAAGCCCTTCATGCAGGTAAAACCAAGGCACAACACAAGGATGGCATGTATAAAATCACTTGTAACGCTGAATGAATATGCTTCTTCAATGGTTTCTATACCAAAGTTCTTGCGTCAGCGATTCATCTGTTGGAAGCGGGCATGTAATATTTTGTGATGTTTTTACTTTGTTTGCAGAAAAAAATCGTTAAACCAGTGTTCCCGGTGAAACCAGGCTTTCAATTAAAGACAATTCCTTGTCCCATCCGTCTAAGAAAAATTCCTGTTCTTATAATAAAACAAACAAAAATGTTTGTCCCAGGTGAGCACTAAACAATCAAACATGCGATTTTATTTTTTCCTCGACTCATACAAATATAAAGGCTAAACACATTAGCTTGGTCAAATTATGGCAGATCACTTACGATGCGAATATGCAGATTCAGAAAACAAAGACTTTCGATAAACATATATTTAGTATACAAGTATCTATCTAACACACGAAACCCATTCTACTCACTAATAGTGACAATGTAGAAAAAATTTAGATCAACTGATCCCCAAAAGGTCTCACATACAACGGTTATACGGCCACTTGTTTCTACATCTAAATAAGAACACACAATATAAACCAGAATCATAGTGTGGGTAAGCATAGCCTGGCATGCATGCACAGCAAACCGGCGTTCCCCCATTGCCATGGCACGGTTAAACACACAGATGGATTGAAATCTGGCAAACGGAAAAAAACGTGTGGGAAGAATAAATGCATGCTCACCGTCCTAGCACCAAGATCCAGGAAGCCATCTCTTCCCGTAAGCCTTGTAAGGACACAATGCAAATCGAAGGAACATATTTTTGTGTGCTTACGTGACCGTACCATGTATTTATAAAGGAAGTGTATAACCATAGAGGTGTATGGCACGTAAAGATGTATGTGTCCTTAATTAGTGTGTAACCAAACAATTATTTAAAATTGAAAGGCATGTGAATCCTACAATTGAAACACCCCCATCTAGCTAACTGAAAAACTCACCATAAGATTTCATCAAAGAAAAATAAAGAACTTGCCATAAGCCTATCTATATTTAGGGTTGGCTTAACATTACCGATTAATATTTTTCGGTGATTATCAGTTAATACTTAGAAGTAATTTAATAAAAAGTTGCAGAGAACGGAATAAGGTAAGTGAAAGAACTCTATAATTTGTATGTCAACCTTGCTCTAGCCAAAAACAGCCTCCTATGCTCCATTGCACAATTAGTGCTATGGTAAGCAACGTCATAGGATATTTCTGCAAGGTTTAGTAATTGATTAGTACGGATCAACCCTGGTGCAGAATAGTTAATTTCCATCTGTATTTCCAGTAGCGTTAACTCTGGAAGGCGAAACAAAAGTTATTAAGGATTTTTTTTTGAAAATTCAGATGCATGCTAAGCTACCAATTTCTAGTTGTCATGAATTTATTATATTTTCTTAAAGCTGGGAGTATCTCACTAAACACAACAAAGAAATTACCAAAGACATAATTAAGAAGGAAATACACATAAATCTGTCAAATAGAAACAACGAGGAAACTAAATTCTACCTGTAAGCAAATTAAACATAATAACATCTCTTACCAGTACAGCTGTTAACATTGATGGTTTGGCTGTTAACATGGTTCAATTATCAAGACATATTAATAATATCCATTTCATTGTAGAGAAAAATGGCCATAGCCCTCAATGAAAGCTATGCAAATCTTTATTACCTTTTCTATAGAATTTCTTCATTACATTCAACGTAAAAAATCATCGGTTATTGACAAATGACTTGCTAAATTACCTTATATTGGACAGCATAAGAAAGTGAGACATCTTGCTCTCGATTATTTCCTACCTTCCTAGTACGTAAAGGGAAAAGGCTGTCACAGTTGGACATAATTGGACCTTGAATCTAAATTCCGCACCATTATACATTTGCTGCTCCTATTCCTTTTCTTGGTGTGGCCATCTCTCTTTTAACTGCATTCCTGTAAAATAGGATAAGGAGATGAAAATGCACATTAGAATGGTGAACTATGCACATAGGACTCTGGCATCCTATAATTGGTCCAAAGAAAAAAAAATAACTGATCATACCAGTACACAATTATTAACCTTTTCTAATCTATTACATACAAATTGTTTTGCTTACCCTCCCTTTCCAACTGAATAAAAAAAGGGAGTAATTGTTTTCTAACAAAAACTAATCTAAACCAGGAACACAACAAACAATATAAAAAATGAGGATCAAGAGAATATGCAAGAAAGAAATGGCAAAAGAGGAACAAAATCTTGGGATCATACAAATTAAATTCATGGAAATAAACAATTAAAAACATCCTTATCTTGACTATCATTTCATACAACCTGCGGCAATAATCACTTCTCTTGGAAACAAAAGCTCATGCAGACTCTATCAGGTGTACTCCAGGCGGCTAGGCAACCACGTAGTCTGCAGTAAATTATCTTCTCCAACCAGGCAGCCATGTAGTCTTCAGTTTTTTTGTGGGAAAGCACTATTCGCTCCACAAACAACCAAGTACCATCGGCCAATGCATCATGAAATGACCAAAATAAATCAGTCACAACCATAGGCCCAGAACGCACACCAAATCTAGCCGACCCGAATGTCCATGCAAATCGTACATCCCCAAAAGTAAAAAAGGTTGGAAACCGGCACTCTACTACGGCCTCCTCCGCAAGAACAGTCGGTGCAACCAAGAATCAACTTTCGGGTCCATCAGGAAACGGATTCGGCGAATCCATGGTGAACCCATGGCCGCAGAGAAGGATAGGGGCAGGACCGCTAGATGCAGACGCGTCCCTCCATGACACTGAAAAAAGCCGGCTGTCCACTCATGTTCCAGTCGCCATCCACTGTCGAGGTTGTGCACCGGGAAGAGTAGGGCATATTAGGAAAAACTCTGAGGTGGTCGGCGACCAGCGGGCAAGGAGGTATGGCCAGGGAGGATGTGCGTGGTGGACGACCTCAGCTGACAGCTGGGCAAGCGACGACCGAAAACCCTAGCACTGAGGGCGAGCAGAAGGTGGAGAGACCAAGAGGTGGGGTGTGTCCGTACATGACCTGAGGGTCTGGGTTGGGGTCGCACACGAGGGAGGAGAAGGCCCACACGTAAGATGACGACGGCCGGCCCACATGCAGCGATAGCTCACGCGGCAGAAGGCCTCACTGCAGCCGTAGCCTACCGAACATACAGTACAAGATGAAAGTCTATAATGTTGCAATACAAGGAAGGCAACTGTGTACACATCTATACATAACACCCAGAAAGATAGAGTAACTCAAATTGCATTTATATATGCACAAAATAAAATAAAATTGCCATCAAAACATGTGTGGTGTAAAAGGTTGCTAAACCATGTAATGCATAAGAATAACAATTTAGCAAAGTTTTTTGGTACCTGATTGTACATCTCAATGCATAAAAGCAGTGAGAGGGGAGATATAGCTTCCAATAAACTTTCTTTGTATAAAAGGAAAACTACAAATTTTCATTTAGAGCAGTCAATGTAGACCGCGACAGAAAAATCACAATTAATGGGTGGTCATAGGTCACAACAATGCATTACAATGAATAAACATAGGCTGCAGCTACAGTACAACACAAACTTGCAAAATAGATTGCAGAGATGCGATATTGTCAATTTAGGAGCAGAAAAAAGGTGCAGTCAGAACATCTCTAGTAGCAGTGATACGTTATTATTGATTATTTAGACATGCAAGCGGCACTGACCCGGCTACTTTACTTCCATTTTATGTTCGTTCAGTCTAAAGAATACAATTTCTGTTCAAGAACTGCAATCCTAAAGAGACAAATCACACAAAAATGTACACCTCTTGTGAGTTGGAAAACAATTAGAAGGTAAGAACGTTGAGATACTACCTTAACAATTAAAACTCGGCTGGGCGCAATAAAGAAAATTCCATGCGGCATAGAATTACAAAGCAAGAAGATATATGACTGCCATGAATGGATTCAGTGTAGCTTTCTGGCAATTTGAGATACAGAAATTTCCATCATCAGACCAAGTAAAAGTCTACAGGTGATCCTGATCATGCTTGTGGCATTAGCCATTCTGTAACAGCTAAGAGAATAAAAAGTATCATCAACAGACTGAGTATATCATCTTAGCATTACATTCTATTGGTCAATGGACTAAATAGAACACCATGGGATTAGAACGTGCTTTCAAGCCCAAAATTAGAATAGGCCAAACAAGTTCTGGGCATTACATAGTATATATACTATATAATGGAAGTAGGTAGTAGGATGCATAATACATCTGGTAGAAGTCTTGCAATATATAACAACAACCATAGGTGACATAAATTATTCACAATGAATAGAATTTTTTAGGAGAAACCAACTAACAAAAACCATGCAAATTATCCTTTAAAAACAGATAGAAACAATATTGCATGGTGTACTGCTGGCTAAAAAAATATCAATAGCCAGAATTACTTGAGTGTGATCCCGTTGCTGACCTTTCATGCCCAGCACCATTCGTGAGAAAGAAGGCAAAAATGGAACTGGTTTTTTACTTCTATTGTTGTATAGAAAGTAACATATGCATGATGTAGTTATGAGTTGCTACATCTATTCTTAACTGCAACTATCCATTTTTTAACAGTAACTTGTCATCTGTTTGGAAATGACAATCCTCCTCGGCTACTATGAAACTGAGCCCTCTTTTCTCTGTATTAAAATACTTCAATTTTGTTCCAGACACATATTTAGCTCCTTTCTTTGTTCAAGGGAGTTATCACAGGTCCCTTATATGTATGGCAGCTGTTTCTTAAGTTGTATTTTGTGGCTCAACATGCAACGTATCTAAACTGTAGCTCTACATTTACTTGGAATCATATATGATTTTCTCTTAGAACAATTATATCTGCAGATTCACTATTTAATGTTAATAAAAATAAATAAAACAACGGAATATAGGAGGACTGTGATGTTGTACCACTTAAAAAAGGAAAGCAATTCAGAAAAGATCGCAGTAACAACAGAACTAAAACCATAGTGTAATATGATCCAGAAAGCAGAGTATGAGACTGAGCTTTCGTAAATCATTGATGAAAGGGTGCCCGTGATAAAATATGGTATTAGATCATCTTGTTCTAGAGCGAGTGCCTTTCAAAAATCTTGTGATGTACAGGAAGCATATGCAGTCAGGTGGAAGAGGCAATAAATCAACACGAGGTACAAAATGCTCAAGGGAGGCATCCCTAAATTCCAATGTGATGAAGGAAAGACGTGCACCTACAAACCCAGAACGATGCAAGCTAATTATGAATTTATGCCCATGATATGAAATAAGGGATCACCTAATTTGGTTAGAAGATGTCATGTTTCGTGGTTTATTCCGTATACTTGAAACTAAACTGTTTTTAACACCTAACTTACCTAAGTATTATACACCTTCATGTCTCACTATAAATGCCAGTCAGTTTTTTGGTGGATAACAATGGCTTTGAGCTGGCCATAGACAACATGTGTGCATCGATCATTAACCCTTGTACTTTATGATGGCAGGTAGCAATGAGAAATCCATAGTGTCATTTAGCAATGATGGCACTTCACAAAAATTCTACTTCAATTGTAATCTTAATCAAGTAACAAAAATGAGCTCCTTATTTTTTCAGTTTCCTAACTATCAAGGATGGTCGAAAAAGGCTCCTCCAACTAAAAATGTAGTAAAGCATGGTACAGCGGGGTATGGCATATATAACTATCAACTACATTCTTTATTGTCTAGAAAATTTTGAAGGCAGGATAAAAGAAATTGACACCTAACATCTTATCATGCTCGCACCTCACCCATAGAAAGAAAATTATTGGTTCAAACCAAGCTTCACGTGCACACATCAGTTTAGCAACACGAAATACCAAAGTGTAAGCACTGAAATATATATATGTAAAATGGAAAGTGAATTATAAGAACAAACCAATCATAATATACCTACAACACAGTGTTCTGTTGAGCTGCTCTTTTGTCCTCTTACCTTATCTCACTGCATTTTATTATTTGAACATCCAATTTTTCCAATCCATTTAATCAATGCCAAAACCATGAGGTGAATCATACTAAATATATCCAGAAACAACAATTCCGAGGCTGCTAAATGGCATAGAGGAACCTGCGAGCAACAACAAAAGGAAAAGGCATGACATAATGGTGAAGACATGAACACGATGCAGCAGAAATTGTAATGCAAGAGGAGAGGACGAACGCATCTAAGAAGCAGGGACTAACAATCTGACCCATCCCATAGACAAAGTCTACCAGGACGCATTTAAGAGGCACATAGATTCAAGATTCCGCCAAGAAACAGAAAATCCAAGCGCATCCTCAACCTCCAGCCCACATAGCAGGTCCCATGGCGACAAAGGGAAGAATACATGATAGATGCATGCTCACCTTGGTCGAGAAGAGCAGAACGGGGCTGGCGTCCGGTGAGACCAACAACGGTTAGACAGGTCGGCGGCGTCGGTAAACCCTAATGAATCTGGAGTAAATGACGAGGAGGACAAGCCAGGAGGTGAGCGTATAGGCCAAGAAGGATAAGGGACCCGCCTCTTGGAAGGACGGTGGGGGTGGCGGAGGAGCAGTAGATGGCGAGGGAGGCCTGGGGGCGTCGTCGTCGGCGCTGGACGGCAAGAGAAAGAGGCAAGGGTTTGCGTGTGGCAGTAATTGGAGGTGTGGGAGGGCTGCTTCGGAGGAATGATCGAACAGGGAGAGGGCGAAGAAGGTGCGCCGGCAAGCGGTGGGGCTGCGGACGCCGGCGAGGTGCGGTGGATGGGGCTGCTGTGTCAGGCGAGAGAAAGGGAATCAAGATGGAGAAGAGGGAGAAAGGTCAGCGGCTCAGCGCGTCTACCCGACAGACCTCCTTACTTCCTTTTCGTCGCTGCGTCGTCCGAGCCGCACCCCGCTGCAAACGTCCAACATCGCGACACACAGCGGCCCCACCACACCGCCCACGCGCGACAACTGGTACGCACGGGCGCAGGAGCAAAGAGGCCCACATGCCATCGACGCGCAGCGGAACAAGGACCACACGCAGAGACACAAATCCCTGCTGGAGCCCTGAAATGGCTGCCTTTCCATGGAATGTACAGCTAAAGGTAATGATCTATAAAAAGCTGTGAAAACATCTTATAATTCAGAACAGAGGGATGTATATACCAGATTTAATTTAAAAACATAAACAAGTGCCACCATGGTCACTGTTGCACTGACACTCGGCCCCACCAGCCAAAGCCCATCCGCTCCGAAGACCCAACCACTCCCTTCCGGTCGGCGTCACGACTCACGCCGGCCTCCGCGCTACACTACGCTAGTACACCACGCCAGCGCCCGATGAGAGCCGCAGCCACATCCACAGCCTTCTCCCTCCTCTCACCCTCCCGCCTCCGGACCTCCACTCCCACCATCACCACTCTCCCCTTCCGCCGCCGTCTCCGCTTCGCCGCGATGGCCACCGGCGCCTCCTCCTTCCACCCGGAGGCCGCCCGCTCGCCCCCCGCCGTCGAGCCCCCGGCCCCGCCGCTCTCCAAGGTCACGCCCCCTCCCACTGTTCGAACGAATTTCTGTAGATTTTGGGTCGGGTTGGGTTTGATCTGAGAGGTGTCTTGCTGTTCTGTGGATGCAGTTTAAGGTGGCGCTGTGCCAGCTCTCGGTGACGGCCGACAAGGCTCGCAACATCGCGCGCGCCCGTGCCGCCATCGAGTCGGCCGCGGCCGACGGCGCCAAGCTTGTGCTCCTTCCGGTGAGTGTCTACGAACGAAGCCCTGTTATGACCTGCTATTTCAGTACCAACTTTCTTTCGGATTTGGAAGGGAGGGCCGTTGAGGATTGACTGGTGACAGTATAAGAGTGACTAAAATTTGTGGGTAGAAGCTTATTGCCCTAGTCAATGACTGGCGAATGGTGATCCTATAAGATTGAAGCGTTAGAAGGAGAGGATCATACCACTAGTTTATATCGTGCTCATGTTTACCTCTGTTATATGAGTAGCTAGCTGTCATGTTGAGATGCGCTGTAAAAGTTTGATTGTACTAGTATGCAGGTTCCCTATGTTGTGTGTTAGTACTCCGACAGTTACGAACATTGTGGTATCGACTATCAAGGCAGGCACTTAGAATCTATCTGGCCATGAGCCAATCTGTAAATTTACGGTATAATGCTATCATGTTCTATGTGCACTGCCAAAGATAATACTCGTACACCATTAATAAGTTTTCTACCTCCCACTTCCGTGTAGCTTGTCCAATACCTTTTTCCCAGGCATATGCAAGTGGATTAGGATAACTGTCACTAGCTGCAGAAATATAGTTCATTACTTCAGTTTGTTATTTTCTTCTCAAACAGGCTTTCACTTTTAAACCATAGTATGAATTTTCCTCCTTTTGTGCTACATGATTTAACATGCATCCACTAGCTCATGTGTGATTTCGATTTGATAATTTAGTCCACCTTCTCTTATCAGATCATGTAGCAAGAAATGCTCATGTACTTGTTTTTGTATTGCCTTTCACCTGTTGCAGTTTCCTGGTTTTATTCTTGTAGGAGATATGGAATGGTCCATATTCAAATGACAGCTTTCCAGAGTATGCTGAGGACATTGAAGCTGGTGGTGATGCAGCTCCTTCATACTCAATGATGTCAGATGTTGCTCGCAGCTTGCAAATTACACTTGTTGGTGGATCCATATCAGAACGTTCTGGTAACAGCTTGTACAATACATGCTGTGTCTTTGGCTCAGATGGCAAACTTAAGGGTAAACATAGAAAGGTACATTCAGAAAGTTATTTCTGTTAAGTAATTTGTTCATATAGTAGCTGAAGAGTGAAGACATATACATTTAGTACTACCTCTGTTTCTGAATATAAGATGTTTTGGTTTGCTATTTTAGCTTACTAAAACAGCTTATATCTAGGAATGGAGATAGTATGTTAATACTGACAGCAAACTGTGCCAACTGGACAGACACTGTTTCAGAAGAGAAAAGCTTTTTCAGGTGTCGTGGTTTTCTTTTACTATTGTTGACAACTCAATCGCAATCATGTTGTTTCCAATTCCATGTGGTACTGGATGCTCTTCCGATGAATGTAAAATATGTTCTCGCAAGAACACAGTTTCAATCACCTCACTGATTTGCACAGGCTGTTTAGTTCACCTGCCTTCCTTATGGCCTTTTTTTATTAGTTAACTTATGCCTTTTCTGTGGCATCTTGTTTCTTCCACTCTGAACAAAATTATTCGTAAGAGTTCATTCTTAGTGCTCTATATGTCACGCAATGGGACTTTTATGAATGCAGGTCCATCTTTTTGACATTGATATCCCAGGAAAGATTACATTCCAGGAATCAAAAACTCTTACTGCTGGACAGGATCTTACTATTGTTGATACAGGTTTTCCTTATTACTCTCCTGTAATAATGCTAGGATTAAGATAGTCTCAAACCACATGATCATCCAAATATCCCTAAATGTTTCTCTGGATCATGTGAATTAAGTTTTACAAAAGAGAGCATGTTTAATGTTTGATGTTGCTATTGTTAAAGCCGCACCTCTGCATATAGACTGCACGTGTTACTTGGTTTTAAGAATCTCTTTTGGATATGTTATGTAAGCTCTATATCCTGATTGTTTCTTTGATGTTTCGTCTAGTTCTACTCGCTAATTTCGTTTGCAATTTCTTGTAGATAGCTGAATTCAGTCATCATTGTTCTGTTTTCTCTTATTGATGCAACACAACTATTAATTTTGATCGCATGGTAAATCTAATATAGTATTGATTGTTTCCAGATGTAGGCCGCATTGGTATAGGCATTTGTTATGACATTCGTTTCCAGGAATTGGCAATGTTGTATGCTGCAAGAGGTATAATTTCTCGCATCGTATCTTTACAATGCATACATGGTTTGTGAGTTAGTAGTTTTTAAACTATTATCATCCCAAAATACGTTTATTGGATCGCTTCAATGCTATGGCTGCTAACTGATTATGTATGTACATTCTTGGGTTTCAGATAGTGAAATATAATTTAATTTGGTTGCTTTGCTTGTGTTATGGGCCTGGTTGGTTCAGGGTCTGCTGGCTTGTGTTTTGGGCCTGGTTGATTCCGTTTGCCAAGGCTCTGAAGCCTAATTTAAAACGGAGGTAGAGTAGATAATTGGTTGGTTAAAGTCTGCTGGCAGGGAGGATCTTTCTCCATTCCGTTTGCCAAGGCTCTGAAGCCTAGTTGAAAACAGTGGTAGAGTAGTTGCTAAATCAATAGCAGATAAAATCCAGTGCTTATATAGACGGATGGTTTAACTACCAAGAAACCTGGCTCAAAAAAGAATCAGAAAATTTGCAACTAGCATGATTGGCTATCAAATCATGCATTTGCGCACTTTGGTCTAAAAATTACGAGTTTATGACATATGGATGCAGCTAATCTTTCAACTAAAATGACTTGTGACCCGCTGCTAGTAAATGTATACCCTTTTCACACACTGCAGACCCTGTAGTACTTGTGTTGGTTGCCGCTGGGACCGAGTCCATAACAGCTTGTCACTTCACTTCTAGATATTTAGTTACTATTAACATAAAGCATGCAACTTCACTGTTGTTTTATTTATGACCATGTTAAAGTAATGATGCTCATTTTTTTTACTAAAGGTGCTCATTTACTATGCTATCCTGGTGCTTTCAACATGACTACTGGGCCATTGCACTGGGAGTTGCTTCAACGGGCAAGGTATGTATCTTCCTTCTGAATCATTTTCACCTAGCGATGAATTGCAGGGGAAACATAATGAGCTTAAATGTGCATTCTTGTAATTATAACACACATGCAAATGAAGCTCGTATGTAGTCAAAAGCTCAACTTTTCTGTCAATGTTTCTCTATAAGTACTATCTGACGTAAATCTCCTACTTATTTTGCACTTTCTTTTGCTTCTGTTCTGAATATATCTTTCTGCTGACAGGGCTACTGACAACCAGGTATGCAGAACACTGCTGTGCTGCCATCTATTTTTCCAGGTTTTTCGCTTTCAATTAGTAACGATTATTATTCTACCAGCTTTTTGTTGCAACCTGTGCTCCAGCTCGTGATACCAGTTCAAGTTATGTTGCTTGGGGACATTCCACACTTGTTGGACCGGTGAGTTGATTATAGATTTAACACGCCAGTACTTCTGTAGTTTACCAGCACCCTGCAGATATTTCGTGCTTCAGAATCCAGGCTTCGAAGTTAAACTCGGCATTAACACACAGAATACTGCTATACTGATTTTGCATTGAGCCATGCTTATTTCATACACTCAGCAATGTCTGGTTATCTCACGCGTAACTGTTGGCACATCATTTGTAGTTTGGTGAGGTGATTGCGACAACTGAGCACGATGAAGCAACTATAATAGCCGAGGTTGATTATTCACTGATTGAGCAGAGAAGGTAAACAGAATGAAATCAATCTTTTTTGCTTTTCACAGAGCTGTTATGTTCAGCTTGCTCTAATAGCTTGACCAAAACTTTGTTCAGGCAATTTCTCCCTCTGCGGCATCAACGACGTGGAGATCTCTATCAGTTGGTAGATGTCCAGGGATCGGGTTCTAAGTAGAGTGTCGGCACTGCTCGTCTAGGCGTTGTCGGTGCAAGCAAGAATCGGCGCTGGCTGATTTCGAAGACGAACCCATATGCACTCATCCTTGTGTGATGTTGTATGCCCTCCGGACACATTCCGTGCGGAAAAAATAATGAGACAAATAAGAAGAGGTGTCATTTGTACAAGTGCCCTTGTTGGGAAATAATCGAGACTGCTTCTTCCTTGGCAGGACGCATGAATGAAAATCAATTTTTTTACAAAGTCTATTTGAGAGTGTTGCTCTACATGTTCGGTTATTCTGGTATGGTTGGAGCTGAAGCAAACATGATTAGTTCTTCCAACCTGTTTCTTTCTTAGTAGCTGACATGGAGCAAATGTGCCCTATTTTCTGGGCTTATTTTTGGGCCTCACGTCAGTAAATGATTAAAGATGGCAGGGCAAGCTGTGTGAACAGTAGCAGCGTGGCGGGCCGACCTGTGTGAACTGTGAGAACCATAAATACGGAGGAGGTGCCCTGGCCAAAGCTGCAGCCTGCACGGCCAGGAACAGCGCTTCTGATGACAGTACCACTGCCGGCCGGCGACAGAGGCATGGAGAGCTCATGAGCCGGAGAGCCAGGCAGGCAGCCACACACTTGTGTCCCGAGATGTGAGCCCATTTACGCCCCTCCATTGAATTAAAAGCGGTTTTGAGGTTTCAAATCCACTTGCCTTCAATGCGTCGCCCTGTTGCCGCGCCACTGCAACAACACGTCGGAGAACATGCGTGCTGACAGCCTCCATAAAAACCCCATTTCTGAATTGCTCCAGTGGGCATCAGCAGTTCCGCACCGCCCTGGTCCTGTTTGCGATCGGTAATTATGGCGTGTGTATTGTGCAAGAAAACTAGGGGCGTAAATCCATAGGGTAATTTTCTTATCGTATTCGACTTCGAAACCGTTTTAGAGAATCCATATCCGTTTTGAAGGAATCCGGCGGTTAGCGATATTCGATTTTGAACTTCACACCCGGATACGGTGTAGGAAATGGTATGTGAAATAGCCACTAAATATGGATTATCAGAAAATTAAATAGGATAATTTGCAGTTAGCGAGTGGCCAAGTTCGTCCGTTGAACAACAACTCACTCATAGTCATTACACATACTATAGAGTAAAATTTTGGTAGGTTAATAGGTTATTTAACAATTATTTTTGGATGCACGGTTTGACAATGTACTTTTGCGCATAAATATCCGATTAGGCTTGTTTCCGCCCCGAATCCATTCCGTTTCTGCCAACAAATCCAATCCATTTACATCCCTAAACAAAAAAGCTTGGGGTCGAAAGTTCAGTATCTTAGCATTCGAGTGGAAATTGAGATTGATCCCAAATCCTTGTGTCTTTTTTTTTCCCCGTTTCTATGCTCTTGTAGTCCTGCGTACAGAAGACCGTAGTTTTCAAACACCGCAGCAATGCCAAACACAGTAGCCTGAACTATCAACATCACACAAGTCTAGCCACCTGGACCTGGAGTGGCTCACAAAACCGCTGCCGCTCGCCGTGGCATCTTCGCCGCGTCTGTCGCGTGGAAGGCCGTGCCTGCTGCTTCTTCTGCTGCCGCTCCATGGCCCCTATGCGTACGGCCGCCATTGAACGCGTGATGTGATGCAGCCGGCCTGAATTAGCTAGCTCTGCAGCATAAATGACATCCGGCGGATTTTACACCAGAAACCTCGTGAGTGAAGAAAAGCCGCCTCCCTCGCGGAACCTCACGGCTCACCCGTTGCCGGTCTCGCTGGCCTCGAAGCTGTCTGCTAATCTAGACGTACGAGGATGCCCCCAAATAGTCGTGCTGGCTAATTGGACGACTGACGGACGGCCCCAAATAGTGAGAGACTTGGGCTAGTGGCCTGATCTGCATGATGCATGCATGCGGCAGCTCGTCGTACGGGCCGGGCGTACGTGCAGCCATTGAACGCGTGTGCGTACCTGCATCTGCATGCATGGCCCGTGATTCCTGTTTGCCAAAAAAAGGCGCGCACGTCGCAGGTTTGAACGTGGCCAGTACGTTCGGCTCGATTTGAGTGAATCGCTCGTAATAATCACTGCAGCAGCAGCAGACGTACGTGCAGCATTCATGATTCATGTAGCACCGGCAGGCAGAGAGTTTTTTTTTTTACAAAGGAAGGGGTCGAAGACTGTCGCACCCGGACTTCTAGAGGATACTCACAGTCCGCTAAATAATAGAACAAATGGCTTACGGGGCATACCGGCACCCGCATCTCAATATGAGCAGGCCAACACGTAAACGTGTGACAACCATTCTCTACTATCCATCGTCTGCGCAAACCATCCCATAGAAATCAGGACACTTCCGTTGACGTACTTCATAACATACACACATGGTACGTCAACGGCATTAGAGCAACTGATATCACAACATATCTCTAAGACACAAAACATTGAAATAAGTTGCAAATATCTCTCACTAGAGCAGAGATAGCAAATACAATCATCCAGAGGACACATGTCCCAACATATCATCATTACAACACAGCGGAAGCATCCAAAATGTCTGAGTACAGACAAGATCCAAATAGGCCTAAGAGGCCGGGAATGAAAGGAAAACGGAGCCCATCCACGATGTCTCGGATCCTGCCCAGGTCCGCTATCTACTCGTCAGCAGCCTCGTCAAATTCCACGTAGTAGCCATCACGGGGATCCTCGTAAGCGTAGTCTTCGGAAACCACAACCCCTAGTACATAAACGTACTGGCAAGCAAGACTCACAGCTCACCAAAATGTACCTCACAACATCAAGCACAGTTGCTTTGGGTTCAAAGGAAGAAAGGGTGATACAAAAGATGCGGCAGCTGGCTGCACTAACCAACTACAGAACATACTACAATTTCCGGCTAACAGAAAGGAGATAAGATAGCGTATCGTAACCAACTACAACTAACTCCAAACAAACCCATCGTGGATCTCGCCCCTTATCCAAAGAAGCAATCCGAGGATAACTCACATAGTTGGATTAATGATGGGTCAAGTTATTGTGTCAATAAATCTATTACTAGTCAAGTTATCATTAGTTAGGTGTAAGTTGTTCTGAGTACTTGTTAGCCAGTACTTTCACCAAGTCATCCATAACCGCGGAAAACACGGCTTCTCGAGAAGATTTATCCCTACAGGGGTGCACCAATTTGGCCGTACACGTAAGAATAACCCGCCAGATTGAATGCCTCCCACCAAGCGGGGCACTCAACACAACTCAACTCTTCTTCGCATCAAGCCCAAAGAACCACGTGCTGTGCGTGCGCGGCTAATCGAGCCCCCACGAAGAAAAGGGGGACCCTCATAGCACTCTAAGACCACGCCGCCCTAAATGCCGACTACAAAAGTTCCACCCTGGCCTCGGGTTCGTACCTGCATATGAGTGCATCAAATGGAAAGCCCGAACTAAGTGTGGCGATTTGGACGAGATGCGAATCGAATCAAATTGAGGGGGGCGCCCATACACGCTTCCCACATGCGGTTAGTGCGCTCATCATGGATCAGTAGACAAGACCCTTTTCCTAATTAGGGTCGTCGACACTAGCAGGCCTCAAAACCACGCCGGGCCTCCTGCCGGTGCCTTATCATTAATTTAGCATTACCTCAAAATTAACAGGTTGTTGTTTAACATCGAGCCCCAGAACATAATAGAAATATAGTAACAGAAAGTAACGGGTAACAGACTCGAGCAAAACAACCCTAAGCATGCTAGTAAGACACGGGCAACAAGCAATGGGGTTATAGGTGTGGAGGTGAGGCTATATCAGGGTTAAAGGATAACATGTGATAGGTTCGTAACAGAAACAACGATTCATAGGGCTAGCAGGATAGACAACGGAAAGTATCGGTATCCAATGTTGAAAGGAACATAATGGTTCATGTGAGTGAATACTTGCCTGCAAACTCAGCAGCCTGGTACTGAGCTAGATCCTCAGAAGGGGTGTCGTAAGGCTCGTCTGTCTCAACGTCGTCGTCTATTCGAGAAGAAGCAAACAAACAACGCAGAGAGGCAAACAATCAATAACATGGCATAATGCACAAACATGGGATGATGCATGACCATTTAAGTTATGCATCAAAATAAACTAGTTGACAAGATAACATGTTTAAATGGACCCATATGCAATTGGATTGCATATGGAAAGCCCATGAGTTAAGGTTGGAATAATTGTTTTACAACTAATCAACAGGTGAAAGTGGATTAGTATGATGCATGGATGAGGAAAACAGAAAAATAACAACAATAGAAACAATTTGAAGTAAGGTTTACCAAGTTTGGAATTTCATTTATTAAGTTATGAAATTTTGGTTCCTTAAAGGTGTTACACAAGCATTTGTTGTTTTCACCAATATAAATTGTTCAAAATAGATAACAAAATTCATATTTGGAAAGTACACAAAATTTTAGGTGGATTACATGTTTCAATTATTGAAAAAGGAGTTAAGATGAATTAATTATGAATTAAACAAGTTAAACAAGATTTAAATGAATTAAATTCAAGTATGAATTTATTTGAATTTTTATTTGTTCAAATCATTAAACCAAATTCATATTTGAAAATTTTATACTTTTCTGATTTTAAAACATATTTAATATGTTCAAAAATAATTTAATTTGAGCAAGTTATGAATTTAGCAAATTTAAATGATTTAAACAAGGTTTAAATTATTTAACCAATTTTAATTATTCAAAACATGAAACAAAAATTTTATTTGAAAAGGTGGTTCAAAATGGCATGGAAAACATATTTTATTTGTGTTATTTGAATTAAGTTTGAATTAGTTATGAAATTAACCAAATTTAAAAGGAGTTGTTTGAATTTGAAATTTGAAACAATTTGAAATGTTCAAAACAGAAAACAAATGATTTAAATAGGTAGAGAATTTAATTTGGTTCAGTAAACATATTTGATTTGTATTATTTGGATTTGGAAATTAAAAGTTATTTGCATTTTAATTCTAGGGACTAAACTGTAAAGGAAAAGGACTTAAACTGAAAAAGAAAAAACTGAAACCTTTTTACACCGCGTAGTGAACTAATCTAGGTCACTGCCAGTGGGCCCTGGGGCCAACGTGGCCAGTGTGGCAGCAGTGGTCGCTGACAGGGGGCCCTGCCTGTCAGTGCCCTAGCGAAAAAAGGGTGGATTTTTATCCTGCGGGAGGGGGACTCGAACCCTGGGCTCGGGCTCGCGCACGCAGGCTGCTACCACTGCGCTGTTGTTCTGTTCGTTGATAGGTAAGGGAGGTGTGGGGGGTTAAGGTTCAGATAGTTTACTGAAACTGAAAATTACAGTTTCAGTTATCTGAAACTGGACCACGACCGGAGGCAGCCGCCGGCGGCTAGTCGCCGCTGCTGCTCGCTGATGTCCGCGCGTGAGTGTGGTGAACGTGTGCGTGCTCGCGGGCGTTCAGAGAGGAGGAAAAGAGAGGGAGGTGGAAGAGAGTGGAGCTCACCGTGAGGAGGCGTGCTCGGGGGGGGGGAGATGGCCGGCGGCGACAGAGATGGTCGACGGCGTGGCTGCAGCAACCCTCGGGAAACGTGGCGTGGTCGAGGAGGAAGAGGGAGTCAAGGGGACTTCGTTCCCGCGACTAGCCAGCGTGGAGATGAACCGTAACGGAGGCGATCATCAGCGTTCGGTGGCGGTGGTGCGGTGGTGAGATACAGAGGGAGAGCTGAGGGGGGAAGGAGAAGAAATCGGCGGCGCTCGAGGGGGGAGAGAGGTGTAGGGGCTAGGGCTAGCATCGGGGAACCCTAGGGTAGCTATATAGGGCGAGGGGAGGAGCTCGTGGCCGTCTCTGCTCGCCGTACGGCGACGTGGACGCGACGGATGGTCGCCGTACAGAAAGAAGAAGATCGAAGGGGTACCAGGCCGTGGGGCTAGTGGGCTGGGCCTGCCCACTGCCTGCCCTACCCCCTCCGTTTTCTTTTAATTTTTTTTTGTTATCTTTGTTTTTTTTTTGCTGATTTGAAAAAGGAAGAAAAAGCTAGGGTTTTTGGGGTAGAAAATTTAGGGATAAATTTGTGTGAGTTCTTTAGTATAAAACAGCAATGTGCAACCATTTTGTTTTCCCAAAATTTTAAACTTATGTTGCTGTTTGGAAAATAACTAAATTTAATGAAACTTAAGCCATTTAAAAGCCTTTGTAAAATTCATGTTTAATTGAAACAAAAGATTTGGAGTGAGTTGTAATTTCCATAATTTACAAATGGTTGCTGTTTGGAATTTAATTTGAATTTGAATGCAAATTGAATTAAGTGAATTATTAAAAGGAATAAATCACTAGTTTGAGCTTTCCATTTTAATGGAAACAAATGGTTGTTTTTATTTGAATATTTTTATTTGAAAATTGTAACAGAGCAAGTATGAAACAAATATTTGAGTTTGGTTTAAAAATTCAAATAGAAAACAAAGGAAAACAAATGCATACAGATAGAAAACAAATGCAAAAACAAATGCCATGATGATGTCATGATGCAAAAACATAAAATAACAAGAAATAAAACATTCTAGGGGTTGTTTTCATACTTGGGATGTTACAAAACGCCCCCCTTGAAGGAATCGCGCCCCGAGATTCCTACTGAGAAGTGAAAAGGTCCGGATACTTCTTGCGAAGATCCTCTTCGGTCTCCCACGTTGCCTCTTTATCGGAATGATGAGACCACTGCACTTTAAAGAACTTGGTGCTCTTGTTGCGAGTCTTACGCTCGGTCTCATCGAGAATACGAACAGGGTGCTCCTCATAAGATAGATCTTCTTGCAGTTCAATGGAATCATGATCAACTGCAAGATCTGGATCTTTGAAACACCTCTTGAGTTGTGACACGTGAAACACATCGTGCACCTTGGATAGTTTTTCTGGAAGTTCAAGACGATAGGCATTTTCCGCACGCCTTGATAGAATGTTGAAAGGACCAATGTATCTTGGTGCAAGCTTTCCTTTAACACCAAAACGATGAGTGCCTCTGAGGGGAGTTACACGGAGATATGCTTTGTCACCAGGTGCATAGACCATATCCCTGTGCTTGCTGTCATAGTAGCTTTTCTGACGAGACTGAGCAATCTTGAGATTGTCACGAATGATGCGAACTTTCTCTTCGGCTTCCTTGACAATGTCAGGGCCTAAGAGTGAACGTTCACCAGCTCCAGACCAATTGATTGGACTCCTGCATCTACGGCCATATAGAGCTTCAAATGGTGCCATGCCTAGGCTTGCCTGGAAGCTGTTGTTGTAGGAGAATTCAGCATATGGAAGGCATTCCTCCCATTTCATGCCAAAAGATATACCACATGCTCTGAGCATATCCTCGAGAATCTGATTGACTCTTTCGACTTTCCCTTGAGACTGAGGGTGATAAGATGTGCTGAACAGAAGTTTGGTGCCCAATGCTTCTTGAAAGCTTTTCCAGAAATGAGAAGTGAATATGCTTCCACGGTCTGAGCTTATTTCCAATGGAACACCATGAAGGGGAACAATCTTTGCTGTGTAGAGCTCTGCTAACTGGCTAGCTGAGATTGTTTCTTTGACAGCAAAGAAGTGAGGTACTTTAGTGAGACGATCAATGACAACGAAGATTGCATCGTTGCCCTTCTTGGACTTTGGAAAACCAGTGACGAAGTCCATTTCAATCATGTCCCACTTCCACTCAGGGATTTTCAGAGGTTGGAGTAGACCTGCTGTTTTCTGATGGACTGCCTTAACACGTTGACAAACGTCGCATTCAGAAACGTATTGAGCAATTTCACGTTTCATGTCAGGCCACCAATACAGTGTCTTGAGATCCTGTTACATCTTTGTACTTCCAGGGTGGATGGAGAGAGGAGTTTCATGAGCCTCCTTGAGAATGACATCTTTGAGACTTTGAACTTGAGGAACTGCAATGCGTCCTTCGAAGAACACAGTTCCTTTGTCATCAATTGAGAAGGACTTAAATTTCTCCTTGCCTTCTTTGATGTGTTGTACCATCTTCTTGATCTCGGCATCACGAAGTTGTTCAGAACGAATCTTGTCCTCGAGAGTTGGACTGGCTGTCAAGTTTGCAAGATAACCTTGAGGAACAAGACCAAGGTTGAGCTTCTGGAATTCTTTATGAAGTGGAGGTTGGCTTTCCATGATCATGAGATTATTGCAATATGACTTGCGACTGAGAGCATCGGCCATCACATTAGCCTTGCCTGGAGTGTAAGAAATGGTGAGATCAAAGTCTTTAATCTTTTCAATCCATCTCCTTTGCCTGAGGTTTAGATCTGGTTGAGTGAAGATGTATTTCAGACTCTTATGATCGGAAAAGATTTCAGTGCGGTTACCCAACAAGTATTGTCTCCATTTCTTGAGGGCAAACACAACTGCTGCAAGTTCAAGGTCATGAGTGGGATAATTTTGCTCATGTGCGTTCAACTGGCGTGAAGCATAAGCCACAACTTGACGTTCTTGCATAAGAACTGCACCTAGACCTTGGAGAGAAGCATCACAGAATATTTGGAAAGGTTTGGTAGGATCTGGGCCAACCAGAACTGGGGTGGAAGTGAGTATAGTCTTTAGGAGATTGAAACTCCCATCACATTGTGGAGACCAAACGAAATTCTTGTCCTTCTTTGTGAGATCAGTGAGAGGTTTGGCAATCTTGGAGAAGTTTTGGACGAAACGACGGCAATAGCTAGCCAAGCCAAGAAAACTTCGTACTTGCTTTACCGTCTTAGGAGGTTTCCAATCAACAATTGCTTTAACCTTTTCTGGATCAATGGCTATGCCCTTAGCAGAGATGATATGACCAAGGTAAGCAACTTCTGGAATCCAGAACTCACATTTGGAGAACTTGGCATATAGACGATGCTCGCGAAGTTTCATGAGAGTGAGACGAAGATGCTCTTCATGCTCTTCCTCGGATTTTGAGTAGACAAGGATGTCATCAAGATATACCACAACGAACTTGTCGAGGTATTCATGGAAAACAGAATTCATGAGTCGAGAGAATGTCGCCGGTGCATTGGTGAGACCAAAGGACATGACTGTGAATTCATATAGACCGTAGCGAGTGGTGAAAGCTGTTTTTGGAATATCTTCCTTCCTGATCTTTATTTGATGGTAACCCATCCTCAAGTCCAACTTTGAGAATATTGAGGCTCCAGCAAGTTGATCAAAAAGATCATCGATACGAGGAATTGGATACTTGCTTTTGATGGTTTTCTCGTTAAGAGGACGATAGTCAACAACGAGTCTCTTTGTGTGATCCTTCTTCGCAACGAACAGAGTTGGGCAACCCCAAGCCAAGGAACTAGGTTGAATGTAACCTTTTTCCATGTACATATCGATTTGCTCCTTTAACAGTTTCAGTTCAGGAGGAGCTATCTTGTATGGATGCTTAGAGATTGGAGCAGTACCTGGTTCAAGCTCGATCACGAACTCAACTGCTCTGTCCGGAGGCATCCCTGGCAACTCTTCTGGAAAGACGTCAGGGAATTCACAAACCACCGGAACATTTTCGAGTAGAGGTAGAGGTTTTGCATCGAGGGTGTATAGCTGAACAGAACTTGGTTCATTTGGAGAATAGACTATCTGGCCAGAAGGGTGGAACAGAGTTATTGACTTCTGAGCACAGTCAATCGTAGCTTTATTGGTCTTCAACCAATCCATGCCAAGAATGACATCAATGTCAGAATTGCCAAGCAGTATGAGAGAAGCAAGGAATATGTGGCCTCTAATTAGGATTTGATTTCTGTGACTGATCTTAGACGTTTGCATAGTTGCTCCAGGGGAGTTTACTACTAGCGGGGAACCCAAACCAACAAAGGGGATTTTAACTGCTGTCGCAAAGATCTTTGACACGAAAGAGTGTGATGCTCCGGTATCAAACAACACTTTAGCCGGGTTAGAGTTTACGGGGAATGTACCGAGAACGACGTCAGGAGCTTCCTTAGCTTTGTCGATCTTGACATGATTCACCCTTGCGGTCCTCCCGACAGGCCTGTTGTTGGAGTTGAAGGCTTTAGCCGGGGGAGCACGCACCATTTCCTGGTTTGTGTTGGGACGAGGTGGTGGTGGAGGTAGCTGCCTCTGCGTGCACTTGTCAGCGTAGTGCCCCGTCTGCTTGCACTTGTAGCAAGTGACGACACGAGGAGGCCCTGGCCTTGGCTGCCCCATCGAAGCCCTCTGATCATGCATCTGAGCAGGGTTGGGTGGGCGGGGAGCGAAGCCTGGAGAAGCTTGGGCGTATGGAGCCCGAGTGACAGCACCATTTGGCACCCAGATGCGGCGCTTCTGCGGAGGGGTGGTCATGTTGGAGGAGGAACCACCCTCACGCGAGTGCTTGCAAGACTCCTCGAACGCCTTGCGCCCATTTTCTTCATTGAGCGCGGTGTTAACGAGCTCCTCGAAGTTGTTGGCCTTGATGTTGGTGAGGGCGTACTTGAGTTCCGGGTTAAAACCTCTGCGGAACCTTGCCATCTTCTTAGCCTCAGTGGACACCTCATCACCAGCGTAACGAGCGAGGCGATTGAACTCACTCTGATAGCCAATGACGTCCAGCTTGCCCTGCTTGAGTGAGCAAAACTCTTCACGCATCCTTTCCATGAGACCATCTGGAATGTGGTGCTTCAGGAAAGCTTCCTTGAAACAACCCGAGGTGATTGGATAGCCAGCTCTCATGGTCTGATAGTTTTCCCACCAAGTAGCTGCCTGACCCTTCAGCAGATAGGATGCATACTTGACCTTGTCTTCCTCAGCAACGTGAGCAATCTCCAGAGCCTTAGCTATCTCACGGATCCAGTCATCAGCATTCAGAGGCTCGCGTGTTGCCACGAAAGCTCTCGGCCCCAGACTGAGAAACTCCTTGATACTGACTCGTGGAGCATTCTAGTTGTTATGCTGATTAGTCTGGAACTGGGCCATCTACGTCATGACTTGAGTCATCTGAGTCAACAGCTCCGTGATTGGCGGTGGCTCAGGCGGGGTGTTCCTTGTTGGCGGCATCCTGAATGGAAATGCATTTTAGCACAACAACGGAAAAGGATAGACTTGGAAACCGAAAGAGAGATTATTCCGACGCATGAATAGATAACCAACAGGTACATCATCACATGTTCAAATACATCAGAATATCCAACACACCACAAATGGTTCGAATGTTAAAGGATAACTAAACATAGCTAAGAATGGATACATCGGTACTCCCATGCTCATCACGCAGGACGGCGGCTAGGAGTACGGCGAGAGGTACGGTGAGGAGCACGCCCACGAAAGTAGGTAGAACGACGATCCACGTAGATCTCACGTGGTCTGAGAGCGACTCTAGGTGTGGTGAAGTACATAGCGTCGACTCCCTGTGCTCCAAAGCGTGGAATCCCAGTGTAACCATCACCGAGGTTGAGGAGTGGACCTCTGATCGGCTCGTAACCTCCAGCATCCGGCAGATGACGACCAACTGGCTGATCGAAACGTGCAAAGCGCTCATCTCCAACAAAGTCTGTGGTGTAAGTCACCAGACGAGTCAAAGCAAGGTAGAGCTGCTCTCTGACTGAAGCCAACTCCTGAGATAGTGTGCTGGCAACTGCGTCACTGTGCCTCACAAACTGAGCGGTCGTGTGCAGCCTGGAGTTATCATGCTCGTAGACATCCAGGTTGTCGCAGAGAGTGAAGTGAGCTCCCTCCGAAGTGATGTAACCACGGGGGATATGGCGATAGATAGAATCGTCAAATCCCCAGTAGTCAGCACGAAGGACGGTGAGGCTCACATAAGCTGACTGCTGCACGGCCATATCCACTGTGGAACCTACTGCCTCGTAGCGGTGGACTACGCTCATACCATCATCTGACAGAATGTAGACGATAGCCTGGTAGTAGGTCTGGTCAAACTCTCGCTGCTGCTCGTAGACCTGGTACTCTGGTGCCCAACGGAACCCCAGATAAGTGACCATGTCTCTCAGCATCTCCGGATAACCGGCAGTGCTCTCGCAACGAGTCATACGAACCACCTGCGGGTAGAACCTGAGATCCATCTGCAGATGATTGGAGAAGTTTTGATTAGACGCCGGTAGAAGAACTGAAGTGGAAAGCAACAACAAGGTTTCAACGGACGAAAAGGATGTTGAGAAGAACAGGATATCGAAGCAACATCGGGAAACACGAGACCAAAACACTCCTGAGGTACTACGGAAAACCCATCCGGGCTTCTAAAGGATCAATATCTACTGCTTAAGGAATAGAGGATCTGCTTCCGGGGCTTACACGCCTCCATTCTCAATCGTGAGTAGGCAACATGATAAATCATGTCACAACCACCTCCATTCCTATGGTCTAGTAGATATAACTATCCTAAAGAAACCAGGATACGTGAAATCCTAACTTGAAAGTTTAGATGAGAAGGGAAAACAACGTTGCACTTCCTTACCAGAAAAAGGGAGGGTGGGTGGGGAAAGAAGAAAAAGAACATAATTCCTACTCTCAAGTTTCATTTTTCCTATATAGCTACAAAATAGTTTCTAGACTCAACTGCGACCAGTAAAAAGGGATCCTACAGGCAGACAGGCTCTGATACCATTTGTCGCTCCCGGACTTCTAGAGGATACTCACAGTCCGCTAAATAGTAGAACAAATGGCTTACGGGGCATACCGGCACCCGCATCTCAATATGAGCAGGCCAACACGTAAACGTGTGACAACCATTCTCTACTATCCATCGTCTGCGCAAACCATCCCATAGAAATCAGGACACTTCCGTTGACGTACTTCATAACATACACACATGGTACGTCAACGGCATTAGAACAACTGATATCACAACATATCTCTAAGACACAAAACATTGAAATAAGTTGCAAATAGCTCTCACTAGAGCAGAGATAGCAAATACAATCATCCAGAGGACACATGTCCCAACATATCATCATTACAACACAGCGGAAGCATGCAAAATGTCTGAGTACAGACAAGATCCAAATAGGCCTAAGAGGCCGGGAATGGAAGGAAAACGGAGCCCATCCACGATGTCTCGGGTCCTGCCCAGGTCCGCTATCTACTCGTCAGCAGCCTCGTCAAACTCCACGTAGTAGCCATCACGGGGATCCTCGTAAGCGTAGTCTGCGGAAACCACAGCCCCAAAGGGGTCAGTACATAAACGTACTGGCAAACAAGACTCACAGCTCACCAAAATGTACCCCACAACATCAAGCACAGATGCTTTGGGTTCAAAGGAAGAAAGGGTGATACAAAAGATGCGGCAGCTGGTTGCACTAACCAACTACAGAACATACTACAATTTCCGGCTAACAGAAAGGAGATAAGATAGCGTATCGTAACCAACTACAACTAACTCCAAACAAACCCATCGTGGATCTCGCCCCTTATCCAAAGAAGCAATCCGAGGATAACTCACACAGTTGGATTAATGATGGGTCAAGTTATTGTGTCAATAAATCTATTACTAGTCAAGTTATCATTAGTTAGGTGTAAGTTGTTCTGAGTACTTGTTAGCCAGTACTTTCACCAAGTCATCCATAACCGCGGAAAACACGGCTTCTCGAGAAGATTTATCCCTACAGGGGTGCACCAATTTGGCCGTACACGTAAGAATAACCCGCCAGATGGAATGCCTCCCACCAAGCGGGGCACTCAACACAACTCAACTCTTCTTCGCATCAAGCCCAAAGAACCACGTGCTGTGCGTGCGCGGCTAATCGAGCCCCCACGAAGAAAAGGGGGACCCTCATAGCACTCTAAGACCACGCCGCCCTAAATGCCGACTACAAAAGTTCCACCCTGGCCTCGGGTTCGTACCTGCATATGAGTGCATCAAATGGAAAGCCCGAACTAAGTGTGGCGATTTGGACGAGATGCGAATCGAATCAAATTGAGGGGGGCGCCCATACACGCTTCCCACATGCGGTTAGTGCGCTCATCATGGATCAGTAGACAAGACCCTTTTCCTAATTAGGGTCGTCGACACTAGCAGGCCTCAAAACCACGCCGGGCCTCCTGCCGGTGCCTTATCATTAATTTAGCATTACCTCAAAATTAACAGGTTGTTGTTTAACATCGAGCCCCAGAACATAATAGAAATATAGTAACAGAAAGTAACGGGTAACAGACTCGAGCAAAACAACCCTAAACATGCTAGTAAGACACGGGCAACAAGCAATGGGGTTATAGGTGTGGAGGTGAGGCTATATCAGGGTTAAAGGATAACATGTGATAGGTTTGTAACAGAAACAACGACTCATAGGGCTAGCAGGATAGACAACGGAAAGTATCGGTATCCAATGTTGAAAGGAACACAATGGTTCATGTGAGTGAATACTTGCCTGCAAACTCAGCAGCCTGGTACTGAGCTAGATCCTCAGAAGGGGTGTCGTAAGGCTCGTCTGTCTCAACGTCGTCGTCTATTCGAGAAGAAGCAAACAAACAACGCAGAGAGGCAAACAATCAATAACATGGCATAATGCACAAACATGGGATGATGCATGACCATTTAAGTTATGCATCAAAATAAACTAGTTGACAAGATAACATGTTTAAATGGACCCATATGCAATTGGATTGCATATGGAAAGCCCATGAGTTAAGGTTGGAATAATTGTTTTACAACTAATCAACAGGTGAAAGTGGATTAGTATGATGCATGGATGAGGAAAACAGAAAAATAACAACAATAGAAACAATTTGAAGTAAGGTTTACCAAGTTTGGAATTTCATTTATTAAGTTATGAAATTTTGGTTCCTTAAAGGTGTTACACAAGCATTTGTTGTTTTCACCAATATAAATTGTTCAAAATAGATAACAAAATTCATATTTGGAAAGTACACAAAATTTTAGGTGGATTACATGTTTCAATTATTGAAAAAGGAGTTAAGATGAATTAATTATGAATTAAACAAGTTAAACAAGATTTAAATAAATTAAATTCAAGTATGAATTTATTTGAATTTTTATTTGTTCAAATCATTAAACCAAATTCATATTTGAAAATTTTATACTTTTCTGATTTGAAAACATATTTTATATGTTCAAAAATAATTTAATTTGAGCGAGTTATGAATTTAGCAAATTTAAATGATTTAAACAAGGTTTAAATTATTTAACCAATTTTAATTATTCAAAACATAAAATAAAATTTATATTTGAAAAGGTGGTTCAAAATGGCATGGAAAACATATTTTATTTGTGTTATTTGAATTAAGTTTGAATTAGTTATGAAATTAACCAAATTTAAAAGGAGTTGTTTGAATTTGAAATTTGAAACAATTTGAAAGGTTTAAAACAGAAAACGAATGATTTAAATAGGTAGAGAATTTAATTTGGTTCAGTAAACATATTTGATTTGTATTATTTGGATTTGGAAATTAAAAGTTATTTGCATTTTAATTCTAGGGACTAAACTGTAAAGGAAAAGGACTTAAACTGAAAAAGAAAAAGCTGAAACCTTTTTACACCGCGCAGTGAACTAATCTAGGTCACTGCCAGTAGGCCCTGGGGCCAACGTGGCCAGTGTGGCAGCAGTGGTCGCTGACAGGGGGCCTTGCCTGTCAGTGCCCTAGCGAAAAAATGGTGGATTTTTATCCTGCAGGAGGGGGACTCGAACCCTGGGCTCGGGCTCGCGCACGCAGGCTGCTACCACTGCGCTGTTGTTCTGTTCGTTGACAGGTAAGGGAGGTGTGGGGGGTTAAGGTTCAGATAGTTTACTGAAACTGAAAATTACAGTTTCAGTTATCTGAAACTGGACCACGACCGGAGGCAGCCGCCGGCGGCTAGCCGCTGCTGTCCGCGCGTGAGTGTGGTGAACGTGTGCGTGCTCGCGGGCGTTCAGAGAGGAGGAAAAGAGAGGGAGGTGGAAGAGAGTGGAGCTCACCGTGAGGAGGCGTGCTCGGGGGGGGGGAGATGGCCGGCGGCGACAGAGATGGTCGACGGCGTGGCTGCAGCAACCCCCGGGAAACGTGGCGTGGTCGAGGAGGAAGAGGGAGTCGAGGGGACTTCGTTCCCGCGACTAGCCAGCGTGGAGATGAACCGTAACGGCGGCGATCATCGGCGTTCGGTGGCGGTGGTGCGGTGGTGAGATACAGAGGGAGAGCTGAGGGGGGAAGGAGAAGAAATCGGCGGCGCTCGAGGGGGGAGAGAGGTGTAGGGGCTAGGGCTAGCATCGGGGAACCCTAGGGTAGCTATATAGGGCGAGGGGAGGAGCTCGTGGCCGTCTCTGCTCGCCGTACGGCGACGTGGACGCGACGGATGGTCGCCGTACAGAAAGAAGAAGATCGAAGGGGTACCAGGCCGTGGGGCTAGTGGGTTGGGCCTGCCAAATGCCTGCCCTACCCCCTCCGTTTTCTTTTAATTTTTCTTTGTTCTGTTTTTTTTTTGCTGATTTGAAAAAGGAAGAAAAAGCTAGGGTTTTTGGGGTAGAAAATTTAGGGATAAATTTGTATGAGTTCTTTAGTATAAAACAGCAATGTGCAACCATTTTGTTTTCCCAAAATTTTAAACTTATGTTCGCGTGATGCAGATCGTGGTTCGCGTGATGCGCTCATCTTGGCAGCAGGGATCCATGCTCCAATCGACGAAATCAGAAGTAGCAGCAGCTTCCTCCAACCGCCCCTCGCCTCCACGGCCGGTCAGCGGCAGAGCAGCAGGGACATCTTCAGAAATCACCGAGAAGAGCTGAGAGCGCTCGAGATTCGGAGCACCTCCTTCGACCTTATGAGGGAAAGAGGATTCCGCCACCGTCTTCTCCAGTTCGCACCCCCACCACGGGAGTCTGAGAACAGAGAGCGGCAGCAGCACCACCACGCAGAGGAGGGTCGGACTCACCTGCGTAGAAATCCTCAACGGCAGAACGCCGACAGCAGAACACGAAGTCAAAGCAACAAAACGAAAACCTAAACTACTTCTATACAAACAGAGGAGGGGCCGGCACCCTACATCATCACCACGCGAGCTAGCGCAAGCACTAGCAGCGGGGATGACCGGAAAACGGGGATGGCGGCGGCGGACTCTCAACAGGGGTGGGGGGGTGGGGAAAGGGAAACCCTCGAGATCGAGTGGTGGTCTCATCTGAAATGGTAATCACAGAGAGTTAACTCGGTCGCTATTTCGCACATACTGTATTGCAGACGTCTATCAAATTCCACGAAAAATACGTACCTATGAAAGCTGACAGAGCTAGGGAGTATGAAAACTTGACAACAGTAGTGAAGGGGTCGCACGTGGGAAGGCGATCACGCGTGGCAGGCAGGGTGGCAGAGGCCACACCGAGACCATCATCCCAAGACAAAGACAAAGCCATGCCATTCAGCAAAGCGGAAAAAGGAAAGGAAAAACATTCTCTCTCGGCCATCCATCCAACCAAGAAGAAAAGGTGACTCACTCGCTCCAGCAAATATTACCCACGAGGCTTTTGAGGGAGTTACAGTAGGAGTACATGTATGGGCACAGCACACGAGAGACAAACCGGCCATGACACACCGAGGGTACCCCACCTGTCATCCGGAGCGCCGCTTTCCCTTTTCTGGGTTCCTGTGTCGCGGTCGCGCAGCTTCCAACAATAAAGCCGGCCCGGACCTGACATGGCGTCGGGGAGTACCGGTGCACGCGATGATGGAGGAGGCAGGATCGAATCCGATCCGATCAGATCGGGCTCATCAGCCAGCTTTGGCGCGCGCGAGGCCCCAAGTTTAAGCGCTTTCGCTCGTGTGCGTGCGTGAAGCGCAGCGCGGGTGTGTGTGCCGGACTGCCCTTTTGATCGATCAAAGCGGAAAGCTGCATGCGGCGATCGGGCAGCTTCCGGCTCACGACGCCCGGCCCGGCCGCCACGGTGGAAGTAAGACGTGCACTGTAGGAGTACAGACCAACGGAGGCGCCGCGTGCTCCGGCGGCGTGCGATCGGGCGGTCTTTGGCAGATAACCTGAGCGAGCGCGCCTCGGGATCGGTGCGCGGCATGCAAATTCTCTCGTCGTTTGATCGGCAACGGGGCCGGGACCTGGCTACCTATCTTCATGCGTGGCACCTTTTGACCTTCTGGTTCAAGGGAATTTGGGCGAGCTCACATGGTCTGTGTTTTTTCCTACACGGCACGAGTAGCGGAACTCTTAACTCTGTTACTTGTGTCCACGCACATGCAGTTATGTTGCTGCTTGTTACCGTGTTACGGCCGGACGTACGCATGCCCGGCGGCGCGAATGATGATTAGTAAACACTGCTCCGTTTCACATGTCCGGCCTCTTTCCTTTTCTTCTCGAGACATTTGCTCGGCGTGCATGCGCCGATCTTTGAGAAGAAGTGGACAACAACGTGCGGCAGCTCGCGTAAAAATGTCAAACGTTGCCGCTAGCTTGCACACGCTTGTGGGGGCCCGGCATGCATGTGAGTGAGCACGCACGTCCTGTACATATAAACTACCGGAGTAGTAAGATGGTGAAGATTTAATCTTCGGTGAGTCAATGCAAAGGTTTTGCCTCCACATTCTTTCAAAACTGAACGAAAGACAATGCTCGTACTTAGTCGCGCGCGGGAAAATGATTGCATATCTTTTTTTTGCGGGTAAAATAATAATTGCCTATCTGATCACTGTTCACTCGCTCCATGTGTTTTGTCCACAAAAGTCAGGTTTCTTTTCAGACACTGATCGATCGATACTCTATCTAGGTCAAACGGCTTTAAGAAACTACAGTAATTTCGATTCATTATATATCCTTTTCGAGGCTAGCTAGTGGATTTCAGGACACCAAGCATGCATCCATCCAAGTTACTAGTTGCACAAGTTTATAAATAACTTAAACAAACGTCTTAGGCCTTCTAGGTTTGTAGCTCTACGCATTCCTAGCTTAGATGCTACCTACTACCTCACGACCACGGACCACCACACTGACGATTACAAAATTCAAAAGAACAAGCTAGTATTCGGTTAAAAAAGGATATAGCTAGTATTAATTAGTACTACGGTACATCGTTTTATAGTGATGGAAAGCAAAAATAATCTGCTAGCCTTGTTCTTTTGAGCAAGCTTGAATCCTTTCGCCACCAATGACAAGATGTTCTTAAGTTTGAGATATTGGCCGGCGTATCATAGGACAGGGCTAGCTAATTAGTCATGCATGATTAGTGGCTGGATAAGCTAACGACAAGAGTCAGCTCCTAATGGGAAGGCAAAACCTCCATCTTAGTTTAGTTGCTCCCGCCATCAGCCTCGATAAATCTCTTCATAAACTCCTACGTTTTCTCGACCAAGTGCCCAGACTTTTCGTTTCTTTAGTTGTATTTTCCTTGCCTACCACCCACATTATTAGAGTCTAGATAAGGCCTAAGCTTCTTTTGAGATATAGTCTACTGGTAAATTACAGTGATAGCTTAGCCTTTGTGTAGGGGCCCGAGCTGCTTTCGTCAATAGCCCTCAAAGATCTTTGTCCCTCTACATTTATAGCCTGCATATAGCTAAGGCAGCCTGGCCATTCTGAGAGCTACATGGACAGGCCCTCCTATGCCGTACGTGCATTTCAGGAGATTAATATTACTAGATTGTGCGTGGACGCAGTGCAGACTTATCTTTTCTGGATGCTTACCAACCGATAATGATGCAGTGGTCCAGAGGCAAATTTAGCCCATACATTGGTTTAGATGAGTCCTAATCAACTTCGCCGTAGCTACCAATCCGGAAATGTCCAAACCTAATTGCTACCGGTACATATGGTTTAGATTTGTATCGACCGATCGGTGGCTTTGTGTGCGAAGACTGAAGAAAGTTCGTCAGTTCCCCCATATCGATCGGACGGTTCAGAATTCAGAATTGTTTTCACGCGAAACGCCACTTGGAGATTTTCATTGTGCAGCCTAAGATATCTCTTAAACCCTTTTTACGGTATTGCGCAGGCTTGATCGAAATAGATCGCCTAAATTTGTTTGAATCGTTAAATTTTTGGGACAGTCCTTTATTCATCTTTTTCAGGACGGAAGCCGCCGTTTTCAGCCGGCCGCGAGATGCCACGGTGTGGCGACGACGGACCCAACACCAAAGTTGTAGGAGGGAGCACGGAGACGCGGCCGCCAGGGCACTAGCTCCCGCGAACGCTTCGGTTGCCCTGCGGTCACACTGGCTCCGCGAACACGCATGGGCGACGCGAGGCAGCTAGTCGGTCCTCGGGACTTTAGAATCGACGGGAGGAGGTACGGGGAGCTCCACGACTGTGTTGGGGAGGAATGGGGAGGGCGGATTTCCCGAGGACGATGGGATCGGCGATGGCGAAGAAGCGAGAAATGTAGGGTTGAAGTGTCCCTCTTATACGAGATAAGGAGAATCCAGAATCCGGTTATATGAGGAATTTCGAGGCGCATTTTTGGGTCTACTAAAAAAAAAGAGGGTCTGATGGTTTCACGGTATATGGAGGGGTCCTTTTCTTGCCAAATGTAAATTAGCAGTTATTTTACTTTATTTTACAAATCGGATTTGCATGGATGCTCTTATACTCCCTCTTTTCATAATTACCCGACGTTCTGGATTTAGTCCAAGTCAATCTTTTTAAAAATTTGAGCAAATGTATAGGAAATAATATCAAGACCTAGATATAAATTTAATATTATTGGAATCATTGTAAAATATGTCTATACATTTCATATAGTTGATATTTATATTCATACATATATACTTAGTCAAACTGTTGACTCTGAGATGTAAATTCCGACATGTTTAGGGCTCCTTTGATTTAGAGAAAATATGGAGGGAAACTCAGGGTTAGGAAATTTTTCCAAGATGTTACTATTCACTCGTTTGATTTATAGGAATGGTGCAAAGTAAATCCATAGGAATTTTTCCTTTAGATCTCAATTTCAATGCAAAAAACCAGAGGGGAAAAAATGCACTCAAACCTCATATTTTTGCTCCTGTGCACAACGAACGAAGCTAGGTTTACCACTACCATCCATTCCATTTCCTAACAATACCCTATTCCTTTGATTTTGCTATCCTCCAAATCAAAGGAGCCCTTATGGTTCACATCATGGAATGGAGATCCAACCAATTCCTACCCAAGTTTTGTGTGAGTGAACAATTTAATCTTCCACTTTACCATGCAGCAACTTGCCAATATGGAATAAGCTACCATCTCCATAGATTTTTTTTTATTTTAAAAACACTGTACAAATGCAAGCTCACACATACACACGGATACACTCGCTCATATGAACACAGATATGCACACCTTATCCTTACATATCGAGTCTTAAAATTGATGAAGGTTTCAAATCCTCTTCGCCTTCCGCGAAAAAAATAGTTCGTCTTTACGAGATACACATGTGTCAAACTTAGGGTTTAAACTGTTTGGGATTGAGTGCATGACCATCCTTCTTTATGTAAGGGAACGGTTCATCCTCCGCAACATCAAAAGGTACAACCAATACAATTCGAACGGTTGGTCATATGTTAACAAGCATTATGGATTGTTTTGTATGGCATCCTACGTGTAGCTAGGTTAGCTGTTGCGCGCGCGCGCGGTGGTCCTTGAATCGCGTCCTAATCAGACTGATTAGCCATGTCCATCTCGCGAGTATCCAAAGAGGAGATATGGCCCAGCATAATTCGGGTGTTCGTGGTCCAAATTGCATTTCAATCGATCCTCTCACATACATGCTCCATCTGAAATCATTTTGTCCGAGATCCGTGTGGGTACTCGCTGCTATGGTTTTGTCATCCTTTCCGGCCGCACGCAAAGTCTAGTACAGTAGAGTACTAGTAGTAGCTATATTATTTGAAGATAAAAAACATGTGCTTGCACTGAACTTAATCACAAGCACACTGCGCATGCACAATTGCACAGTCACTGTCAGGATTTTCTCTTCCGTCTGGAGGAAAGAAAAAAGAAGGATGGAGCATGTAAAAAAGCGTTAATACTGTAACCAAAGTAGTAGGAAAACGGTATAGTGCGTCTAGTACAGTAGTATTTTTATTTTATTGCATGTTACTGTCAAGTCCAGTACATCCATGCTCCAAAAGTATGGGAATCAAGGTGATGAAAGGAGCAATGAAACTAAATTAATATTACACCGGTTGAGATCGACTCGCAGTTCAGAACGTCGAAGAGGCTTTAAACCCCACTTTTTGACTGACGGCACTCAAGCCGGGGAGAAAAGCTGATGGCGAAATTTAGGCCAAAGAAGAAAATAAAATAAGTAGCAGAGCCTACGCACGCATTAGCCTTTTTCCACTGCCAATATGGGATAAGCTAGGCCTAGTTTGGCACCTCAGTATTTTCAAAAACAGAGTATTGCAAAACCATAGTATCCTGTTGCTAGGCAAAGCAATACTTCAGTTTTGGAAAATACTTCATTTTAGAAAAAAAGTGTGTGAGACCTCTTTCTCTAATACTTAAAAAAAACTGCATTTTTGGAGCATACTTCAGTATTAAGACCACATTATTTATTATATCCAAACATGTTAAAGTATTCAATACTTTAGTATTTTCAGAAACCGAAGTATTTTATGTATACTTCAAAAATACTTTGATGCCAAACGGAGCCTAATTTCCCTAGATTTATTTATTTATTTTAGAAACAGTGTACAAATGCAAGCTCTCCCACACACGGATACACTCGCTCCTATGAACGCAGACACACACGCCTTACCCCTCTGAGTATCTCTGGCAGATTGAGCCAGCATATCGAGTCTTGAAATTGACGAAGGATTCAAATCCTTCTCGCCTCGCGCTAAAAAATATTTGGTCTTTATGAGATATACATGTGTCAAACTTAGGGTTTAAACAGTTTTGGGGTTGAGGGTATAACCATCCTACTAACTACACAATCATATGTAGCTATCCAATCACAGATTGGTTCTCGTCCCCTGAACAATTTGAACTGCCAGGTTCTTTATGTAACGGAACAGTTCATCCTCCGCAAACCGCAACGTCAAAAGGTACACACATACGACACAACCAATACAATTCGAACGGTTGGTCATATGTTAACAAGCATTATGGATTGTTTTGTATGGCATCCTACGTGTAGGTTAGATGTTGCCGAGCGCGCGGTGGTCCTTCGATTGCGTCCTAATCAGATTGATTAGCCATGTCCATCTCGCGAGTATCCAAAGAGGAGATATGTCCCAGCATAATTTGGGTGTTCGTGGTCCAAAATGCATTTCAATCGATCCTCTCACATACATGCTCCATCTGAAATGATTTTGTCCGAGATCCGTCTGGCTGCTGCCTACGGTTTCGTCATCCTTTCCGGCCGCACGCAAAGTCTAGTACAGTAGAGTACTACTAGTAGTAGCCATATTATTTAGAGAAATTAAATAACATGTGCTTGCCCTCAACTTAATTACAAGCACATTGCGCATGCACAATTGCACAGTCACTGTCAGGATTTTCTCTTCCGTCTGGAGGAAAGAAAAACAAAGGATATGGAGCATGCAAAAGCGTAATGCTGTAACCAAAGTAGTACTCCCTCCGATCCATATTAATAGGTGCTGAAGTGGATATATTTAGACATGTTTTATTGCTATATACATTCACTTTAGCACCTATTAATATGGGTCGGAGGGAGTAGTAGGAAAACGGTATAGTGCGTTTAGTATTTTTATTTTATCGCTCACTGTCAAGTCCAGTACAGCCATGCTCCAAAAGTTTAGGAATCAAGGTGATGGAAGGAGCAATAAAACTAAATTAATATTACACCGGTTGAGATCGACTCGCAGTTCAGAACATCACAAGGGGCTTTAAACCCCTCTTTTTGACTGACGGCACTCAAGCAAGCCGGGGAGAAAAGCTGATGGAGAAATTCAGGCCAAAGAAGAAAAATAAAATAGTAGCAGAGCCTACGCACGCATTTAGCCTTTTTCCGCAGCTGAGATTAGTTCATATCAGCGGGAAGGATAAAAAGTAGAGTAAGATTTGGCGCATAATTTTATCAGATGTTTGCCGCGTCACCACGCTTCGGGATGATCATGGCCGGCGAGGGGCCCGGCCGGAAGGAGGGCATAAGATTTGATCGCATTCAAGCTGGTGGATCGCGTCACACCAGTCTACTCAGGCACTAACAGCAACAGTTTAACAGTATCTTCCTTTAATCACTCGTGTAGTACGTACTTAAATCTTGCTCTGGGTCTGGGGTTTTTTCTGTTTCCTGCTGCTGTTGTCGCTCTGCGGCGTTCGTTTATGGGTGCAGATATTCGTGTCGAGGAACAGCAGTGGCCAGTTAATGTGTTGCTCTCGATTTCGAACCCGGCTTAGGTTCGATCTCGAGCTTTTGAGGCAGCAGTAGCAGTCACACGGATCGACGGACGGTACGTTCTCGTAGTACATGATCTCTCCCTGTACGTGCATGTCGCCCGTACAGACATAAAGAAGAGCGCACGACCGAGCCGGTACAAATACAAGGACGGCGCGCAATCAATCTCGGCACGTATAGGGATGGGGCGTGGAGTGAGTCATCCCGAACAGAGTATTAAGGCTAGGCGCGGTCAATTATTTCGACTACAAGGAGATCGATCGTGCAGTACAGTGTGGACATTCACGCGGGCGCGTCTGCTATGATTTTTTACTTGCTTCCGTAGCAAGTCACGGACGGCCTCCCATAATCGGCGAGGTTTGGAGGAGCGTACGGAGAGGCAGGATCGAGGCCCCGTGTTCCTGGATCTCCGGCTTCGCGTCCCGGAATTAGCAACCTGATGATGCGCAGGAGATGACGGCCGGGCAAATGACTCATCATCTCGGAGCTGGGAATGCTACTGTATGTGCTGGAGCTGACGTTTGCGCGCGCAGGAGATGAGAAAGGGAGGAAGAAATAATACTGCTGTAATGTTTGCGGTATAGTCCGCGGGGATATGATTCCGGTAATGATTAGGAATTCGCATGGTAGCGGGCGAGCAGCAGACAAAGCGTGTGCATCCCCACGTCAAATCCATCCCTCGACCTCGCCGTCTTTCCACGCCCTCCATCCGCCCGCCTTTCAATCCCCTCTTCATTTCTTTCGCCAGTATTCACTTCCTACTGCATGAACAGTACTACTACGTGGTTCTGCGTTTGGTAGTTGCGCCTCCCGCCGTTGGGATGGAAACGATCGTACCCAACTGTTCCAGCATCCCAGCAAGTTGCATCCGCCAATTGTTGTTCTAAAAATATTTTGCTGCCGACCAAGCGCTTTCTAAGACTTCACGATGAATAAAGGTCGCAATGTGTACGGCTTGACAGCTCCAAAGTTCAGAAAATCTTAGTATTCAGCCAGCCCAGATTATTTCTGAACTACACTAGGAAACTAACAACCAGAGGACAACGAGAGATGACATTAGGATCAAACCTTACGTACTGATTTACTGCTGATGCTAGAAATTACACATCTAATAGCACTCCACCTCAAAAAAAAAGAGAAATCTCCAAGAGAACACCAAAGGTTAAAGACAGAGCCCAGCACAGAAAACGCTTACTCCAGCTCCCATCTCTCTAACTAATCATGTCGCATTTTACAGTAACCCCGCCATTCATTTTCCAGTCACCTCGCAGCAGCAAGATCAGACGACTCGAGCGCTCCGGCCGTGCCCGTGCCCGTGGCCAATGCCGCGGTTCAGCACGACTCTGGTCGTCTCGTACACCGGCAGCTCGTCCCTGTACCCGGCGCCCGGCGGCGCGACGGCGGCGAAGTTCTCCAGCTCGAACAGGTCGGAGCTGGCGTCGCTGCTCTCCTCGTCCTCGTCGCTCTCCATCTCCATCCGCCGCAGCAGCATCTGCTCCACCGCCTGCACCGGCACCCTCCGCCGGTCCGCGCCCGGCGCCTCGCTGTCGCTGTCCATGAACCGCACGGTCCGGTTCGCCTGCCCGCGCGTCGACGGGGTCTTGCTCAGGCACGAGCGCGAGTACGAGGACGCCGAGGAGCACGCGTACTCCGCCGCCGTCCTGGCCGAGGGCGGCGTGTGCGGCGCGCCGCGCTTGCCGGCGAAGATGGTGTTGAGGAAGCCCGCGAGGCGCGCGCCGGGGGAGGCCGGCTTGCCGCGGAGGTCCCTGAGCTTGGCGCGGATCGAGGCGCCCGCGGGCTTCTTGCTCTTCTTCTCCGGCGCTGGCGCCGCCGTCGGTGCGCCCCCGGACACGGTGGTGCGGATCGGGCGCAGGCGGCGGTGGTTGGAGGACTCGGCCTCGGAGGAGGAGAACCCGCCGTAGCTGGAGCACTCGGACGAGCTCGACGTCGTGGCGTGCGGCCCCGGCGCCGGCGCGCGCGCCCGGTAGCTCCCCGCCAGCGACGGCCTGTAGTAGTAGCTGTAGTGCAGGGCCTCCTGCTGCTGCTTCTTCTTGCTCGCCGCCTCGTCGCCGGCGTGGCCCGGCTCGTCCTCCATGGACTTGTAGATCGCGTCGAGCAGCGTGGACGAGAAGGACGGCTGGTCGGCGTGGCGCCTCGCGCGCGCCGCTGCCGTCCCCTTGTCCCCCCACCTCTCCATCCCACCAAAACAGACTCCTCACTCCGCACACGCACGAACACACAACACGCCGGCGCTCAAACACACGGACGCAGCAACACCAAGCTCAAAAGCAGCAGCTCCCAGCCCAGCAATGCTCTAGTAGTACAGTAGCTGTGTGAGAAGTGAGCCAGCTGGGTGTACAGTTAGATGGTTCCTCCCCAGAAATGAGCTCGTGAGGTGGTGGAAAGGAGGCGAAAGGTGGGAGCAAAGAAGGGTGAGAGGGTGAGGGATCGGTGGGAAGATATAGCCGGGCGGGGGATGAAGAAGGGGCGGTGGTGGTGACGTGGCAACGAGCAGAGGGGGCGGGCTAGCTAGCTTCGGTTTGGGCGTGCGGGTGATGGCGACGGGCCCACTCCTCTCCCTGTCTCTCTATGTCTTTCTCGTGATTACTGTAGCCAGCCACGCACCGAGATTCATCATTTAAGATGGTTACCACCCTCGGCAGTACTCCAGCACTTCAGACTACCAGTAAATTTCCCTTTTGGCACGTCCCAGGTATTCAACTCCTCATTGATCCAGCCGCGTCGCGCAATACTCTGCGTAACATGCTCCGTTTAAGTTGCAGTGGTGCAACCGTACGAGCATGTGTACAAACGGGTATTATAGTTCACCACAAATTTCGCCGCGTAATTTAGTACAGTACCATATTAAGTGAGTGAAGATTCCGTGCTCCCGAGGTTCTAGTGAACTCTATTTGAAAAAAAAATTAAAAGTCCATTTTAAAATATTAAAAAAATCAGAAAGAAAAACCATGCTTGTTCTCAATAATATTTTTCACACACGTGTAAAATTTCAATTTGAAACACTTTGTATTTTGATGTACACAAAAAAGGTAATTGTATATGAGTATAGTGAATAATACACATTTTTTAAATGCTCAGATTTTGTCATTTTTCTGTAGTTCATAATAAAAGAAATTTCATATTCTAATTTTTCATGCTTATAACATAGAGCATAGCTAACAGGCAATTTTTTCATGATTTTTGAAATTACTAAATATTTGTTTCGAATTTTTCAAAACACAATCATGTACCATGTAAGCATGCATAATCACAATGTGAAATTCTATTTATTATGCAAAATGACAGGATCTGAACATTTGAATATCTGTATTGTTCACAGTATTTAGCTATGCATTTTATTTTTTATTTTACTGTATTTCAAAATACAAAGTATTTCACACGTTCTAGGAGACAACATTAAGAACAACTATGATATTTTTCATAGTTTTTAAACTTTCAATTATACTTTTGATTTCTTTTTAACATAGTTAGTAGTTAGTGATTTGCCGAATTTATCAGTTAAATAACCACTCGCTTAATAGTCATTCTGATAACTGTCGTGTAGAACATTGTTGACCTACTGGCCTATTGAATAGTTGATTTTTGTTGTATGGTTTGCCGATGTATCTACGTGCGTACATGTCCATCTAATTTTGTGTCGTCCAAATTCTGCTCCGTAACGAGTCCGCATTCGAATTCGTAATCGCTCATTACTTCCTCCGCTCTGAACCCGACAAAATAATACTAGAAAGGATATGGTGATAGGAAATTCCGATCACATCCATTTCGATCCTTAGGCGAGAAAATTCCAAAAAAAAACACCATAATTGCGGCCGAAATCCGCAAAACCGCCGGTTTTGAACGAAATCGAAAATAGCCACCGGTATTGCGTTGGAAGTGTTCAATTCGCACCGATGGTCTATTTGAGCCGCACTAACGAGTACTCTGACCAGTCAAGCCTATTGTCAGGCCTACGTGTCAAGACGGTGACGATCGAGGACGACAAACCTTAGACATATTTTGTTTTGGGTGGTTTGGTGTAAATCTCCATGGGACCCACTTGTACACATGCCGGAGCTGCCCCGTCTTTCGCCGCCTCACTATGCATGTGCGGATCCTTTGCCGCCTCACCATGGATACGCGACTACACCAGCTCGATCTTCTCTGGGAAGCTGCAGTAGCCGTGTTGGAATGCTTCCGCGTATAGCTCGTGGCGGTGTTGCTGCCGTGTTCGAGCTACGCTGTGCCGTCGCAGAGGTCGTCCTTGCAGCCAGCTCACCAGCCCCCAAGCCTAACCCCATCTCCCGGTTAGAGTAATTTAAGAGAGGTGACCCCAATCATCGTGGCCTCGGCCGTCTTCCTCCGCTCCGATGACAAGCTGCGGCGATGCAGACCTTGTTTTCCGCCAACCCTCCCTCTCCGGCTCAAAGGGATAACCTCCACAACTTCCAGGAGATCCGGTAGAAGCTCCGCGGAGAGTCTGCACGTCCCGAGCTGTTCTCTCCGCATGGAAATGACGGCCACCCCAAATCCCCCATCATGTTCAAGAGATTGGTGAACGCATGCTAAGGACAAAAAAAAGAGCGGGCAAAGAAAAGAATATGCTGACAACTATGGGGGCATGAAAAATTACAAAAACACCCAGAATTTAAGCCTCTCCAACATGTTAATCCTTTAACCATTACTATATTTGCCATGTCACCCCTGACAGTGGGTCACAGCTGTCAGAAATCGTTTAGCGCGGCTCATTTTGTCAATTAGTGCGAATCAAATACTTCCAACGCAATACTTCTGGTTATTTGCGATTTCGTTCAAAACCGGCGATTGTGGTGTTTTTTTTTTGGAATTTTCTCTCCTTAAGCACCGGTCGTCGGTGAAAGAGACGAAAGATGGTGTGAGTGTGTGCGGTGTGAGTCCATGACTTGTGGGGGGGCCTTGCTTGATACGAACATCCTCACCTCTTCCAGTCTTCCTCAAACCCGAGGACGATTTGAAGAAAAAGGAGAATATTTGAGAAAGGCTAGAGAAATCGGAAAGACCATTGAATGGGTGTTTTGTCAAAAAAAATTCAAATGGATAATTGAGAAAGATTTAAGCAAGGACCACCCTTGTAAATGCCCTTACGATCTGTGTACGTGAAAAGTTGCTTAATTTGGCCCGGGGCCGGTGCAAATTATGAAGTACCAAGGCGACAACCATGGCGGAAATTGGAGTAGCATGCGCGTGGCGATCGGTGCACGCCGTATCCAACCCCCTAGCTCTGCGTGCGTTTATGCCGCCAAAAATGCCCTTAAACAAAGGGAGGTTCCGTGCTCGTGCAGGTACGGCGTTCTCGCTGCGGAAAGCGCGCCTCCTTGCCATGTGTGTCAGTACGTGGAACCGCGCTTTGCCTAATCTAATGCTCGCTCCGTACCGACTAAAGCGGGCGGCGAGCTGCAAAGCATGAGATTCCCGTCCTTGATTAGCCTGCTCATTTGCGCAAGGTAATCCAGGTCTTAAGCAGCGGATTATCTAGGCCTCACAGTACACAGGCAGTACTGGTACTAGCACAGTGAGCAGTACTCCGTAGGAGATGTTTTTTCGCTAGTTAAGTGCCTGGGACCAGACGTAACTCCTATCCAGGGTGGCAGAGTGTAGAGGGGCCGATTTATATGTTGATGGTGGCCAGCCGGGGAATGTTTTGTTGCATGTTTTTTGTTCTCGCGTGTTGTTTTCGCTTGTCCTGGCCGGGGTTGTTTTCGTCCGTGTACTGTGCTGATCGCGCGCGCAGATTGATGAGCGCGGATAGGTGCGTGCGTGCGTGCGTGACAGGAACCGGCCGAAACATGTTCACGAGGGGCTGAGCGTGATAGATGGCAAGGGGCGAAGCACCACGAGAAGACGCACCGCCACAATAATAATACTGTAAGACCTCGACGTATTTAATACGGGGAGCACGCAGAGGAAGAGAAGAGACCTGTCTCTGCGAGCGACACGATACCGCCTTGGGAAGGGAAGGGAACCGGCGTGCAGGAAAATGGTCGTCGCTAAACACCAAGACAAGATCTCGTTTTCTTTAACTTTCGAAATACCGCGATTTTCCACGCAGACTCTGTGGAAATCGTCCAAATTTTCCGTCTCGCGATCCCACCTGCAAGGGTCAGTGGTCAGACACGAGAGAGACACAGAATGGACTACACGGGGCGCCTGCCTCCCTGCGTCCCTTTCGGTTGCAACATGTACACGCACCCAAGAGCCTCAAACCAGATGCGTCGCGCGCGGGACGGAGCCGGAGGGAGTGGCGCGCGAAGGCGCCCATGCGACGCATCACCTCTTTCCGGGCGGGCTGGGTGCTGCGAGCCGCGGCTGCCGTTGGTTGCCACGACAGATCCAGGGACTGATAGGGATCCTGTTCACCCCCTGCCTGCCGCCATCTCTGCCCTGCCCTCGCTCGTGGCAATGATGGATGGGCACGGCTAGCTTCCATGGACCCGAAACGCATTAGCTGGGCTTTCACCTTTGGTGACCGATCGAGTTGAGTGATGTATCCGGCCGATTGATCGGCGTGACTGACTGACAGCCGCTCTGTCTCGCCTTGCCGCACGTAGGGGTACGGCGTACCAGTACCACTACGTGCTCACGCTACGCTAGTCGCTGCCAGCCAGCTCTTTCTTTTCTTCGGTGTTGGTGCGGAGATTGGTGTGATTGGACGTGTAGTTGGTCTGATCCTGATCGTGTCTACAGGCGGTGCCAGTAGAGCACGCACGCACCTGTCTGTATGGGAGTAGCTGTGTCATGTGTGCTCTCTCGTACTCCTACGTACGTAGGGTCTCGGAGGTTTGGTAATTGGTACTGCTACTACTCGATGCCTGCGTGCGTATCTGTCGGTTCTGTATTGGTCAGGCCCTGCCTAGTTGGATTCGGCAACAGCGACGGTCGGCCCTCTGTTGCGCCTCGCTACCTTTTGTTCTCTCGTTCAATACTGCTGCGAGCGCACGCCTTTCCGCGGAAAATTCACACTCTATCCCCTCGAAACAGAAAATTAGGAAAATAACCCTTTTGCGTAATACCCGCCACGAGAGCGTTATGCTTCATTGCTCAACGCCGCAGGTCCGCGGCGTTACAACCCGTGCCACCGTGGAACCGGAATCCGACGTGGCAGAGAGCTTAACGCCCCCGCTGAGAGCGTTATGCTTCTTACAGCCTTCTCTCAGGGCGTTATGCTTCTTAATGCCCCGAACAGGGACGTTATGCGAAGAGGTGAATGGCCGGACAGACTCACTCCACTCTACTCCACTCCACTCCCCACTCTAGCTCGGCCCCCTCTCTCACCCCACCCTTAAATCCCTCCAAATCTTGATGATTTCTCCGGAGAAATCGTGTTCCCTTACGACTCCAAGGTAATCTCCCCTCTTTCCCCTTGTTTTGTCCAAGCACAATGTTCCGATTTAGTCAATTTGCTCCCCTATTTTTGAAACCCTATAAATTGGTTCTTGCCACAATAACCCTAAATTGGTTCGTTTTTTGTTGATGTATGGAGTATATGTGGTTGTTATGATGATCTAGACCTATCAATTTGGTTGCAAACCCTAGATATGTTTTATTGGGGCTATGCCTAATATGTCCACCTAGGAATTGCAATGGCAGGGCCTACTTTTTTTTTTGAGAGAAAAAAAATGTAGGTCCTACTTATTAGCTATTTCGGCAATGCAATCGATGTTGTGCTTTTGCTTTTGTAGATGTTGTCGAGAATCGTGAATGTCCATCATGTCGACTTTGCCGGGTTTTCGAAATGAGACATTGATTATCGAGACCCGGATGAGGTAGTCATGTTCTTTGACTCTAGTCCAACATTTCGTGATGTTGTGGACAAGTTCCGGAGTGAGTTGAATTGGAAGGACAAAAATGATGTAGTTGACTTGCAAAGGAGGTACAATGTCTCCCACGGTCATTACATTCGGTGGAAGATGATGCCCGTCGACTCGGAGAGTCGTTAAGAAGCTTACAAGGCGGTTGTCTTGGACTCCCAAGACAAAATTTTTGAGTTGTTTGCAACAAGGAAGGTTGGTGCTCGAGTGCACATTGATTTGAATCTCGAAGCATGTCCTAGTGAAGAAAGTAGCCTAGTTGATCGTGGTGAGGCACGTGTCAACCCGGAGGCCGAATTGTATGACACAATGATGAGCCAACCTCCGCTGACACAACCCTTGAGCCTTTATGGCAATAACGATTATCGTGATGAGTACGATGACGGTGATGGTGGCTTTGATGAGCCCGAGCGGCATGCGGAGGAAGATGATCCACAGGGAGATAATGATGGCGGTCATGAGCCCGAGACCCGTACAGAGGAAGATGAGCCCCGAGGAGATAACAGTGGAGGTCATGAGGCCGAGGCCCATGCCAAGGTCGTGCTTGAAGGGACCGAGGGAGACCCAAGGGAACATGCCTTCCGCAACCATAAATTGGAGATGTGGAAGCGAATTTCTTTGAAGAGGACATGAACCGTGACATCCCATACTCTCGAGCACTTGCATTTGACTCAGAAGACGAAGGCCCAGAAGAGGAACTTGACGAGGATGGTTTGACAGCTAAGGAAGCAAAAGACTTTATGTATGCATTTGGCCGGAATCACCATACATCGTTGTTTCGTGATCTAAGCCTTGCAAGTAAGGCTATTGTTGATGGTGGTACCTCTAAGATTCTTGGGCCAAGGTCTTATTCCAAGGAAGAAACCGAGCTACACAATCATGGGGTCGGTAAAGCAAGCTTCTTTTCATGCATGGAAGAACTAAAACAATGGGTAAAGGACTACTCTTTGAAGCATCATCGATAATTCACCGTTAAGTACTCGAATGTTAAGGTAAAATACCAAGTGGTATGTGACCGGGCACATTGTCCATGGACTATCCGTGCAAGGCCTATCAAGACGGGCGGGGTCACCAAAATAGGTGGAAGTCTACAAAATGTTGTCTCACGCACCGATGTGCGCCAAAGAATATCGACCTGGCCAATTCTAAGAATGATCACCGCCAACTGAGTTCTGAGTTCATCGGGCAGAGAATAAACTCAATGGTTAAGATCCTTCCAACATGTCCAACTAAAGACGTTATGAAGTATGTGTTCGACCTATACGGCTACACGGTGAAGTACGGTAAGGCATGGAAGGCCAAGCAAGCCGCATTCAGGATGTTGTATGGAGACTGGGAAGAGTCGTACAACCGCATAGGCAAGTTGTTGGGAGGGATGGCCGCAAAAAACCCGGATATGTATTATGTGGTTGAGCCCTTTGGCTCGGAAACAATGATTCACAAAGGTAAAACTGTTCAGAAATTTGGACGTGCATTCTGGACGTTTGGTCCTTGCATCAAGCCTTTCAAGCACCTAAGACCCGTTATCTCCGTGGATGGGACATTTCTGACCGGCTGTTACAAGGGCACAATCATGGCGACGGTAGGGCATGACGGCGTCGACCAGGTTCTACCTTTGGCATTCACACTTGTGTCCGCGGAGAACAACGATAACAGGGAGTGGTTCCTTGGCCATGTGAGGACTAGGCTTGTTGGACCTATAGAGGTTTGCATCATCTCAGACCGACACCAAGGAATACTCAACGTTGTGAAAGTTGATATCCCCGGATACCCCAGCGTTCACCATCGGTGGTGCATGAGCCATTTTGTCTCCAACTTCTATAGGGCATGTAAAAAAACGAGCTAGCTTCTACAAGATTGCTGCCTCCCCTTCACTTCTTGTCAATTCTTGAAAATATTTAACAAAATATTCATAGCTTCCGAACCGGGGGGAAAAGAATTCTTGACAAGGAACATGCTAGACAGGACTAAATTGGCGCGGGCATATGACCACCTCAGAATGAGGTACGGTGACATGACAAGCAACATGGCAGAATGTTTCAACAATGTGATCAAGGGTGTGCGTTCATTGCTCGTGTCAGCAATTGTCGAATATACGTTCTCGAAGATGAATGGATACTTTCTGAGATATAGTGAGAAAGCAGGAAAGCTAATTTCCGGGAAAAAACAAGGGCGAAAAGGTGTATGAGTACCCCAAGAAGATCGACCGTTGGATGACCTACCAGAAATACAAGGCGGACACGGTGGAGGTAGAAGAATTCGACAACACAAATTTGATTTATCAAGTCATCGAGCCCGGTGGGATCACATAGAGTGGTGTGCAGTACGGAGGCGGGGCCTTCAAGGTTAATATGACAACCGGCGAGTGTTCTTGTGGTAGACCAACCATATATCATCTCTCATGCGCACACTTGATCTCGGCTGGTCGGAAGAGACATGTTGGTTACGAATCCTGAGATAATGTAAGGATGAGATATTACACCATTGAAGCCGTCAAGCCTACATGGGCTGGGAGGTTCGAGCCCTTCCTGGACCAATCTATTTGGCCAGACTACGACGGGCTTCCGCTATACCCTGATCCTACTATGAAGATCACGAAAGTAGGAAGACGCCAAACAAAGTGTTTCAAGAATGACATGGATGATTGGGGTGGTGGTGTTTTCCCTATATGGGCAACCAACATTTTGAAGAGCCTCGTGAAGCCGATAACCCACCAGAAGACGTTGGCACGGGTAGTACTAACGCTGGTTCAAAAAGGAAGAGAAACAATGTTGCAAGTACGATCAAAGAAGGTGGTACCACAACTGCTGCTGCAAAAACGAAGAGAACAAATGTTGATGGCAATGGCGGCAGTGGAGAAGGTGGCCAGACCCGTGGTCGTGGTAGAGGTGGTGGTCGTGGCAATAGTGGCCGAGGAGAAGGTAGTGTTCAAGATGGATTCCCGAGCGGTGGAAACGTGGAGAGTGCCCAGACCCGTGGTCGTGGTAGAGGTGGTGGGAGGGGTAGTTGCCGAGGAGAAGGTAACGTTCAAGATGGCGGTGGAAATGATGAGAGTGCCCAGAATCGTGGTCGTGGTAGAGGTGTTGGCCGGGGCAGTGGTGAAAGTGCATGGTGCCCCATATGTGGTTTTGGTAATTAATGACAATCCTCGTAAACTAATGTTTGTATTGAGATATTCTTATAGATCTTGTCCATAGGAAAGTTTGGAGTTTATGTGTTGAACTCTAGAAGCTTTCCTGATGTTCATTGTTACATTAAAGGTTTTATATGAAGAATGGTCATGGTTTGAGTTGAGCTTATTGCAAGTATGTCTTGAAGAAAATGACAAGGTGATCTTTCATGATTATATTCAAGACATCATCATATGAAGTGAGAAGAAAAGATACAAGGCTGATCAAGCAAGTGATCAACACATAAAGCTACAAGATGTACCAAGTGGGATTATGTATCTCGTCGTATGGTAAGCAATTGTCAATACAGTTTTGTGAACTAACCCATGATATATGTGCGTGGCATCTCTATGTGTGGTTAGGTATCTTTCCATGGTCATGAATCCACATAAAGATTTCATATACCCCATGGTCGTTGTCGTCAAGCGGTGTTCTTCATCAAGCTTGACGTGGAAGCTCAAGTGAAGCATCTCGAAGAAATCCTATGATTGATGCTTGCCACCTTTTTGGAGATTGTGGCCTTGTAAAGATTTGCCGAGAAGGGTCTCTCCCATAATGTTGTATGGGGGAGCTAGTCTCTCCCATAATGGTGTATGGGGGAGCAACTCGCAAGTCTTCATCAAGCGGAGCTTATGCTAGCAAGCACAATCAAGAAAGAAGATCCAACTTGAGAGAGTCGAGATCATCATCATCTAGCTCAAGTGGAATGCCCAAGGCAAAGGTATAATCTTGATAGGTTACTATTTTACCGATCTCGTGCCTTTTGGGAGACCAAATTATAGGATAGATAGTCGTACTATCTAGAGGGGCTCTCAAGTGAGTAACTTGATCGAATCGTTATGGAGAGCTTAAACCTTTGTATACTTGGCATATGATCTTTCTTGAATCTTATCTTCATGACAAGCCTTGGTTTCTCGAAAACGGACTTCGTAAGAAAAACTTGTTGCGTTTTCGGTGGTAAAAATATTCCGTTCGTCTTTGAGAATGTTCCCACACCTTCCATGTGTGGTAACTTCTCCATACTTTGAGGGATGGAGGTGGTGACCGAGGTGGAGGAAGTGTGGAGGGTGGAAATGGTGATGGAGGTGGAGGCTGAGGTAGAGGAAATGTGGATCGTGGCAATGGTGATGGAGGTGGAGGCCGAGGTAGAGGAAATGTGGATCATGGCAATGGTGATGCAGGTGGAGGCCGAGGTAGAGGAAATGTGGATCGTGGCAATGGTGATGGAGGTGGAAGTGGAGGAAATGTGGGTCGTGGTCGTGGTGATGGAGTTCATGTCCATGGCCATGGTGGTCCTATATGTTTTGGGAAAGCCCATGGATGTGGTGATCCCCTTGTTGACTTCGTAGGTACAAGCGGCAATGTTGGACAAAGTAGTATGCAATACGAGGATATTGACGGTGGTGGAGGGTATGGCTATGTGGGGCCTAGACGAAAAGAGATGGGGCACTGGTTTGGCTGCGATGACCCTGTTAGGCGTCCAGCTAGGGGTAGAGGTAGGGGTAGAGGGCGGTGGTAAGGTAATACTATTATTATGAATTTTACATTTTGTTGCCAACAATCATGCGTTCTTGTCTCTGTAAAAAGTTATAATTTGCATTTTTTGTAGGCATGGCGGCTTCTCAACCCAACAAGTCAACAATGAAGTGGGTGGACGACTCGGACGAGGAGGATGAGAAGTCTTGTTGGTTGGAAATTGGTTTTCGTAAGGTGAAAGAGCAAGATAAAGCTTTACTGTAGGCTAAGAAGAGCGTGGAGGAAGAAAAGAAGAGGGTAGAGTATCAGAAGATTATGGACGAGCACTAGGCGTACGAATGGCGTTAGAAGAAAAAGCATGAAGCGGCGAAGAAGAAACATCAAAAGGTTTTTGAAGATCGGATTAGGAAGTTATGGGAACGAGAGACGGCACAAAAAGATGAGGAGCACAAGATTTCCAAGGAAAGTGTCATTTACGAGGCTAGACTAGCAAGGGAGAAGGAAGAGAAACAAGAGTGCAGCTCCAAGAGGAATGAAAAGGGGAAGAGACGTAGGTCGACGTAGCAGGTTCCCTAATTAGTCGTCATGAGTAAACTATGTCATTGAGTGAATTCCTTTCAAACATTGTACTCCATCGCACTTTGTGTCCCAATGTTGTGTTATAGGGCGTTATGAACTATGTTGTTGTTGTGTTACTCTGTGTTATTATGTAGACTGTTATTGTTTCTACATTAAATACAACTTAGTTACTCCTCACAAGATTCGCTGACAAACGAACTAAAAAATTCTGCTCCAGGAGCATAACGCCCTGAATGAAGGCGTTAAGTCATCTAACAAGGACTTTGCCCGGACTTCCGCCCTTAAATCCGGCCGAGGTCTGTTTGGTTCAGGAGTTTACCCGGACTTGGGGCGTAACTCCGTGTCCTGTTTAGGCTTAACGCCTTGAGGCAAGGCGTTGTGGCCCCCCACACCGCGGAATTTCGGCCCTATGTCTGGTTGGGATCTATTATGGCCAAGAGATTACCCGGACTTGGGGCGGAATTCTGCGTCCTAACAACTTAACGCCTTCAGTCAGGGCGTTAAGTCTTGAAGCTTAACGCCTGCGTAGGCGTGTTGTGCCTCTCAGCATAACGCATAGGAATAGGACGTTAAGATATGTTTCCCTATTTTCTCGTCCAGTTCTTCGTCATTTTTCTTACGAACTAGGCACACTAAAAAATGCATTGTTCGTCAACACATAGCACCAAAGATAAGGTTCGAATACAACACATAGCAACAAAGATAAGGTTCGATACATGAAAGATAAGGTTCGATACATGACAGATAAGGTACGAATAGAACACTAAATTACAGTCCACTAAAATGTCATCGCATATCAGCGAAATGACAGTCCACGAAGTGCATTCTCCTCACTCGTCGCATATCAGTTTGATCGTCTTGAGCTTCTCCTTGTTAGCTAAACTTGATTTCAGCCGGCCGAACAACTGATATTCTATCTTTTTCTTCTCCTCCTTGAGTGCATTGTTTTGCATCTCCTACTCATGTTGTTTGCTTTTGCTACTCTCAGCTTCGCTTATCGGAGCACCCTGGCCATAGCATTCAACTGATCTCCCCCTTCTATATTGCTCCTCATAGTCCATTGCTTTGACAAAGTCGAGGAAGGGGGCACTATGCATGTCTTCACCGCACATTCACTTTATTGTCTTGTGATGATCTTTCACGAAGAACACGGTTGCATAATTTTTTTTCACCACATCAGCATTATAGACTTGTTGAAATTCCATGATCTTCTTAATACCAATGTTTTCACATACGGTAGTGATTTCCAAACTGATATTCGTAGCCCCTGATGTAACCAAAATCAACGTGCCTCTGGCTCATAATGTTTGTGCTCTTGTTTTGAATGACAACTTGAAACACTTTAGCTTGTTCTTTGTTCCAAAATCGGGTATCGGCTAGCTTCTCTCTCGGTGTCAAATAAGGGTCTACCTTCACCCTGACCTCTTCCCATTCGTGCAAACCCATGGTCATGTAATATGGATCCTTCACCTTCTTTCCCTTTGAACTAGTTGCCTTCATTGGTATGGTCTTCACAGTGTTGGCCTTCCTAGTACCGGAGGCATCATCCTTACTTTTTGTGCTCCTTGTCATCTAACAATACAAAAATCAAAGTCTTATTACCTTGTTCAAATATAATGTGCCAAACATTCCAACCAAAATGGCCAGATCAAAACTATTAAGGTTACCAATCTACTACTAAAACCACATCAAAATTATAATGAATTAGAATTTACAATGAAATAAATTTCGCAATAATATGAACTAAACTTTTAACTACTATTAGTAATCGGAATCTAACAATCTAATAATAGCATTCTACTATTACTAATTTAAACTAGTAATACTAATAGTAACTTATTACTACAAATCAACTAATCTAGTACTAAAACCTAGGGTTTCAAAAATGGTAGTACAAATATTATTATAACTACTTAGAAACACACTAATCCACTACTAGCAACCTAGTACTAACAAATTTAATAGCTAAGAAACTAGATAGATTAGGGACCGGGGAAACCTAGAGAATGAGATGTGAGAGTTTTAACCAATAGAATGAACGGAAAAAATGGGGCAATACGTTCGGGATTCCTTAGGGACCCAAATCCCTAACAAATAGCCTCCGATCTTCCCAAAAGTCGACGGATTTTGAAGAGAAAAGGGGTGGGGCGGCGGGGTAGTTCGTGTTCTTCCTCAAGAACAAAGGAAAAATAAACTGGTTCGGGAGGGGGTCGTGCACCTGTGCTAAGTCACAGGGCTTAACGCCCCCGTTCGAGGCGTTAAGAAGCATAACGTCCTGAGGGAAGACGTTAGGAAGCATAACGCCCTCATCGGGGGGCGTTAAGCTCCCTGCCACGTCGGATTCCGGTTTCACGGTGGCACGGTCCGTAACGCCGTGGACCTGGGCGTTGAGCAATGGAGCATAACACCCTCGTGGCGGGCGTTAAGCAAAAATGTTATTTTCCGATTTTTCTGTTTCGAGGGGTTAGTGTGTGAATTTTCCGCGCCAAAAGGTTATTTATGTGAAAATTCACCGCCTTTCCGTTCTGCAACTCCACTCTTTTTGTGGTTATATACATGAGGTTGGAGAAAGAAGGAAATTCACGGCTGAGTAGCAGATTTGTTTGTTTCGCTTATGTATATTTTGATTGGTTCTTTGGTTTTGCAGCTACATGGTACAGACAGCCGAATACACTGGACTTGTTGTTTTGTTTTTGCGGGGGAACCGGATACACCGAACTGACGTGACCGCAGGCAGTGATCAGCTGCTACAGTTCGCAGGTCGACAGACATGCCTCGCTGATACGACGAAACCAGACCTTCGAAACGAACATTTTCCCCGGTCCCTCTCAAGTATCAACATCTGTGAAACTGTCGAAAACCTACGAGCAGCAGTAGAGCGTCGTTATGTAGGCCATTGTCTGTCAGTAGTTGCTACGAACCAGTGGCCATCTCGTCCCACAAAAAAGCGGCGGCAGGCAGGCAGGGTGTGCTGGGACGTCACGTTCTGCCGCGCACGCTGGCCCAAGGGATCCATCCATCCATCGGGCTCCGACGGATCGCGCGGCAAAGCGATGGATCGATCGAGGGAGGCCGGCCGGCCGGCAGCCTTCGCTTTTCTTTCCTGCTCGCGCGGTCGGCCGGGGAGCATACAGCGCCGCGGCAGGCGCATCAGCGCAGCAGTGCAGATCCGCCTGCGCTGCACTCCATGCGCGCGCACGGCGGCACAACGAAGCAGCTCCGGCCGCTTTCTCTGCCTTCTGGCTGCCTGGCAACTTCCGTTCGTGCAGATCGTGTCGTCTCGTCTGATCTTCTCGGCTGTCTCGTCTCTCTCGTGTAGTCGTGTGTGATCAGGCAGCATCTGTGCACCCGCGGCGTGGTGATTACGGGCGTGCTTGCGTCGCTGGCGGCCGGAGAGGTTAGTAACTAACTAGTGGAAAAGGGAGTGGAAAGTTTGGAAGAATGGAAGCGCACACATGGGGTTAGCTAGCCAAGCTTGGCTTGGGGAAATTTTAAGTGTCCCTGTCAGCCAGATTGATCCAGTGTAATCATATGATCCTCGCTTTTGCTTAGGGCTCTCTTTCGAGGCCTAGCTTGAGTGGTCCATGGGACCGTCGGAGGGAGGTCGGTTCGTCGTTTCTCTGGTCTGCTCGGCCGTGCTTTCCTGGTGGTTAAATACTATACACTGGAATCCAAAGTGTATCAAACCGACTCCACGGTTGGAATTTGGAGTAACATGGACCGATATGCATGGACGCATGTTACAACGACTTCCTATCGCCCGCTTTTTTTTTCAAGAAAAGGTCAAGCTAGATTTACATAGGAGCTACTAATTGTTTTGCTTGGGGAAACCGACGAATCTACCGCTCAATACGACAGCATTATGGTTGCCCAGGGATTTGGTTGCCGATCGAAATACCCGGATACCGGCCAGCAGCCGGAATTCTCGCCCCCCCCCCCCCTCGATAAATGAGTTTATCGGTCGAAACATTCCGGAGCATTTGAATTTAGGCCTAATTCATTCTTTTTAAATCAATTTTTCTTTATCTTTTAAGTCCAAATTTCAATATTTGGATCAAAATCTCGTTAGGCAACCAACCGGTATTTTCCCGGTAACCACGGTTACCGGAAATCCCGGTGCCCCCCCCCCCCTCGAGATTTTTTCCAGTTGCATAACCAAATCCTTGATGGCTTTAAGAAAGGCCAATTCTTATTAGATATTTGGGAATTTGAATCCATGATAAGGGGCTCTCAAATGCCGATTGAATATATGTTGACGAAGTTTAGAGAAACTTATAGTTGGGAAGAAAAACTTGTGTGAATTGGAAAACCATACTTATAGCATCTCTAAGAGTGATTGAAAATCGCGAAACTGTAAACGTCGGGATATAGTTCGCGAAAAACGCGTTTTTCGGGTTGATTTCGGCTGCGGCAGGATGGAATCCGTAAACCCGAACAGTAAAATAGAATATCAGCCGAAATGATCCCCTAAACCGAAAAACACAAAATTTAACAATTTCACCACAATTTCGTAAAATTCGTCACAGTTTCAACGTAAATTCGCCAATTAACATAGTTTGAACAATCTAAGATGACAAGTAACATAGTTTTGTACCCATGCCCAAACAATCTCATCGAAATGTCCACTGCATCATCACTAAATCAATCATCACCGCCTCCACCATCCACCAAGTCATCATGTCAAGTTCTAGGGAAAGGATTCATGGCAGGGGCTAGGGGGTGCCATATCCAGAGGTAGAAAGTGTGAGGGCTAGCGCACGGGAATTTCCGGAGGTAAGGACGCGGTGTTTTACCCAGATTTAGGTTAGCCGGATTGACTTCCCACTTCCTGCCAAGATCAAACAATGGCGGTAATGGTCGTATACAGGTTACAAGGTGTCTAGGGTGTAACATCGATCTGCCCTAGTGTTTCTTCAATACGGCTTTATATAGATAGCCGGACAAGAGCTTACATGGGGAATCTAACCCTACAAGTACAGAACCCTACAATCTAAGGTATTTGGGTCTTGACCTAGCCCGGATAAACATTAGGCCCTCGTCTGGAAGTCCCCTCCTGTGTGTCAGCCTACTGGGTCTCCTAATGTGGCCTCATGCCACATTGCCTTTGGGCCACCATGGTAGTCCGACCTTCTGGATGTCGAAGGATAACCCTTTGTGGAAATCCCCGACAGTAGCCCCAGGAAAAGTTTGAGAGCCGCCAATCTTCATTTTCGCCAAATAAAATGGCGGACACGGATCTTGAAGCTTGCACCAGTTGAAACCTCTTTTTCGCTTAATCCGTCATCCAATGAACGCCGGACGAGTTGGTCAAACTTTCTTTTTGCGGGTGCTCTATTCGAGTCAGATACGACTTACCGGATGCATGTCATCACTTTGTTGTTCGTGGGCCCTACTACAGTATGAATACTAGTGGAAACGACAGGAGATCACTCAGCAGGATTTCTTAGGGTTGGACTCGAGGAGTCACGCGGCCGTGGCAATGATACACGGCGGAGGCACAGTCAATGCATGACGTGTGGCACACATCCTACGGCCACGACCGTTGGGGCGCATCTCTGCGAGGGGCTGCAAGTAGCCCCCTTTTCCTTCCTCTTCTTCCTCCCACACCTCTCTCTCGAACACTCCGGAGCATTCTCCCTTGAGCACATCCACAGGAAAATCCAGTTCTGGCGACCAAAAAATCAGCAGCGCACTTCGGCCATCCGCATCTTTGATGGCCACTTAGAAAATTCTGGCGAGCAACCTAGGTGAGGGAGAGGTGGCGGAGAGGTAGGTAGGTTCGGCAGCGGGGAATCCGACACCGTTAGGTGTTTCTTCGCCGGTGGCTTCGCCGATGAGCGCACTTAATCCCTCGGTGCCCTCGTCCTCTTCATTTTGGGGCTATCCAGAAGTGAAACCAACACTAGGCGTGGTACTTCCGAACCAAGATGAAGCAGAACTATCCATCCAGTACCCAGTACTTCCGGTGTTCCGAGTCGAGGCCAAATAGCACTTTCCTTCAGAGGGTATGCGGTACTATCGGCCGTCACGCCGGAACTGCCGGTTTCGGAAGCAATACACAACAATAGCTAGAAAGGTAATGATATTTGGAGAATAGGTGGGCAATGGGGGTGCAATTTTGTTTGTGTACGTGATAGGAGACGATTCCACTCATACCTCCAACATGGACTTGATACGTTATAAACGCATCCTTAATTTCTGATTTTCCATGTTGTTTCCTACATGTTTGCTATACACTTTATGTCATTTTTATCGATTTCCGGGACTAATCTATTGACAAGATGCCACATAGCCAGTTCCTTGTTTTCTCTTGTTTTTAGTTTCAGAAAAAAATTCTAGAAATATTCTCGAAATTGGAAAATTCGAAACCCAGAAGTCTTAGAATTCCTGAAGGTTCCACGGAGTCCTGAAGAGGCCCGGAGGGAGGCCACACCATAGGGCGGTGCCCCTGGCCGTGCCTGGGGTGGTATGGGCCCCTCGGGCGTCCACCGCCATCGCCCTTTCGCCTATTTATTCCCCTCGATAGATCAACCCAAAAAAATACCACTTCGTCCCGAGAACACCCGAGGCCGCCGTCATCGTCTGGAGCTCTCCCCGGCACCCTATCGGGAGGGGAATTCATCATCGGAGGGGTCTACACCACCATGCCCTCCTCCGAAGTGACGCGTGAGTAGTTCATCCCTGGACTACGGGTCCATAGCATTAGCTAGATGGTTGTCTTATCCAATTTGTATCTCATGTTTAGATCTTGTAACCTGCCCTACATGATCGAGATCATCTTTATATAATGCTATATGTTGTGTTTGTCGGGATCCTATGAATGTTGGATGCTATGTATTCTGATTATCAATCTATCATGTTATCTTCATGTATGTGTTATTTATGATCTTGCATGCTCTCCGTTATTAGTAGATGCTCTGGCCAAGTAGATTCTAGAAACTCCAAGAGGGAGTATTTATGCTCGATAGTGGGTTCATACCTCCTTTGCATCTGTGCTCGAGTGACAGAAACGTGAAGGATGGAGAATGTGTTGTTGCCATTAGGGAGAAAACAACGGTGTTTACTTAGTTTACATTGTTTACATTACACACTTTGCTTACTGTGATAATATGTTGCTTGCAACTTAATACTCAACGTTTGTTCGGATGATATTCGGAGGGTGGATTATTAGTCATAGATGCAGTTGGATGATGACTATGTATCTTGTTGTAATGCCCGCATGAATCACATAATAATCTTTATGTCTTGCATATGCACTACGGTGCAGCCTTCATCTCCGTCAATCGCCCAGCTGTTATTTGTTCACCACACATGTTATTTATCTTCTATGGAGAGACACACTAGTGAACTGTGCGTCCCGGTCCATTTTCTCATACCGATAATACACACATCGTTTCCACTGCTTTCACACTCTTCCAGTGTTTTCACCCTGCTGCTACTGCTTTCATATTGTTCTCATACTGTTATCCACACCATACGTTTAACCTCTTTGTGTTCAGCAAAACCGGTGAGATTGACAACATCACTGCTTCGTTGGGGCAAAGTGATTTGATTGTGTTGTGTAGGTTCCACGTTGTTGCTGATCCGATAGTGCGTCCTGCCATCTCATCTGCATCAACGTTCTAAAGTTACTCCTTCCTCCTACTAGTCGATTCAACCTTTGTTTCTTTCTGAGGAAAAACTTGTTGCTGCACTCTTCATACCTTCCTCTTAGGGTCTTCCAACGAACGTGTGTTCACACGCATCAAGCATATTTTCTGGTGCCATTGCCGGGGAGGAAGAGAATTTCTACAAGGGGAATCTCTCTCTTCCAATCTCTTTACTTTGTTTTAGTTTTTCTTAGTTTATTTTATTTTGTCTTGTTTGCTTCTATTTATCAGAAAACACACAAAAAATTAGTTCTTATTCTAGCTGTACTTTTATTCCTGTTTTTAGTCTTGTTAAAATGAGTACTACTGTTCCTGTTACCATGTCACATGAGGAAATGATCTTCACTTTCAAACAAGGGAATGATGAGAGTTTCAAGGAAGCTTGGTCTAGATTTTTTGATTCCTATGGCAAAATTGAACCTAAAATGACTCTTAAGCCTGTTTCTGCGTAGCTTTTACCTTGGTATTGTTCTTTACTATAGATGTGCTTTGGATACTGTGGTAGGAGGGGATTTTCTTTATTGTGATGGAGATCAAGCTTTTGATGCCATAAAAAATTAATTGCAACCTACAACTCACCTAGTAGCTCTGATAAAGCCTTTGCCAGTATTTATGCTAGATTGAACACTCTCGAGACTTATGTTTCTTGCTTAAAGGAAGGTCATAATCATATTCGTGAACACCTTGATCATGTCCCAATAAACTCTGAACCTCAAATATAATCCCTACTGTGAAGGTTACTATTAATGGTGAAACTTTTCGTGCTCATTGTGATATTGTGTCTGAATTTTTTTCTTATGCCTAAAGAAATTTATGAATCTTTGAATACTTGGAGACTTTCTGAGGGAGGAGAAGAAATACGTCTTACTAATAACACTACTATATTTCCCATTGGGATAGCTGAGGGAATATTTACAAAAATCCTAGGAAGAATTGTATCCACTGATTATCCTGTTACTGAATGTGTAGGAGAGGGCCAAATTACCGTTGGAAGATCTCTGCTGAAGCTCTTAGGAGCAACTATTGATATGCGAAAAGGTACCATGACTTTCACTCCGAATCTATGTGCAGACCATCAGTTCCCTAAAAGAAAGAATAAGGGTAACAAAGGTAAACATAAGCCACGTAACAATTTAGATGCTTCTTCACTTGAAAACACTTGGTTCCACTTTTCTGGGCTTAGCTAAAAGGCGTTAAAGAAAAACACTTCTTGGGTGATAACCCATGGTTTTATTTTTGCTTTGTTTTTCTCTGTTTTCTTTGAGTAAAGGGGTTGTATACTTCTGTAGAAACTCATTTGTATCTTTATTTTCATTTTTTAGTTGTGCCAAGTAAAGTTTCTGACGAGAGTTGGAGTTGGTTTTAGATTTCTGCCCAGGAAACAGATTTCTGCTGTCCACCAAAAAAATCGCATAATTCACAGAAAGATCAAAATGACCTGAAATGTTTTGTGCTTATTCCTCAGCTAATTCCAAAACTTCCTCATTCTTTAAGCTTTTCGATCTGAGCAACGTAACTGCCTCGAAAAAATTCGTCTTTACATGCCATTTTTCTTGGATTTGCTCTTTTACGATGTTAAGTGAATTTCTTTGCTTCATGAAACATCAGTGGATGTAGCTAATGTTTAAAAGTATCAATATCACTTATGCCCATACAGAACCCATGGATTTTTTTATTGTTGCACTAACCCTCTAACGCGAATTACTCTTTGAGCGTGGTGTGAAGGAAGTTTTCAAGGGTCAAGAGAAGAGGGTGACAAAATGTGATAAAAAAGAGTGCAAGGTCAAACCTTGGGGATTCCCCCGTGGTTCATCCCAGCAAATTTTAAGAATACTCAAGCATCTAAGCTTGGGGATGCCAAAGCATCCCCTTCTTCATCAACAATATATCAGGCCACTTCTAGTGAAACTATATTTTTATTCGGTCACATCATATGAAGTTTACTTGAAGCGTCTTTTTATTGTTCTGTTTTCTTTCGTTTTCCTTGCTGCAATAATATAGTTGGACCCTAGCATTCCTTGTTTGGGACTCCGTTTTTTCATTTGAATACTCGTTATGCACGTATTCTTAGTTTTTCTTCTAGTTGCTGCAAAATTCCTATTTATCTCTTGTTTTCATTGCATCTCTTATTTAGAGCTGTTAGTTTTAGTAGAGTTGTTTGAGTACTCTCATGTTTGCTTGCTGTAACATTTAGAGAGTTTTTGTTAAAACATATTTTGTATGGTGCTTATTGGGAAAAGAAACTGCTGCGTGTAGTAGAACTTATAACAATGCAAATAGAAGATTGTATAGACTGTGGCTAGACTTTTTCATTTCATGCTAGATGTTATTTTAATTCTAAAGCCTAATGGTTATTGAGTAGCATGATTTGTCTCAAATAGTGAGAGTGTTTAGTGTGCCTTAGAAAGAATCATGAGTTGTTCTTGTCATTTTGAAGCATAAATTGGTGGTGTTCTCATTTGAATGTTTTATTTAATTGAATTGGCCCATGCTCACACCATGTTTATGACTATGAACTAGTCACTTACAGACTCTACGATCATTTAGTTTTTTAACTTGTGGTACCACTTATGCTTTGATTAATGATGTTTTTATCGCTATGCATTATTATGGCCATTATTGCTCTCTTGATTTGTCGCTCCGGGTCCTTTGTCAGCCTCACATGTACTGAGTATGAGCTCTACTCGTGCATCCAACTCCCAAAAACCAAAGTTTGCCAAATGTATCCACCATACCTACCTACATGTGGTATTTAACCTCCACTCCAAAGTAAATTGCTCATGTGTTACCTTTAAAACTTTCAAAATTACTCCTGTTTTGTGCTCCTATTTTAGCTCATGAGGACGTAAATAGAGAATCTTTATCTCACTTGTTGCTTGGACTTTCACACCCTCGACTAGTGGCTTCATCCGCTTATCCAATTGATAGAAGAGCTGGCAGCGGGGTGCCCAACCCCAAAGTAATATAACAAATTATTTTCACTATTTTTGCCGCTGATTTATCAGTCAAAACATAATTGTGTAAACAAAAGAGAAAGAGGGATGACCTTCTACCCACATGCGTCCTTCTATGGGAGCCTCTCTTGTGAAGTATAGTTGGCTTGTGACATACTGTGTTTTCTATTTACTATTCGTTGACATAAGCATACACCTCTCTTAAAAATGTTTTTAATACCTCTCTTTAATAAAATAATAAGCTCTAGCACATGAGTCAATCCATGCTTCCCTCTGCGAAGCGCCTTTCTTTTACTTTTATGTTGAGTCTCCATCTTCTATCTTTATACACAGTTGAGAGAGCATGGTTGCCATTCTGAATTTAATGTGCATTTGTCCCATAAACATTATTAATTGATTCATGATGTGGTATTGTTTGTTCTCTAATTATTTGTCCTAGTTTTCCTCATGAACTTTGAAGGTGTCCTGCCATTTGTGTTTTGCCTCACTCTTAAGGACAAGCGAAATATCACTTTTCATGTTACCTCTTTGCTTGAAACAAACATATATATATTTTGAGTGCATTATTATTCATGATCTTTTATTTGTGTTACTTCTCATGATGCAAGGTGATTGTTATGCTTTATTGTTAGAATTTTATTTATCATGCTTGTGTTGAAGTTCTATAATCTCAGCTTACAGATGCTTTTACATTATTGATGATCAAGTTTATGTTGGTAGCATGTCACCTAAAAAATTATGTGTTTTTATCGTTTACCTACTCGAGGACGAGTAGGAACTGAGCTTGGGGATGTTGATACGTCATAAACGTATCCTTAATTTCTGATGTTCCATGTTGTTTCCATGTTATTTCCTACATGTTTGCTATACACTTTATGTCATTTTTATCGATTTTCGGGACTAATCTATTTACAAGATGCCACAGAGCCAGTTCCTTGTTTTTTGGTGTTTTTATTTTCAGAAAAGTTATTCTGGAAATATTCTCGGAATTGGAAAATTCGAAGCCCAGAAGTCTTAGAATTCCCGAAGGTTCCACGGAGTCCCGAAGAAGCCCGGAGGGGGGCCACACCATAGGGCGGCGCCCCGCCAGCGGCGCCTGGGGTGGTATGGGCCCCTCGGGCGTCCACCGCCATCGCCCTTTTGCCTATTTATTCCCCCCGATACATCAACCCTAAAAAGATACCACTTCGTCCCGAGAAACACCCGAGGCCTCCGTCATGGTCATCCCGAGATCGGGAGGGTTCTGGTGCTCTCCCCGGCACCCTGCCGGGAGGGGAATTCATCACCGGAGGGGTCTACACCACCATGCTCTCCTCTGAAGTGATGCGTGAGTAGTTCATCCTTGGACTACGGGTCTATAATAGTAGCTAGATGGTTTTCTTCTCCACTTTGTACCTCATGTTTAGATCTTCTGAGCTGCCCTACATGATCGAGATCATCTTTATGTAATGTTACATGCTGTGTTTGCTGGGATCCGATGAATGTTGAATGATATGTCTTCTGATTATCAATCTATCATGTTATCTTCATGCATATTTTATTTATGATCTTGCATGCTCTCCGTTATTAGTAGCTGCTCTTGGCCAAGTAGATGCTAGTAACTCTAAGAGGGAGTATTTATGCTCTATAGTGGGTTCATGCCTCCTTTGCATCTGTGCTCGAGTGACAGAAACGTAACGGATGGAGGATGTGTTGTTGCCATTAGGGAGAAAACAACGATGTTTACATTACACACTTTGCTACTACGATTATCTGTTGCTCACATCTTAATACCCAACGTTTGTTCGGATGCTATTCAGAGGGTGGATTATTAGTCATATATTCAGTTGGATGACGGTTTATGTATCTTGTTGTAATGCTCGCATGAATCACATAGTAATCTTTATGTCTTGCATATGCACTACGGTGTAGCCTTCATTTCTGTCAATTGTCCAGCTGTAATTTGTTCACCACACATGTTATTTATCTTATATGGAGAGACACCACTAGTGAATTGTGGACCCCAGTCCATTTTCTCATACTGATAATACACACACTGTTTCCACTGCTTTCATACTGCTTCCACTGTTTTCACAATGTTGCTATTGCTTTCAAACAGTTCTCGTACTATTTTCCACACCATACGTTTAACATCTTTGTGTTCAGCAAAACCGGTGAGATTGACAACATCACTGTTTCGTTGGGGCAAAGTGATTTCATTGTGTTGTGTAGGTTCCACGTTGCTGCTGAACCGGTAGTGCGCCCTGCCATCTCAGCTGCATCAACCTTCTGAAGTTACTCCTTGCTCCTACTGGTCGATTCAACCTTGGTTTCTTTCTGAGGGAAAACTTGCTGCTGCACTCTTTATACCTTCCTCTTGGGGTCTCTCAACGAACGTGTGTTCATACGCATCAGGATCCCCCTCTTGAGAAGAGACGATTCTCCTTTTGTGGGGCCATCCATTCATCTTGTGGTATCGCCAAGTGTTCCTATAGGCTCAACCACACATTAGACCGCAAATTGCGTTGTCATCAACAGCAAAAAAATATTTAGGGTTACAAATGCTCTTTCACTTGTGACCAATCATAAGGGTTGTAGTTGCTCATGTTATATGCATCTATCTTTGGCTCCATCCAATAAGATAAGCAGCTAGTAAATTCTATGATTGGATATGGAAAATCTAGGTCATGACAATTCCACCCACGCCTCCAACATGGATCCCCTCTTGATAAGATACGATTCTCCTTTTTGTGGAACCATCCATTCGTAGTGTGCCATCGCCAAGTGTACCTATATGCTCAAGCACACAATAGATCGCAAATTGCGTTGTCGTTAACGCCAAAACTACTCATGGTTATAAATGGTTAGCAATGCTCTTTCACTCGCGACCAATCATAAGGGTTGTAGTTTCTCATG